>OY796683.1:19099531-19614351 GCA_963680715.1 Tetragnatha montana
TTGCGGATAGCCATCCACCCTTGAAACATCGAATAGCCCCATAAAAGAAGTGCTGTAGTTCTTTTTACAGTACTTCTATTCAAGAGTAAATTTATGTAACATGCTTTGGAACATTCATGAGAAAGATGTCCAGTTACAGTGTTAAAGTATAAAAAAAGCTTTCCCCCCCCAGAAATTAAAAATGGACTGATTTATGATACATAATAAGACTATTTTTCAGTGCTGAATAAAATTTTTACTATTAAAGGAGAAACTAAAATAAATTTTAATTTTCTTTTCAACAGCCTAACTGAAATCATTACTTTGATTAATATTTTAGTTTTTCCTCCATAGGGTTTGAGGGGGCTTGAGCCCCCCCCTAATGTTGGCAGAAGGGGGGTAAGCCCCCCTAATATATTTTATTAAAAAACTATAGTTTCACAATGTCTCCTAAGAAAAGGAAAAAACCTTTTGTGAAGTTTGGATATTTTCTAGCTTGGAATCCAAGCCTAAGGTCTCTGATACAGGTCAAAGAACGAGTTAAAAATTTCTTTTACAAGTCAAATTTTAAAAATTTTCTTGGGGAGGATCCCCAAAATTTTGAGGTAAATTTATTAACTGTAGTAGTAGATATCTCAAAATGAGCTTAAATGCTACACTTTTAACTGACAAATTTCTAAAATTCACCTCAAAATATTACACCTGGGCAATTTTTAATGGGGGATATGTAACAGAATTGAATTTATGGATCTGATACAAAGTTATTTTAAACTGTGGCACATAAACTTGTGGTTGTATTTCTTTTAATTTTATGTTTTTATTGTCTAGTACAGGCCCCCCCTCCAATATTTTATAAAAGTCGGCGCCTATGTTTTCCTCTAAATGAAATACTTACATAATCAAGCATTGCACAATAGTCAATCCCTATAAACATGCACTTCTTACTAATTTAAAAAAAACTTCAAATCTGAGCCATTTTTATGAAAATAAAATAATAACATTTTCAGTGCAATGATTTAATGAAAACCATTAAAAAAGCTTGTGTTGCAGTTTGAGTTAAAGCTTTTTTTACTGTTTTCAGGGAATTATATTTTTATTCTGTAGACAAGGAAATTGATACGAAGAAAAATTAGTAGTCAGCGGACAGATGACAAATTAAAAAAAAATCTTTCACTACGAAAGAAAAAATAAATACTTCAGTTTCTGGTCTTGGAGAAATTAGAAATTAAGAGTTAGAAAAATCAGCTTTAAAAGAATGATTAAATATTTAAAAATGTCTCCTTTGGTTTAAAAATCGTGTATACAAATCGATTTCTAAAATAAAAATGATTTTCTTATGATAGATTATCACCAGACAGAGGTCAGATTCTATGATTGGTGAATGTTTGGGTGTGAATCTTTATGTTTACAGTTAAAAATAACTCAAAATAGATTCCGATTCCATATTATTAGAGGAGAGGTTGGTACTGTCGTACCGCGAGGAGAAGAGCTATTGACGTCATACGATGATGCTGCGGTTGTTATAGAAACGGGTTATTCCACTGAATTTTGGGGGTGATGGTAATTCACTTGGCGCTAAAATAAATGTTCCGAGCCAAATCTGAGAGGCTATCTTTCAGCTGAGTACTTCTTTCGATTCTAGAGAAACGAATTTTGGAATTTCCTTTCGCATTGTACATCTGATTTGATTAAATATTTCTAATCTGACCTTTTTAAACTGATCTGATCTATTTGATCTAATCTGATCTATTTTAACTGATCTGATCTTTTTCAACTGATCTTAAATATTTCACCGAATCTGATCCATTTAATTTGATATAATGTTGTGATTTACATCAATTTATCTGATTTTATTTTAGATATTTTATAATTTTTTGGATTTATAGTTACCGTCTTCATTAATCTTTCTTTTTAAACTCTCAAGTTGCTTATTTTTATCCTATCAAGTAGTAACCTTTAATTTTATTTGATCTGATCATATCTTCTTTTAAAGTAGACGTTAATTCATTGAAATTGGCGTTTAAATTATCTTTCTAAATCTAACCCCATCCGATCGTTCACAATCGTCTCTGTAACGTCTTTGTTGCGGCTGACTGTACAAAATATAGAAAGCGATTATTGGAAAAAGATGGGTTGATCGAAGATATTGTAGACGAATTAGTGATTAATTTGTCGGACAGCGATTCAGAATCTTTGTCAAACACTGACAGTGACTGCAGTTCTAGTGACAATGAATTACATTAGATTGTATTTAAATGTTATAAAATATTTTTTAAAAATTAATAAATATTTCCATATTTTGTCTCTTTACAAGTTTCTAACGCCTCATTTAAATTTAAGTATGGTGATTATAAAATTATATGGTGTGGTAAATTATAAAATTATTAATTTAAGTGATCTGAGCTATTTTATAAAAAAACTAATTATAACTAATTCACTCAAAAGAGCAATATAAAAGCATACTAAACGTACAAAAAATGTTCATGCCTAAAGGTATTTTCGATTTTTATTAACGAGAAATTTCAAAGATAATCTTTATTTTAATGTAATTTAATAAAATAATGATTATCTTATTTTTATTCGCGAAACGCGTTTTCTCATTCGCCAAATGTGCGCTTAAAAACCCAAATATTGCCGTTCAATTCATACGAGCTTCCCTCTTCTTTTGGACTCGTCTACTCACGGCAACCCTGTTCAAAGCTCTTCTCCTCGCGGTACGACAGTATGCATTTCAATTTTTTTAAAAAAATATTTGAGTTGGTTAAAAGCCAAAGGGTAAAAAGTAAAGACAATGTATATGAAGTTAGTGACAATTGCCGACTATTTCTCTACTTACGAAGAAGTTTCAGTTTCACCTTCTAATGACTTTCAAACGGGTTTTTAAATCAAAGTACTGAATATCAAAACCTAGAAATTTAATTTGTTAAATTATTTTTTAGTATTTAAAATTTCATCTACCACACGTAGTAAACTTACCACCAATCGTCTCTTATACCCTTCTTGGCTTCTCACCCACCTAGTAAAATTGGGCTAATACTCGTTCTAAAGTTTAGAGTTGAAAACAAGTTAAATATTTTAACTCATTTCAGGTGTCGATCCAGCCGAAAATTGGGGCCCTTTTGCTGTCCCTTCACAAAATTCCACCTACTAAAAAAGGCCCCTTCACAAAAATTAAATTCTTAAAAAAGACCCCATCACAAAAATTAAATTATTAATTCTTAAAACAGACCCCTTCACAAAATTCAAGTTCATAAAAACAACCCTTTCTCAAAATTTAAATCATCTTTAATCATTATTTGCAAGAAAACTTTCACAAAATCTTGTTTGTTTCAAATAAAAAGTGTTTTTTACGATAATTTGAAAAGTTAAAATATAATATGACTTCAATTTTTCATAAAAATGGGCCCCAAAAAATAAAACCTGGATCGACCCCTGCATTTTCAAGATGACACTGCATAAAAAAAAGGAACAATTTCGTATTTCGTGGCTCAAGCACTATATAACCTCAACTAAAAATATACCGCGAAAAAGAAACATGGCCTTTCACATGCTTAAGATTTTTTCCCAGAGTTCCTTAACAAATAAAGATGATTTCAAATGAGACTGCAATTGAGTTTTAGACTTTATAATAATAAGGGAATCATGGGAATTGCCGACATTGATACGCATTACGCAGCTTAGAATTCGCCTGTAAAACTAGTTTTTCCTCCATTGTACACAGTACGCGGAAAAAACAACTTTATGGTAAAGCTCATCGCTCTGAACGTTATCAACAGAAATTGAAATGGGGCTATTTGGGCTTACATTTTTGCTAAGAAGAGGAAACGAATCTGAGCAATGCTTACGCATTAAAAATATTGCACTTTTCAAAATCTCTTATAATTGTGAAAACAGTTTCATTTAAAACGGTTAATTAAAAATTTAATTAATCGTCATTATACTAAGCATATTTTTTTCTAGTCAAGTTAACAACAAGTTCTAAATTTTTTAGATTAAATCATTATGAAAGTTTTGTCCAAAAAACCGGTGGGTGCTGGTTGGACAATTGCTTACTATGGTGTATTTATAAGAGGATTATTATATATTAGGATAAGAGGATTATTATATTAAGGATTTGCTTATTTTTCCTTACAAGGGAGCTGTTATAAATCACTAAAAACATGCTTACGTAATATTTGAACGATCCCTTACCGAAGACAACGAGGTGTATTAATTCATCCGGGGATGAATTGCTTGGCAAGTGATATGGGATTGAGATTCCCGCACTTTTTTAGCTAATAGAGCTCATCGAAAATTTCGGCCCACACAGCAGCTCTGCAAGCAGTATGTCCAGACGGCTCGATCTGCCTCGCGATAAGATGGATATTTAAATGTTGTTGGAGCGTTTTTTTGGTGTATCTAACGAGACAACATGTTTTGGCAGTTGGTTCTGTCTCTCCTGGCCTTTGTTGAGCAGCCCCCTAATAGGGTGGAGGAAAGCCATCACTTGGTTCCTCAGATCGGACCACAGACCCCAGAGGACATCGGTAAAATAATAATTAATTGAGAATCATTTCGTGACCTTTAACCGTAATATTACTATTATGGGTCTTGGTAAATACAGTTCGTGACCTATACGTTTTATGGGAACTTCGTAATATTAATCGAATCTCAAGTTAATTTTCTTTCTGCATTATAGTGGTATATGGCCCGAAATAGGGCTTTAAGAAAGGTATCCAATTTATTAATTTTGAGCAAAGTTCTTGACTATTTTTGTCAATTAATATCAAAGTTCAAATGCTTCTCTTGCCAACACTACAACAAGCTTAAAGCTGTACAAAAAATTCATAGCTTTAAGTTTGTACCTGTCTTACTCCTTACTCTTAAATGAGACTCCTTTAGATGTTCTTGAAAACCTTATTCAATTAAAAAATATCGTATCCTTTCTGAAGTAAGGATTTTTTTTCTACCGCAGAAGAATTTACCCTTAATTTAAAACCATTCTCTCAATTTAAATGCTTTCATACAAGGCTTGGACCCTTAATATTTTTTTAAAAATTGGTTGGCCTATCAACTTAAAGAAATGCAATCGATTTTTGAATTGTAGGACCGACAAATTGAAAATATATTCATCAAATGTCCAACTGTGCTTCCTTATCTGCTTTAAAAAAATTAGATTTCTCCCTTTGTTATATTGGTGTGATTTTGTTTCAGCCAAAGCTAGAGCTGGTTTACAAGGACAGCACTATGGTGGTGATATGTTGTACAAGGAAGGAGAGGCTCATCCATCAGGAGTAAGTAAAAATTATAAGAATTTTTCTTTGAAATAAATCCTGTAAATTCATCATGAATTGAAATTTACTAGTTCAAATACAATATGACTAAATTCAATTTAAGTATCTTTTTTAAGGTGATTGTTTAAAGTTTTAGCTTATTTTTCAATTCCAAATAACTAATCTCTTTTATATGCTACTTTAAAACTATTCGGTTTGTATCAGATTAATAAATGATTTCAGGAAAAAGAACTTTTTTAGAAGTTTCTCGCGTCTATCTCCGAAAGGGAACTTACTTAAATACAGGTCAATTGTAATATTTCCTATCATTTAGGCAACAAAACGCTTGGATATTATGAACTGGAACGCAAGAAAATGGTAAAAACATATTGCGAAGTGAACAACGTTAAAGCATATAATGTTGTTAAACAACTGGGGTATACACCAGGGGTAGTGAACTCTTTTTATACCTACCACCCGGAAGTGGTGAAATCTCTGTTGTTAAACTTTCTTACCTACCATCGACTTTTCAATTATGGTAATTTATAAAGAAGTAGTAATTCCGTTTGGTAGTATTTACTATGCAGAGTGACAGCATCTAATAATAATTATTTAAGAAATTTTTTATGTCTGATTTTCGTCACAATAAATAATTTAAAAAACTTATTTATGACAGGACGGTATCAATAACGTCAGATACAGATGGCTGAACTACCCTGGAACTGGAATTGTTCCATATACAATTGATGGAAGTCTTAGTGAGTAATGAATTTTAGGTTGTTAATATTATATATTACTTAAAAATTTTGAGAAGTGTCTACCACCTCTAGCTCAGTGGCTGGCAGTTTATAAGATACCAGGAAAAAAGGATACCAAAAAAGCATTATCAAACATTTAAAAAAAAAATTCAGAATTCGTTTATTAAAAATTAGTTGTCTCAGAAAACCCTTACTTAAAAGTAATAATAAAATATAAAATGTAATAATAAGCAGTTATACTTTGTGCAAATTAAAATTTCAAAGAAAACAAAGTAGTATTTGATGCACTGGCACTGACAGAGAGTGATCTTGGAATCTCCGAACGAAACAGCTGAATCCTTTTTTCCCCCATACCATATCATTTGTGCATCAAATACGTTGTCTTCTTTAACATTGTAAGATAGCAACTTTTTACTTTGCATTTTATTGATTCGGTTTTTATTATTGCACAGTTCTTCACGATTCTTTGACACTGATTTATTTTATTCTTAACAAAATCAGTTCCAAAATTATCAAATTTTATTACCGAAGGAAAACATAGGCTGCAAAAGGTTTGCCACTTTATATTAAACGAATTTTTCAGATGACATACGTGACATGATCCTGGAGTCCATGGAGGAGTATCACAGCAAGACCTGCATCAGATTCGTGCCGAAGACCAACCAGCACAGAGACTGGATTGAGCTGAGATACGGTCAAGGGTAAGTGAAGCGTTTTAAGTCTCTCTCTGATGCTACTCATAAGTTGGAACTTTTCCGATTCGCTTCAAAATGAGTACAAGGTACAGACTATGCCTAAATCCTGCCATCCCTCGTATCGGATGTAATCTGGTGTGGGTGGATACTTCGGGAAGTGGAAGTCAAAATGTGATTTACGACCAGTTCCCAAAATAAACACTTCTAAAAAAAATCGCAAATGAGCGCTTCTAAGGGCCAAATTAGAGTTTAACCCTTTCAGTCCTATACTAGAATTTCAGCCTGTTGGATTGCTGGGAGTAGTTTCGGTACGCTAATCGTGAGAAAAATATGCTATGTATACATGGGTTTTACAAAGTAATCATATTTCTAAATTGAAGTTCTTAATTTCACTCAAAATTCAGACATTGCGCTATGGGAACTACTTTCTTGTATTGTTTGTCCAGGGTCAAGTAACGTTGCAGTCTAGTATAAAACCGCCCGAGATTTCAATTGAATATCATACGGAAAAGTTGGGGTGGTCAGGACTGAAAGGGTTAATGGCGCAAAAGGGTAGATAGCAGCACACATAGAAAAGGATGTTTGTGGGCTAATTGACCACGAGTGGCCCCTGGGAGCCTTTGGAGCCAAAAACAGATGGTTGAAAGAGTCTAACTTGGCCCATAAACCTCCCTCTCTGAAGCCAAATCCGTATACGACCTTCCGCTTTGACAGGAGTTGATCTTATCCCATGGGGCATCCCCGACTTCCGAAATCGGACACATTTGAGTACGCGCTTTCCTAACCGATATGGGGGATGGCGGGATTCGGGCATTCTGTATACACCATTAAAACTGTAGAAAATTAAATGACTTTTTGTACTTTTTCACGCAGATGCAACTCGTACGTTGGTCGCCAGGGAGGTCGACAGATAGTGAACCTAGGAGACGGTTGCTGGTACAAGGGGACAGTCATCCACGAGTTGGGACACGCCATTGGATTTCACCACGAGCACCAGCGATCCGACAGGGACCGGTACATCTACGTCTACAAGGAAAATGTCATTCAACGTAAGAAACTGTCCTTTTTTACACTAATTCTTTTTTGCCATAAAACAAGACTTAAATCTATAGCAATGCAGATTTGTAATAGATTCAACTATGTGCTTTAATCTGTATCGTAATAATTCAGTTGAAATATCCGGTAAATCCAAAGAATTCCGGTCATGGAGACTTTTGGTGAATTTTTCACCAATGCCTTGTGTTGGAAAAAAAAAACACTTTAACTTCCATAAACCGGGTTGTCAAGATTCACATTCTGTAAGAATGAATACCAGTATAGACACAAAAAACCCAACCACATGTTTTTGGATGAATCTTGCTTGTTATCGGGGGAGGGGATGGGCTATTCCTGACCTATATAAAAATTAGTGTACAATAGTTCTGAAACACCCTGCATACCTCTTGATAAAATTTTTTAACAACAAGCCAGTTCCAATGGCGATTCTTGTAAAGCGGAAAAGTAACGTCATAAAGTTGTAAAATTAGAATTACAAAGAGTTAACTGGTTGATTATCATTGGAGGATCTCCCCTGATATAACCACAATTTTGAAAAGCAGAATTCTAAGAACTCACTTCGAAGTTAGTATTTTCTCGTTTAAAAATTCATAACTAACTCCTCCTCTCGTCATCCCAACAGAGTACGTCTTCGCCTTCGACAAGATCAACCGCACCGAGGAGATCCTACTGACCCCGTATGACTACGATTCCATCATGCACTACGGCAACTACGCCTTCTCCATCGAACCCAGAAGCCTGCCCACCATGGCCGCCTACAACGGAATGCAGCTCCTCGAGCCCTACAACAAGGAGGGGTTCACGCCCCTGGACGTGCAGTCCATCAAGAAGCTCTACAAGTGCCGATGAATAAAGACATTTTTTTATACGCGTTGCTTGCTTATTTATTGACATTGACGAGCAGTTTTTTGAAGCATTTCACAGTCGTCACTCATTGGAATTTTTTTTTAGAGACCAGCATTATTTTTACTCCCCTCTAGCTTGACTGCTTGTGCCATAACATCCAAATTCAATCCACCCCCTCTAACTTACCCCCATACTTGTAGGTTAGCTAAGGTATTTTTTTTCTTGGGAAAAGTTTCATATTCACCACTCAGAATATTAAAAAAAATATTTTAAATTAAAGTTCGTTATCTTTCTCATTATGGTCTGTCTGTAGCTAATCTTTGCTGTAGCTGTAATAAAAGCTTAAGCTGATATAAAGTCCAGTAGAAGCTCTTGTATAAATCAGCTGTCTCTCCTTTTGAAAGAGTTCGCTTTGGCGAAAGTCCCTAGTGGCCGCCAGATTGGCACTGTTTTGTTACCAATGAATATTTGATATTTGTTTTTCGAACAACTGATCGGCTCTAAAATAGTGTCAACTTGGCTACCAATAAAGATTATCTCCAAAGTTAACTCTCAAAAGGTGAGACAGCTGATTTTATGAGCTTCAACTGTATCCTGGTCAACCAAACTTTTATGTTGATTGGAGGTTAGACAATGTCACTGTTGAGATTATAGTACATATTTTAGGTTTTACCTTAGATAAAGCATTCCACAGTTACCACTCAAAATATCAAGAAAAATATTTGGAGCTAAGGATTTTCTCCACGTTTACTGGGCTGTGAACCATCTATCTATAATACCTCGATATTGGGTTGTTTTTGCTTACTGGATATTATGGCTATCGAATATTGTTAAAAATTTATTGAAGCATTTCTCACGAATTTATTACCATTCAAAATATCTCAAGTTCAGGATATGTCTGTGAGCGAAGACTGTCAACTGAATTGTTCCGCTCGTTGTTTTAACGACTGACATGGTTATTTTTACTTTCAAATGAAGCTCGAGAAAATTTTTATGGTAGCAATTCACAGTTACCACTTTAAAAATTAGAAAAAATATTTTAAGTTCGGCATCTTTTTCTCCCACACAACGGTAATTTGGGTGTCTATTCTACAGCTGTTATTTTTTCAGCGCGTTGGTTATAATGACTGACATGATTATTTTTACTCGAGGAATAAGCCTGCATGTTTTTTGAAGCAAATTCCAACCACTACTTTAAATTTGGGAAAAAGTTTTAATTTCAGCATTCTTTCCTCACCTAAGGATGCCTACTATTCCCAATCTAAAATTGTGTTGACCGATGCTGATTGTTATTGATGTTATTATTCCTATTTGCAGGTTTATCACAAGGAAACATTTATAACAATTCAAAATCACTAACGGCCTTATTCACTGCCGATTGGTTAACCTGCAGCTAAAAAGGGAAAATGAGCTTTTCGATTACTCTGATTGGTGGAATCCTTCTTTAACCAATTGTTAACCGCTGGTCAGGTAGCAGTGAATAAGGCCATATAAGAATCTTTCAGTGTCAGATGAAAGATGTCGCTCAATCGGAGATCATAGATGACATAGCTTAAATAAAAAGAAATTTAAAAGTGGTAACAACCAAAACAAAACCTGATTTCTACTTCGTGATTTGAAAACTATTTCCAAAAGTTCTCTATTGGGTAAAAATATATCGGATACTTACAAGTCCTGTGCATTTTATAAAGTCGAGCTAGAGTTTTTTTTTGCCAGACCCCCTCTTCTTTTACATAATCGGAATAACACTATGCGATTGTGTGGTTAGGATATCTCTCCTTCCTTCTGGGATAACGTCTAGTGTAGGATCAGGGAACAAGAGAAACATGTAGGATTTTTTTCTATTAATATAACATTTCAAAAGGTGAGTTTCTATAGATCAATGTTTCATCTAATCGTTTCAAGAGGTTCAGGACAAGGTTGTTACAGAAATGAGTAATCACCCACATTTTTTTAAAAGAACTTCATGGTCACCGCTTAAACAATTGGGTAAAATATCTTTAAGTCGAGCATCTTCCCATTGCGGTCCCATTGCGGTATTTAACGGTACTTGTGTTTTTAGTCACTAAAGTGACTCGTGCCTAGCGAAGGGAACTTTTAACCATCCGCATACTGTGCCTCCGTCAAAAGTTAACCCAATTAGGGAGTAGTTATAATAAGTTTTAAAATTACTGACTATCCACTGGAGCTGTGGTAGGGTGCTTGCTGAGCATGCAGTAGTTCCTGGGGTCTATCCCCGGTTATTATTTCATTTAAAAAAGAAAAACATTTTCCTAGAGAAATTTCAACCAAAACAATCAGAGTCGGTTCTGTTGAAAGTTCCTTCTAGTTAATACACTATTGCCTCAGTCACCACTTATAAAATAAGAAAAAATATATGAAGGTAAATGAAATCGCAGGGGCGGATGGTCGGGGATAGGGATGGATCATATCCATTACGTAATTAAAAGTTTCTCAAATTATGCAATTTCGGTCGAAGACAGAAAGGATAGAGACTTGGATTATACAAAATGAACATGAAAGTCTTACAAAAATAGTACTATTTTTAAAGAATCTGAGTGATACGGTTACAGTTAAGAGTTCAAGAAAAAAACAATAAAACCCCCCTTGAATAAGCAGGAACTAAATTTATAAATACCCAACTGTATTTATTTCCGAGTGCTATACCCGCTGAGAAGGCTCAGATTCGATCTGAGGGCCTTTTGGATGGGATACTGGCGGGCGAACCCACCAAGCCATCCGTTCCTGCAACCGGTCAAGTTCTCTAATTAATTTGAAGTTGATACTTCACGATTTAAAAAAAAAATAGATAAAACTCCGAGGATCGAACCCGCAACCTTCAGGACGTGATGACAGTGCATTTACCAACCATGCCATATGTTCCTGCAACCACTGGTTTATGTCTTTAATTTAAAGTTAATATACAAATTCAGGAATGAGAAAAATAAATAAAGCCACTCTGTAGATGACGGGGTTCGATCCACGGTCCTTTCGACACTCGCTCCCATCACTGATGCATTACCACACCAAGCCATCCGTTCTAGCAACCTCTCAAGTTCTCTAGTTAATTTAAAGTTGACACTTAGCCATTTAAAAAAAAAAAAAGAATAAAATATCCGAGGATCGAACCCGCAACCTTCAGGACGAGATGACAGTGCATTTACCAACCATGCCATACACAACACTGGTTTACGTCTTTAATTTAAGGTTATATACAAATTCAAGAATGAGAAAAAATACCAACAAAAATACCTCTCAGTAGATGACGGGGTTCGATCCACGTTTGGGATCAATAATTCATCAATAATTATATTTTTATAAATAATGTGGAAAAAAATTGAAATAACAGTCATGTGTATGAAATATTTTATTTTCTGTTCGTCAATCTATATTTACACTTTACACATAAAATTAGTTTATTTATGATACAACTCGGTTACTTTATTTTTATTATATTTTTTCAGAGCATCTTTAAGGTTATTAAAGAAATTCAAACAGATGAAGTATATATGTGATGAAACACCATTGCAACTATTGAAATTACTGCACAATCTATGCCAAATCGCAGTCTTTTGAAGATATATAGATATACTGGGTACTTATTAAGAGTCCGAAACTATTTTCCCCCTAAAATACTACAAAAATCGGTGCTATTATAGAACAGGGTGCCACTCTTCTTGGCTATTGTTGGCCGCTATTGTTGGCCCCCATTATAATACACTATCCAGTATAACAAACAAAAAAACAAGTGGCACCCCTTTTGAATAATGAACCCAAAAATCACTACTATGATACATATATATCCTCGTTACCTTTATAAATATATTATTTTATTCTTCAATGAATCTGTTGCGATGAATTTTTACCATTCCAGCTAAAGGGGGTCACAAGAAGTCCATTATACAGCACTAGAATATACAACAATGTTACAAGAGAATTCTTCAATATCCTCAAAAATTGGAATTCCACTACGATTATTAGATCTACGCTAGCCGATCATAATCCATATCCATTTCTCAAAAACTAATACTCTAAGGCAGAGATGGGCGCAATCAGATTACTTTTGTAATCAGATTAATAATCTGATTGAAGTAATCAGATTACATTTGTAATCTGATTACATTTGTAATCATCAATCAGATTACATTTGTAATCTGATTGAAAGTAATCAGATTACATTTTTAATCAGATTACATTTGTAACCATCAATCTGATTACATTTGTAATCTGACTGAAAGTAATCTGATTACATTTGTAATCTGATTGATGTAATCTGATTACATTTGTCAATCAGATTACTTTTGAAATCAGATTGACACAACTTAATTACAGTGGTCCGCAATTCACCGGAAGTGGTTCTTTAGCTAACCGGAAGTGGTTCTTAGCTAACCGGAAGTGGTTCTTATAGCTAACCGGAAGTAGTTCTTAGATAACCGGAAGTGATCCGAAACTTACCGGAAGTGAACCATACCTTACCGGAAGTGGTCCAAAACTTACCGGAAGTGAACCATAACTTAATGGAAGTGGTCAGTAACTTACCGGAAGTGGTTCGCAACTTACCGGAAGTGGTTCGCAACTTACCGGAAGTGGTTCGCAACTTACCGGAAGTGGTCCACAACTTACCGGAAGTGGTCCACAACTTACCGGAAGTGATCCTTAATCTACCGGAAGTGGGTCACAACTTACCGGAAGTGGTTCACAACTCACTTCCGGTAAGTTAAGGACCACTTCCGGTAAGTTGTGAACCACTTCCGGTTAGTTGAGAACCACTTCCGGTAAGTTATGGTTCACTTCCGGCACGTTTTGGACCATTTCCGCAAAGTTTCGGACCACTTCCGGTAAGTTGTGAACCATTTCTGATAAGTTTTGGACCACTTCCGGTAAGTTTTGGACCACTTCCGGTAAGTTTTGGACCATTTCCGCTAAGTTTCGGACCACTTCCGGTAAGTTTTGGACCACTTCCGGCAAGATGCGAACCAACAAGTACATTCTGTGTGCCTTCACATTATCAATCAAAAAGTAATCAAGATTTATTATGAGATTACTTATTGTAATCTGTAATCAGATTGCAGATTACATTTGTAATCAGTAATCAGATTACAGATTACAATTGTAATCATTAATCTCCATGTGATTACTTTCGTGATTACAATTGTAATCATTAATCTCCATGTGATTACTTTCTTGATTACATTTGTAATCAGATTACAATTGTAATCGTAATCATCAATCATTAATCTGATTACATTTTGCCCAACTCTGCTCTAAGGCAGAGGTTCTCAAACTTTTGAAATCGCGATTCACTTTTCATGAACAAAATCTAACGAGACTGACCTCATCTTCTGTCATTTTTCCATGCCCCCTTACATGATTCTAGCTTCGTACCTGTGGGTTTTCTCACCGTTACAATAATAAATTACAATTAAATTAACTTTTAGAAAATTAAAAGGAAGAATTTAAACCCTAGCGTATAAAATTGTTCGATTGCGGGAGCAAAAATTAGCTCCACAATAAATATGTGTGAGGAGAACACAATGTCAATGAAAAGGGGTCTGGGGGTCCTCCCCAGACGGATTTTTGAAATTCGACTCTTAGAAACGTGGTTTCAATTCGTTTTGTATAATATGGGATAAATGGCAGTTACAACATCATTTCCAAAGAAAACTCTTAAAATTCGTTTTGGGCTCCTTTTGAATTAACATCACGTTAGATAATACACATATTTATCCTTTGCGTTCGACATCAAGTAGGGTATTTTTTTTCTAATTGCTATTTTTATTCTTTTTACTTCATGGTAATTTGATAAGTTTCAAAAGCCAACAACACGTTCTTAAAAATTATAAAAGATACTGAGTATTCAGACAAATTTAAAATCTTGTCGCGACCCACAGTTTGAGAACCTCTGCTCTCTTTAAAACGAACACTTCATTCATTCTTTCCATCAGTTTTGCCTGCAATTATTCTAATTGAATCTAAAAAACGCAACGACATATTCTTTTATCGTCTTTTAGCCATCGTTACAAAAATAATGGCTTCGCGACATAATATGGCCATTAATCGAGATTAGATAGATTACTCGTTAGATCTAGACAAGAGGACCAAGGATACAACATAGGACCACAATAAGGCTAGTTAGAAAACTGCAATATCAAATCATGACATTCCAAGAAAGTTGATTACAGGAATAGACTAAGATTCTTCATAAACATACTCTTTTCTGGCAATACAATAGTCTATCTCAATCTATGGACGGTTCTTTCAAAAACACGATTTACAACTCTCCTATTCCTTTTTCTAGAAATCTAATCAGATCTGATCGCACAAGATCGATTCCTTCTTTGAATCAATTCTGTTTTTTACCACTTCCACTCGGTTACGTGTCACTTGCCTTACGTGTTTCCAGACACTACACCCTCTATCCAGTCTACGTATTCGGTGACCCTAGTGTACACTCCTGGCATGCCGGCCTGCGCGCACTTGAATCCGAAAGAGACGACCCCGACGAGGTTCCAGACGCCATTCTCCAGTAGCATCAGAGGACCGCCAGAATCACGCTGAAAACCAAAAATCATTACTTAGTGAGAGTAGACATTGTCCACACATGTTTACAATGAACTACTTAATACAATTTAACTGAAATTAAAATTAAAGTAATTATAATTAAACTGAAACTTTTGAATTTATGTGAAGGATTTTGAAGGAGGGGGAAAATGAATGACATAAGAAAAAAAAATAGTTCAAATATTATCAATAGATGGCGCTCAAAATTGTTTCTTAAGTAATCCATATATGGTGCCGTTTCTTTTGAACAGTTATCCAATTTTATTGTAGAGTCGAAACCGCCTGTTTACAGCTTCTGGTAAGGATCTTTTCAGCTAAGTAGCAGTTTCATGATGAGATGAAAGAGATTATTTTGCATTTCGGAAAAGTGTCATCTGTTAGTTGTTTTGAGAACTGCATTATAAACTACCGTTAAACATTGCAATTAGGTCCAAAATTACTTCATAAAGATCCATCATTTGTGACAAATGGATTAATTTTTGATCTATTGTCGAGTTTGCCCTTTGCTTCCGAAAGGCCACATTACCTATATTTCACTACTGTCTTACGATGTGTGGACATGGAACGTTTTCACGTGATAAACGCGACATGACAAACGTGTTCCGTTCCTGTCATTGGTTCTTGGTACATTCAACGCTTTTACGTGATTGCAGGGCACAGAACGCGGAAAACGAAACATGTCAATTTACCCTTACCTGGCAAGCGTCTTTTCCTCCTTCGGGTACTCCCCCGCAGAGGAACTGTCGCGTGATGCCCCTGGGAATCTCGAGGCCCCTCATGGGTTCGTAAGCCCTGTCGCACGTGGCGGGGTCTACCACCTGCACAGTCACCTCTTGGAGGATGATGGAAAGTTTGCCCCCTGAAGAAAAAAATCATCCATTGAGACTGCTGAAATGTAACCAGAGATCTAAATCGTTTTACTATAGTAAATCCGGTTCATTAAAGGCTATGAGGATTTTTTCTAAATGTTATGGAAGCTTCAAAATTTGTGGCTTATCAGGTTGTGCCCATCTCCGTTTCACTTAGCCTTTAGGCCTGGGGTACTAATTTCTAGTGGACTAGAATTTATGTAAGCAAGTTTTTGGTTATTTTTGACCCCCCTCCTTCCACCCTTGTCAGCAAAAATAAGCAAAGAGCAACCCCCCTTAGGTGCTTACGTTATATTTAAACGGCCCCTAGCTTGTATCCAGACCGAGTGGCTAGCCCGACGCTGGACTCCCAGTTTATTCCCCAAGTAAAGGGGCCGTTCAAATATTACGCAAACAACTAAGGGGGAGGGGATTGCTTATTTTTTTACTGTTATATTTTATACTGTTTGCTTATTTTTGCTGACAAGGAGGGAGTCCAAAATGACCAAAAACTTGCTTACGTAATATTTGAACGGCCACAAACTCGGTGCTCATTTTATCGACCCCGGAGGGATGAAGGGCTGAGTTGACCCATTAAGGAAGCTTAGGGGGGTAGCCAAACAGCCGTCCCAATTGAGTAGATTGAGAAAAAAGGCGACAACACTCAAACATACAGTTGAACAGACACTGGAACATACAAGGAAAGGAACTGGGGTGGGAACTTTTACTTGGTGAATCCGTGTATAAAACTCTAAAGTGGAAACTCACCGAACTCCTGGTCTCCCCATCCCGTGACGGTGACGTTGCGTCCCTGCAGCCGCTTCCTGCGCAGCGCAGGGTCTGAGGGCAGGCAGATGGGGGCGACGCGCGGCGTGCCGAACACCAGCGGCTCCTTCAGCCGCACCACAGCCACGTCGTTGTAGTGCTCGCGGCGCCGGTACTCGGGGTGCAGACGCACCCACTCCACCGAGTGCTCGCTGCCCTCTTCGCGCGCGTTGCTGCCCGGTCGGCTGCCGTCGGCGCGCAGGCGGCTGCCCGTGTGGATCACGTAGCGCGTCGGCACCACGGTGCTGCAACAAAATTAATGTCAGTGGATCGCAAGGTTGTTAAGTATTTAAATACTTAGTAACGGAAATACTTTTTAAATATTTTAAAAGTATTTAGTTACATTAGTTACTTTTTCAGTATCGAACTGGTATTTAACTACAAAAATTTTAAAGTAACTAACTCTTTGTTACTTAAATACCTATGCTGTACTTTAGTTACTTTCTAAACCCAGAATTTAAAAAACGGAATCCAACATTGGAGAGGGGAACAAAACACTTCTTCCTGCTTCCGCATAGGTGGGCCGTAGACTTTCTAGATGTAATAAAACTTGGATGTAATAAAACAATTATCTCCAGGAAGAAACCTGAGTTTATGGCGCCGGTGTCTTCATGTGGTGAATTTTCGACAGCTCTCAGGGGTGAGTGCGAGGGGAGATACAAAGAGATTGAGGGAGATAGGGGAGATAAACTGCTGGTGGTCCGGCCGCAAATTGTTTTATTACATCCAAGCACTGGATGTAATAAAACTTTACGGTGGCCCATAGCCTGAGGGGGAAAAGCGTTCTCGGCAGTGGCCGACTGCCCGACCGGACACCCGGGCGACAGCGCTGACAATCCTCCCCCGACAATTTATAGCCCCCCTGTGTTTGACGAGGAGCGGGCGCTTGTGTGTTCTCTGGGTGGCCGGCCGCCTTGCAGGTCGAATTGCAGTGCAGGAGATGGAATAGCCGATATGGCACCGTTTTATACTTTTATGGCCACTAATTGTTCGTAGTTTCTTGTTTTCCCACCCCACCTTCCACGAACCAAAGGGAGGGAGGGCACATTTTCAAGGGCAAAGGCAATCAAATCTTACCAGAGCCTCCTTCAGTCCCTTTTTGTTTGTGCTCTCGAAAAGCTGCAAGTTTCCTGCCTCCTGGATAGAAGAAGTATATTTATTTAAGAAGATCAACTGCTTAGAAGTATAATGTCCCAAAAAGAGCTAGGTTGTGTTTATATTTTTTTTTAAAGTAGAGTGAAGGGATTAAGGATTTATGTTTTCTTTATATTTTTATCTAGATAATTACAATTGATTTTTATTTTTTGATATTTGTATATGACATGGGACTTGAAAATTCTCCAGTTTTTGCTCAAAAGGCCTTTTATAAAACGTCCTACTCTCAAACTAATGTTAATGTAGTATGCTTACAAGATTCTATGAAAATATTAGTTTGAAAGTTTACAACTTTCTTTCTCCCCTTACTTTTATAAATTCATTTGCAATTGTTCTAATAGAATATGTTCCATTTTTGAACTTTTTTTAGTGGACGTTTCATAAGTGCGAAAATTCCGGTCAATGTTAAATAAAAACCGTTCGGTTAATTCCAGTGAAGAATCAAAAAAAAAAATTATATAGGTTTACCCATGTAATAATTTTGTTTTTACTAACCGGAATTTTCGTATAACCTTTTGTATAGAGTTTTTTAACAAGATACTCTGATTAAAAAAAAATTAACTAAATAAAAAAAAAATTCCGAATTACACACCCACACCCCTATATACAAATCTAAGGGTATTTTATTCTTTCATTCCATAAGTTTAATTTCATGAAAGCAAACAGTTTTACGGAACCTCCAAAACTGTATTTATGAAGAAAAACTAAGCCCCCCCCCCCGAAAAAATATTACCATCCTTTAACTTTTTTCATATTGATTGTATTTTGGTAATTAAAATAAAATCCTTCCATAATAAAAAAAAAAAACAGTTAAAACTTAAATATTCATTTTTATAGTAGTAAATAAATTGTGTTGTAATTTATATATTTAAACTCCTGGACTTTTATTTTGAAGTTTAAATATAATTTCTATGAAGTAGTTTCAAAAATTAATCCATTCCCGGGAATGACTGAATTTCCGGGGATTTCCCGGGAAGATTATACTATGACTAAATATACTAATGACCTGAAAAAATACTATATTATTTATTTATTCATTTTTGGGATTGTTGCATGGTCGTGTCTTTAGGAATTTAAATCCATAGGGGAGAGTACCCCAAAGCGGGTATGCTAACTTTGAAAGCTCAAAAACCTTAATTATTGTTTGATTGTAATTACATATTTGATTTTATATAATACTTTTGTGCTTCTGGGGAGAGGCTTTTCAGCTCTTTTAAACTAATGTTGCCCCCCATGGGGCGAGGCATCATAATTTTAAATAAATTTTAATTCAAATTTTATTTTCTTATTAAAATTAGAAATTGATTTAAAAATAAATTTTAATAATTAAAATAATTTTTTAATTTAAATCTTAAAAATTAATTTAAATTTTAAAAATTAATTTTATTAATTTAAATTTTAAAAATTAATTTTATTAATTTTAATTTTATAAATTAAAATTTTACTGGTAAAGTAACTGAAGGTCGTCTTAAATACTTTTCATATACTCTATTTGTACTCTATTTAGTTACTTTTTTGGGGTATTTGTATTTAATATTTAGTTACTTTTTCTGAAATACTTGTATTTGTACTCAAATACTTTTTAAAAGTAACTTTAACAACCTTGGTGGATCGAAAGGTGGAGACACACATTCATAATTATAACAACTAATTTAGGGTCTGAAAAGTTTTAGGTCAAGCCCAAAGGAGGGGTCCGGCCACGCCCCCCCCCTTTGGCTATGCTCCTGAACATGAACTTTTATCACTACTTTATCACAGTAGGACTTTTATCAGGAATTTTTTACAGGAACTTTGATCATCAGAGAAAACGACTTAAACTACTATTCTATAGCCAAAGAAAGAAGAGGGGGGTCCTCCTCCGGGAAATTTTTTAATTTTAGTATGCCAAAAAAGTGTTCTTAAACTTTTTTTTTTTATTTCCAATGGCAGAGCACAACACACACACACACACTATGACCGGGGTCATCGCTCCAGACATGCCGAAATCAGTACTTACTTCTCGTTACCCAGTGGGCAACTGTGGACCGAAGCCACGGAGGTGAAGTACTGTTGCCCACGCCACACACACATTCGCAGGCACAACCCCTTTTTACAGGGGGGCCACATTCATTCATCACACATACACAAGGACAGAAACTAACATCCATGCCAAACGGGGATTCGAACTCCAGACGTACGGCTTTGCAGTCAGATGCTCTAACCACTAGGCCAGTACGTCGGCATGTTCTTAAACTACCTTTAAGGGATTTTTATCGGGGGGGGGGGGGCGGTCGCCCCCTCCGCCCCCCTTTAATCCATGCTTGTAAGAGTGTGGAAGTCAGACCTCAAGCGATAAGATCAATGTCAAAGCTGGACTTGAGGGGTCGTTATACGAACTAGCGGCTATACCTATACACAGCGTTAGAAATTGGGGGGGAAAAACCACTGGTCCTGCGGACCAGTGCTTTTGCCAATGTTACTGGTCCGTAACAAAAATCACTGGTCCGACAAATTAAAAGGGACCTGTTTAAATATCATTATAAAGTAACTGTTGCACTGAATGTGAGAACCAAATAGTAATGTTAAAAATTAATACATATTCAATAATATTTTTTCTTTTTCACCGGGGGCTCCAACTCGTAGCGAAAAAAAAAAACTCTGCTAGAACTGGAGGGTATGATACTTTTTCACCACACACACACTAGTCCGGCGGACCAGTGATTTTCTGATTCCACTGGTCCGAGCCGTTTTTCAGTTGTCCCGGACCAGCAAACCACCCCAATTTCGAACGCTGCCTATACATATAGGGAGTGGGGTTTTCATTAGAAGTGCCTGACTAGTACTTTGGAAACGGCCTCTCTTTCCCTGGGGTCGTAAATCCCCAAATTAACTCCCCCTCTCCAAACCATCCCAGCTTTCGACTGACTTTCGAAATCGGACTAAGTTTGAATCCACGTTTAGAAACGCCTATTAAGTCAAAAATCAGATTGACTTCTCCTCACCGAACCATCCTCAATACTATGACTTCCGAAGTCGGTCATAGGGGGTGCACCTTGATGAGCCCTCGTGTTAGGCTGACCATGACCACTACCTAATTGCAGGGCCGTATCCAAGAGGGGTTAGGAGTTCACTTGATGTAAAAAATTTATGTACAATACTGAGTTCCTAGCAGAAAGGGGGTCAGAAGATTTTGAAATTTATTTGAGTGAAAGTAGTGTTTTAATAACTCATTCGAGATCCTTTTTGGGTAACACTCGAAGAGAATAAATATTTCGGTAATCTTAATATTTAGTACGAATTTTAATTGGGAACAAATAAAGTTTAATTATTTGATAGCATTTTTTATTGAAATAGTTACACACTAAGTAGAATTTATAATTTCTTTAGAAGTTTAAACCTAAGAAAAACCTAAATAATAATGTATAGGATAGGATAAATATCTAATTTTTTTTCCTTAGAAAGCTTGTCGAACTGGAACTTGGGCAGATTTAGGTATAAGATCCTAATCCTAGTGGGCAAGTTGAAGACTTTGGGAGGGGAATGCCGTCCCGCATTGGAAAAAAGACATAACTTCCCATCTAAAAAGTAGAATATTCCGAAAAAGTTTAGGGGGCATTGCGCTCCCATGACCCCCCATTAATCCACCCCTGTTGTTTAAGTAAAAAGTACACCCATTTGAAGTATAGTATTTAATGAAAAAGAGAACTGTCACCGCGGTGGTGCTGCTATCTGGTGGTCAAATTATATACTAGGGCTCCTCTCGTGGTGCTGCTACCTAGTGTCAATATCACAAAGTACGGACTAAATGGGGAACAAGATTGAAACTCGACTTTTTAATTCTCTTTGTAATCTGATGAGTGATAATTGGATGAGTGGCGAAAATCTTTTATTATTGTTAATATAGATAAATTGGTACACACCCTCCTCCTCTGGCGTGGAAGCAATGAGCAGCAGTCACCAGATGGTATTCGTCGATAATAGCAGCTCCGCACAGGAGATTCTTGTTATTGAAGCTTCTGGTGTAGATCCCAGCCTAAAATTATACATAAACCAGTCAGAATATATATAAAAACAATAAAATGCTTAGTTCTCAAATTTTTCCGAAGTATCAGGATATAAAGAGTCAGTAGGAGATAGAAGGAGTGAGTAGATAACAGGAAAACTACCATTAGAAAATTGTGTGTAATATTAAGGTACGTCGAACCGCACTTATTTCAGAGGACCAAATCGTAATAGTGCGGAAAACTTGCCTACCCATAACAGTAACTCGTGTGTGAAATTTTAGCCCTATCAAATAATATCTTCTGTTCTGAACCTCGGCCTAAAGTTTTGACTTTTTACCAAAAAATTGCTATTTTGCCGTATTTCTTACCGTTCCGTGACCTCCTGATGAACAGAATTTTTTCAGGTGGTGTGGTAGGGCTCTAGGGGGACTTTTCCGTGAACCCCATCCTTATACCCCCCTTTCCCCCTACGCGGGCCGGGGTTTTGTGGGCGGGCGCGCTGCTCAAAATGTTGGCTTTCCCTCCAAACTCCAGCCCTGCGCCCGCCTTCGTTGCCCGTTTTCTACATCAAAACCTCACGTAAACCAATTATTTTCATAAAAGTGACCCAGAACCCACTGTTGAGAGGTATCTTTCCATCAGGATCCATGGATTTATAATTATTTATTAAAATTTTCATTTACCTTAATACCTTTTCACAAACTAGCATTTTTATTACAATCTGCTTTTTTACGGCATGTCTGTTGGTTGATAAACTCTGTTACAACTGTTCAAACCTGCAATTGGAAAAAAAAACTTATTTACCAACTGGAATAGCCAGGAGGATGTCTATGGTGGATGCATTGCGTCTAACTAGTGCTGTTATAAGCAGTCAGATTTTGTCAGTATTCTCCTTCCTTGATTTAAGATTGATTCCTATTCTTATTATAACATAAATATTATTTTACATATAAATGTGCCATGGATGGAGGAAAGAGTATAAAACCCCCTTGAAAATTGTGGAATGTGATTTGTGAAACGACCATTCCTTTAAAAACTAATCATATAAATTTGAGAGATATCATTCTATTCTCTGTTTAGCTCAAGCATAGTGCCCCGCTTATATGCGTCGAAATATAGGGTATGGGGACAATAGCACACTTAGGAAGTAGGTAAATTAGTTCATGAACACACACCAGATGAAATTTCAGAGTGATATCTCGATCACTAAATGTGGATTAGCAATAGAAAAAAGAGGTAAAATCAACAAACATATTTTCATTAATTACCATATCTCACCTGTACCTCAACAACCGACAGAGGTTCTGGGCTCTGCCCCGTCTATGCCATGTACTTGCTCCTTACTGTATACTTTCCACTATAGTTCAATACCATACTTCAGAAGTTTATCAAAGATGGTTCGCGACATCTCTTTGATGTTGTCATACGTACCTGATATTTACCTGTTCAGTATCGTGAAATATTTGACAAATGCATTACAATGCCATTTTTGCATTACTAGAAAACATCTTGCTAGTCATAACGACTTATGAGAGGAAATTTGTTAGAAAAAACGCCCTTAATAAGATTTTCTTGGCAAGAGAACAAGCAATTGGTTATAAGTGTTCACAACTTAGGCATAATAATGTTCTTACTTAACATTTCCAAACTAAACGCTATTTTGAAAGGATAGATTAGGAAAGTGTTCATATAACGTTTCCACCAGTTCTTAGGAACTGATACATTAGCTCACACAAAATATTTGTCGAGTGGGAGTTCTCGAAGTTCCCACCACACACCGTTACAGTGGAGAAAAGGGTACAGTTAGTTACTAGAGCTTCCAGAAAGGTGTGTGGTTCCAGGGGCTTAGTGAAAGGGGGTTATATCCTTCGATAATCAGAATTTTCCTTTTTTAAAATAGAAAACACTGAAGTTAGTTTAAATTCCCCCGAAATTACACTATTCCCCTCCAGATTTTTTTTCTGGCTATGCCACTGAGTGGTGCCTCTTGCTTTAAATTTTAAAAAATAATTATAAATCCATGGATCCTAATGGAAAGATACCTCTCAACAGTGGGTTCTGGGTCACTTTTATGAAAATAATTGGTTTACGTGAGGTTTTGATGTAGAAAACTGGCAACGAAGGCGGGCGCAGGGCTGGAGTTTGGAGGGAAAGCCAACATTTTGAGCAGCGCGCCCGCCCACAAAACCCCGGCCCGCGTAGGGGGAAAGGGGGGTATGAGGATGGGGTTCACGGAAAAGTCCCCCTAGACCCCTACCACACCACCTGAAAAAATTCTGTTCATCAGGAGGTCACGGAACGGTAAGAAATACGGCAAAATAGCAATTTTTTGGTAAAAAGTCAAAACTTTAGGCCGAGGTTCAGAACAGAAGATATTATTTGATAGGGCTAAAATTTCACACACGAGTTACTGTTATGGGTAGGCAAGTTTTCCGCACTATTACGATTTGGTCCGCTGAAATAAGTGCGGTTCGACGTACCTTAGTGTAATATCACAACAAAAGTACATGAAAAATTTCATAAAAATATCTTAAATATTCGATTTGAAAACTTCTTTTTTCTTTTTTTACGCCCCAAAAGTTCTATTTTCACTTGCAAATATCCCCTGGAATATTAAATGCATTTTTACACAGTTTTCTAACTGAAGTTTTCGTTCTATATCCTTTAATTTTTAAATTATTTTTTCCCTCAATTAGCCACTAGGAGCGCTGTAAGCCGTCTCAATAACTTCAGCATGGCCATTTTACTGAAAGGTGCACTTTACTTCCATTAATTTACGAGGCGTTGTTTTTTTTTTACCAAAGCTGTGAAATGGACATTTGAAACAGTATTTCCTTTTAGTTGAAAAAAATGCGTTTAGAATATCATTTTAAAAGGGAATATATGTTATGGGCAAAGTGATTAATCGGGCATTATTAATAATGCCCGAAGTGGAGGCGGGCAAAGTGATAAATTTCATTCATAAATTCCACTGAATTTATCACATTGCCCGTAACATATACACCGGTAAAGAGATTTTAGTCACTCACCACAGAGTCACCAAACAGAACGTTTCTTACGCTAGTAATAGTTAGAAGGTGTAATGTTATAAATGTAAAATACACGTATCACACAGCAAGATAACCATTGTAAAAGCAGCTCTATAACTTAAACAATGAACTTGTATTTAGTGTGGGATATAGTGTCAATATTTTCAATATTATAGTTTGAATTATTATATTTTTCAATATATAGGCGCATTAATAGTTTAAAAGTAGTAGTACCTAAAAGGGTAATTAGGAAAAAAAAATATGAGAATAAATCTACTACAAAGTTCGCTTCCCATCAGCCTATTAGTAAGCAAGAAGTTAAGGGTTTTAGCGTTTAAGAGCAGCGTTATTACACGTGTTACGTACCACATCCCCTTAAATTTCCATACACTATAAGTAGACTTTAGTTTCCTGGGGTGGGGGTTCAGCCAGCCCCTAACGTCCGCCATTATTTCCATACACATTAAAGGTTAAATGTAGCGTTTTAGATTTGAATTTTGATGCATCAAATTTTTAAATTTTGTGAAAAATGCTTAGTCCCAGGTCTGAAAGGGAGGTGTTAGGAGACCTCCTCCAGAGACTCATGAAAACAGTATTTCAACTCACTTTTCAGCAATCTGGGGTAATTTTTATAGTGCATTTCTTTAGAAAATTCACAACATTTGTAAACTCCCCATTGTTTTTTATTAATCAGATTTCACCTCAGGTTGAAGAACACTGGTTTAGAGAATCTCTTACCATCCACGGCCAAGACTCTATGGTAGCGTCCTTTCCACCGGCAATGGAGCCTCTCTTGTCAATAGTGCGTATACCACAACCTGATCAAAAGAAACAACTTTTACTTTTTAGAATTTCAAGGGATTAAAGCGAACATTCAATAGAAGTTCTCAAAATTAACACTTTAATTAAGTAATTGAAGGAAGTTGCCCCATTGCAGACCCTTTTCTTTATGGTATTTGGTTTAATTAAAAACTACTTTTCTATAACTAATAAATAATAAAAGTGAATAAAATAAAATAAAACAAAGTGAATAAAATAAAATAAAACAAAGTGAATAAAATAAAATAAAACAAAGTGAATAAAATAAAAAAAAATAACGTTCATTTAATTCACACTGAAAAAACAGCAATGCTTAGTTCTCAAATTTTTCCAAAGTATCTGGTTATAAAGAGTCTGGAGAGAGAAGGAGTAAGGATATAGGACGAAAACTACTGTTAGAAAATTGTGTGCAATATGAATATCATAACAAAAGCACAGGAAAAATTACATAACTTAACATCTGAAATTCAGTACACTTATAAATTTAAAGCGTTTTGACATTTGACAGTAATATAAAAAATTTTTTTAGGAAAAATTCAAGGCAATCCTCGGGGGATTGGCGAGTCCCTCTAGTTAGTTGAAGATCCCTCTAGTTATAAATTTTTCCAGGGGGCCTAGAAAACTGGTTTGACGGGAAACACTGAAATGCATTGGATATTTCAATCACCTTTAGAATTACAAGTTTAGAATACTAGGCGATATTAATACTTAAGCTATCATTTTAATGACAAGTAATTTTCTATAGACCACATTACACCTATCCAGAAATCAATTTTCTAGGATACAGTCCAGGACATTATGTTACTTCAATTATATGTACTTACCCCCTCGACCATCCCTGTTCCTGGATAAGGTGGCGGTGCAGCAGACGAAAGGGACGTCGTTCCGGAAGTCACAAATGGGGGGTCTTCTGTTGCGCAGCCGTTCCAAGGCCTCCCGACACTCCGTGATGGGGCGACACGTTCCGTCCCCACAACCCCCGTCGTTCGGCCCATCAAAGTTCATGCTGGCAGCTGAAAGAGGAGAGTGCCACGAGATGAGAATTATGTACTCTTTAGTTATTCATTCCATTAAAATCGCCAGAAATGGCACCAAATTTTGTTATGTTTCAAGTGGTTAATTTGTTGCTTTGGTGATATTTCTAATCTTTGCCGTCTAAAATAGTTTGACGATTTTTAACCGGATGAATAGCGAAAAGGTGCTACAGAGATTTCAACCTGGGACTTGGGATGTGCTCCTGTCCTGGTGCTCTTTGAAGCAGGTGGATCATCATAACTTAACAAAGGATATTATGGATATTGTCATCTTCCCACTTTTATCGGAAAAGTCAAAGCTAATTTCATTAAACTTTTTTGTGTGTAATTTTAGTATTTAATACTATATATATTTTCTATCCCAATATCTAAGGGTATAAAATTACTTTACTCTGCATCAACAGGATGAACATTACAGTATTCCAACATGAATTCTAAAATAACTTTTACCTCGAGCAGCTCTGGCTTCTCGAATGAAGTTCTTCAGAACAACATCTTCAGCCTCTGCAGGGGTCGAGCTCCTTTCAGGGCTCGGGGTGGACGGTGTTTCGAACACAGGCAGCCTCGACCCGGGTCCGGCACGACGTCGGTTTGGAACGACATCATCGGGAACGCCAGAGTCCGATTTTCCAGATCGACTCATCAGTAGAGATGGTTCATTGTAATAGATGGCTGGAGCTTTTAGCTCTTGAGGAACGTTTTCTGAAAAAGATGGATTTGAGTTGTTCTGGAGTGTTGAATCTGCAGAACTGTTTTGTGGCTCTTGGTTAGTACCGTTTACCGTCCGCGTTGATTGATTACGGACGGATTCTAATTGCAAGTCTTGACTACTGGAGGACTCGTTTGAAGAATTTTCGGTGGCTTCTTGATCCAGCTGCACAAAATTTACCTCCATGGAACTTTTGAAAGGTTCTACTGAATAAGTCGTCAGATTTTTATCATCCTCTGAACTGTTAACATATTCCTCAGAGTCGTGCACAACGCTGGCATTTAAAAAGCCCTTTAAATTATGCTTTTCAGAATAACTCTCCAAGTTTTTGTTTTCAGTCAATATAGTAGGTTTAGCATCTTCTATGAAGTTACTGATAGAGTTTTGAAGTTCAAATGAGCCATCTTTGTTCGAGGCTTGCGAGTTTTTATGTACAGAAGAGCGGTCGTTGGGATCGACAATTTTTTTCGGAACGTTCCCCAATTTGCTTTTTACAAAAAGGTGGACGCTGGTGTCCTCTTGCCGAACATCACTGCTGGAAGCATAGTAGAACGCTCCCCGGTCAGTTATGGGGGAAGATTTTTGTTCTAAAGAGTTCGATTCGTTTTCTTCTAAAGACGTTCCATTGGATGTTCTGAGAAAAGAGGAATCATCGGTGTCATTTTGGTTATTCAAAAGTTCCAGATGATACCTCTCTGGAGCACTTAAAGTTTTAGAAAAACACAAAAGGCACAGTAAGGATGTCAGGGAGATTCGACTCAGAGGGAAGGTGAATTCCATTCTTCATCCGTTTTCTAGAAAAGGAAAAATAATAATGTGTCAGAATAGGGAGGTTTCAATTCAACAAATAAATAGTAATTGTTATAAGTGTGTACATCAGACTTGCACAACATTAGGCCCTCGGGCCGTATGTGGCCCACAGAACCTCTTTTAGCGGCCTGACAAGCCTTAAATGATTTTAAATGATTTAGGAAAATTTAATTGAAAGTATCAATTTTTCGTAAAGTTTTACAAAAGAATTCGCCGATGTAGAACGCTGAACTGGTTATTTTACTTATAAAAAGTAATGACACATCATTCAGAAGTTTAAAAATTATTTTTATAAAAAAACTTGAATTATTTTTTAAACACTGATTATACGTAATCCCCTTCCCCTCCCCTACATTATCCCTTTTAATCAATAGTATTTTTAAATTCTCACAATTTCATTAGCAAGCAATAGAAAATTTAAATTGATCTTTTGGCCTGGCAAGGGGCCATTCATTAATTACGTAAGGGTCCCGAGGGGGAGGGGGGGGGGTTGGAAAAATCTCTACATACTCTTACTTGGGGGGTGGGGGGTCAAACCTAATCTTACGTAAGATTTTCCTAGCTAATGTAAACAAATACCAATCAAATTACTATTGAATAACCCCAGAAAAACTTAAAAATGCTGACTATCTCAGTATTATCAAAGCTTTAATTAAAAAAATGAAGGTATTCAGATGTATATTTTTTATTGGAGTAGCATTAAGTTAAGATAAAAAATAAAACTGTTGAATCCGAAAAATTTTGAAAAACGAAATGGAATCTTTCGTAAGAATAGGGGGGGAGGGGTATGAAAAATCTTACGTACCCTTACATGGGGGTAGGGGGGGTCAAAAATTGCCAAAATCATCCTTACGTAATTAATAAATGGCCCCTAAGACGGTAAATTTAGTTGTTGTTTGTTAAGTTGTTGTTTAGTTAGTTAGGTTAAGACGGTAAATTTAGGCCCCCAATATAGTTAAAGTTGTGCTGTACACAAGGCCTGCATAAAAAAAATTCCATTATGGCTAAACTTTTTTTAGCTAGTTTTTTCTATAGTATTTTACTAAACCTACTATCATAAGACAAGAACATAAAACCATAGAATCGTGTAAACTGTAAAAATGAAAATTTTTGATGCAAAGTTAATATTGGCGATAAATTTAGAAAGAGAAAGCAAATGAGTCCAATACGCTGTTTTTTTATCTCCAAGCATAAAAAGTGCTTTTTATGATAATAAAGACTGGAAAAGTTCGAAACAAATTCTTGTACAATAAATATATAAGAACATCTCAACTTATTGAAAAATTATTCGATTTGTTGAAGTAACTTACCAACTGGCAAATTATCGCTTTCAGGGAGAGAACCCAAACAATTCTCCAGTCCAAAAATAGTCGACACTCTCTGCTTATATAATAAAAAACACCGATGTAACTTCCGACAAACAATAAAACCCTACTACTCCATACCTTTCACGTGAGGTTGCGTCACTGCCGGAACATTCACGAATATTCAACTTCGATTTCAAACGATTCGCTCTCACCTCTCAATTTCGCTCTTTTCTGACAGTTGGTCTTCCGCAGACCGTTGGTTTTGATCGGGTATCTCAGCATAGATCTCATTTCTTAAGTTTTCTATCTCTTTTCTATCAGATGATGCGGTGTCGTCAGAATTGAACGTCATTCATCGGGGTCGCGACCCCTCCGGCGCGTGCGCGAATGATTAGAATAGTGTGAGACTGGACCACCTGCCAGCGAAGGTCAAGAAACAAAGCGATCGGGGTATTCCCCATCCTCAAGCAGTGATGGTTAGATTTGCATTGAGTAGAATGCATGGAATGGAAAGTGGGCACGCACTTGGGTTTAAAGAAGTGGTCCCTGGACCATAGGTACTCCGCGAAGAGACTCCATATACAAAAATTTTCCGATAAGTAGAAATTTAAGTGCATTGAACGAGAAAGGATTGAATTATATCTGTGCCCTTGACTTTCGACTGTGTAATTCTGGGGATAACAGTCATCACTAAATTTTAAGAAAATATTTTCCGCTACTATAAATACACTGCTGGCCAACCAAAATGGTACACCAAGAAGGAAAAGAGATATCAAAACCAAATTTATTTCTGAGATTACACATAGTATCAATGTTAATTGATTAAAAATACAGCCTTCCTTGAAGTGAGGGGGCCGAGAAAATCAGAAATTAGTGTTATCTCCATAGGTGTCCATTTCCGCCTCTACCGGCCATGTTATTGAGGGACAAGGACTTTAAATGGGCTGTCGGGGATTTTCAGGCCATGGTGCCTCCCCAGGTATGCAAAGTTCATCTGGTGTACCCTCGGACGTCGTATACCGAGCTTGGTGCTTTCTCCTCATTTAGAGGACATGTTTTATGGACGTTGGTTCTGAAGAACGGGCTGGCCAGGGAAAACAAGCAACTTGGTGGGATAAGAAGAAGGCTTGGGCATTGCGTTCAACATGTGGGGTGCATTTTTCTCAAGAAAACTGTCCTCCACCAAGGCCTGAAGATTTTTTTTTAAATGGCAGGTATTTTGAACCGTTACAGCTGTAACTTAAGTCCATTAACCCATGTCATGCCGAAGCAGTACTTACTTTGCGTTACCCAGTGGGCACCCGTGGACCGAAGCCACGGAGGTGAAGCACTGTTGCCCACGCCACACACACACATTCACACAGGCACAACCCCTTTTTACAGGAGGGCCACATTCATTCATCACACAAGGACAGAAACTAACATCCAGGCCAAACGGGGATTCAAACCCCTGACGTACGGCTTCGCAGTCAGATCAGGCCTGAAGATAAAGGTGGAGAGTAGGCTAAAGAAACCAATGATGCAGCTCTGGCTGGTAAATGTATTGGTAATTCGTACTAAGGAGGTGCAGTAGAGGAATCATATGGCCCCTATCACTCTGTTACCCTGCGTACAAAAAAGTTTGACCACATCAAAATCAACAGCTGAGCGCCCTCTCCCTACGGTGTCTCCAAACTCCTATCCAATCATCGGGATGGTGCGAGGAAAAGCGTTAATTGCTCAGAAACGCATTTTCATGTGATTAAGATGTCCAGTTTCAACATTTGGCGCATTATTGAGAACACCAAACCCGGTGTTGAAGAATGAAAGATTATTGAGGCTATGCGTGCCAAACGGACTATCCACTGTACTGAAAACGACATGAATTCCCCTCCCCTACCTCCTCACTATGAATTACCGATACATTTACCAGCCAGAGCTGCATCATTGGGTTTTTTTAGCCTACTCTCCACCTTTTATCTTCAGGCCTTGGAGGAGGAGGACAATTTTCTTGAGAAAAATGCACTCCCACATGTTGAACGCAATGCCCAAGCCTCCTTCTTATCCCACCAAGTTGCTTGTTTTCCCTGGCCAGCCCGTTCTTCAGAACCAACGTCCATAAAACATGTCCTCTAAATGAGGAGAAAGCATCAAGCCCGGTATACGACGTCCGAGGGTACACCAGATGAACTTTGCATACCTGGGGAGGCACCATGGCCTGACAATCCCCAACAGCCCATTTAAAGTCCTTGACCCTCAATAACATGGCGGGTAGAGGCGGAAATGGACACCTATGGAGATAACACTAATTTTTGATTTTCTCGGCCCCCTCACTTCAAGGAAGGCTGTATTTTTAATTAACATTGATACTATGTGTAATCACAGAAATAAATTTGGCTTTGATATCTCTTTTCCTTCTTGGTGTACCATTTTGGTTGGCCAGCAGTGTATTTAAAGAGAAATTTCGGCTGCTGTACACAAGTCAAGTCACTCATGCTAATTGGTCAAAAGCTCTGGGGAAAAGACGGCTAAATGACGGGCTTTTGGGCTCCCCGAAGATTTATTTATGTTATAAAAAAATTACTTCTCTCATAAGATAAAATTAAAGTTTTCTTAAAATAGAGTTGTATTTCAGAGTATATATTTTCATGCTTAATTATGGAAAATGGACTTTCATCTTACAATTTTGTGAGAGGGGTAACAGTTCCAATTTTAGTCTTAGTGGTCCGCGGAATTCTATGAGTTGGGAACCATTTATTTGACCCTTAAAATCCTAAGCCGCTCGAGATTACCATTGAATGCCCAATTTAAATGTTAGTTATTATTCGTTAAAGCGGTGGTTCCTACCCATCTGCAGACCACTTAGTTTGAAATTGAATCCTATGCATAACATTCCATTTCTGCTGTACTTGCAATTATTTGAAACTCCAAAGGTCAGCACATATGCAATCACATAAACCACCAACATAATTCAAGGGCGGCTGGGTTTACACACGCTATCCACACATAATGGGGAGTTTCAGTCAAAACAATATATGGTATTGATGTAGTGTGCCGCCTTCTACTTTTTTGTTTGTTAGTTGGATTTTTTGGTTATAAAATCGGTTGTTGATTCGTTGATAAAGTACTAGCTTTTTGTGACTATTTAGGTGAGAATGGCATTTCCTCGAATTTAATAGTTGCTTAATATAATAGTCCGCTCGGCTCTTTACAAAGATTCTAGGATTAAATTTGATTGTGAGTAGAAACTGTAGCTCATCTTTCAAGTGCATATGCTTTCAAAACATCTAAAATAATATTTAATTTTAATTTCAATTAATTCTTATCGAAAAATCTAAAATACCAAAGAAAGAATAAATTTGTTTACAAATAAAAAAAATGCGAAAAAGTATTATAATTTTAAAGATTTTACAAGATGAATGAAATTATATGAGATAATTATACACCAAAAAATTATGAAGGGTTATTCAAAAATACAGGGGGGATTTGCTTTTTTTCTATATTTGACGATATATATGTGTATGTATGGCAATAGGTAGGAAAAATAACCCCTTTTCTATAAATAATACTTATAGAAATTTCCACTTTTGTTTGATTAAACTCAATTTATTTGACCATTATAGGTATGGTATGGTAAGAGTTTAATGGCACAAAACCCCGACCATTGTAGGATAACTTTACAACTTGCTTTTCTTAATAAAAAGCTTCACAATTCCCAGCCCGGGGGCGAATTTAAGAGGACTCTTAAGAGCAATCTACTCTTATCTACTACTCTTCAAGACTTTGGATCTTTGGTTTGGGTCAACATAGCTGTAGCCGATTGCATTGAAAACATCCTTTACCATTAAAAAATGGAAAATCTTTGAAAATTGGGAGTCATATTTCTACCCCATTACTCCAACTCCCCGTAATTCAACCCATGAGTCACCTTCAGAAAAAAGACAAGCTATACAAGATTAGACTAGTACTTTAAATTTTAACATATCATACATTACTTACCTTTAGACTATATCCGGTAATATTTACAAGACTCGTTCGCTTTCTCCCTTGGTTGATAACTACTTTCTCAATCCCTCAAGGTCTACCACCAAACCATTCTGACATGGAACGAGTTCCAGGCAGAGTGAGTACTCCAACGAAATACAATACGGAATCTACTCGCATTCCCAGTTTAGTCACGACTCTGGAAAATGGAGATTTTATTATTTTCACAAGCCGCAATATTCCACTGAAACCCGAGTCACACTCCCAATAAACGCCGAAAAGGTTTTCCATTTTTCCCGCCCGGGGTTTCCCGAAGCCCCCGCTCGGCTGAAGAACAAAGCAGTTGGAAGGTTTTTTTTTATATTTCGGGCGGAAACAGGAAATGTCGCCGATGCAGTTCCAGATTAAAATACAGTGATTGGGTGATGCAATTCGCGGTGGCTTCTGTTCTAGTCGGGTTTTCCTGATCGTATTTTTGTTTGACGTCGGAACCTTGACTTTTAGTTGGAATGTGTACCATTCAAAGGAGCAAAGACTAGTTTCCCAGAGACATTTTCAAATTTATTTGTTCCAAGGGTCAATGATATCGGAATAACCAGACCACTAACTTGTTCCAACTTACTGTTAAAGGATATTGACACCCACAGGTTCAAAGGGTTCTCAGAATCCTCCAATCTTTGGGGATAAGAGTAGCCCAATAGATTCAATGACTTGAGGGGTAAATTTTGGACTTCTAGAGTAAGTTAGGGCCCTCCTAAAATTATCTTAATTTAGTTGAACTAGTATGATAACATACGACATCCGATACTTAAAGAAAACTAGTGTAACATTTTTTCAAAAGAGGAACTGGAAATATCTTTTTATGATTCTACTGGGATGAAGAAAATGTTTTAAGATTTAAAACTAACACAAAAGGAAATTAAACCTCAAATATAGCAGTCGCTATTCTCTAAAGAACTTTTTATCCTTTTTATGAGATATGTATTAAAATACGTAACAGTTTTACGCCGCTGATAAGAATGTATAAAAAATTGGGGCATCTAGATTGAATCTTTTGAAACCTAGTTGCATGACAAGAGTAGATCGATTCATGACCCAATACTTTATCAGTTCATATGGGCCATGATATAGGCTTATGCAAGCTGAACCTAAAACACAATTTGTTTTCTTAAATTAGGGGGAAATCAAAGCGTGAGAAATTATCAGTCCAGTGCATTTGAGGTAATACATTTAATTTTTAAGTTAACCTGAATAAACATCTGAACTCTTTATCAAGAATCTTAAACTGTTATAAGACTAAAAATAAATGTGCGCGTGAAAATATTAAATTCATCAGCAACTTACAATCATACATTGAAAGAATAAACCAAAGATTTGACAGAAACAAGAATTTATTAAAATCTACAGGTCAAAGTATAAAATAAAAAGCATTTAAACACTTATCTATTACCACATGCAACTAATACACACTAATTAAAAACTACTTCACCTAATGTCATTCAAAGCTACCAAAAAAGTTACCACTTTAAAGTGAAACATTTAAATTACACTCAAGCTATAACAAAGAAATTAATTGTGATCTGACCAGCAGAACACTAACCCAAAGCTTAAATTTACGTTGAAACGTGTATTTTGAAAATAACTGTCTAGATTAAGATCAAACTTTTACTACAGCTAGCCTGATAACTTTGATGACACCCGGATAAAGACAGTTTTCAAAGAAAAGTCTCAGTCTAAAAACACAGCAAAATAAATACGCAAAGATAATATTCCATTCTAGTTGAATGACGTCGCTGGCTTTCAAAAGCACTCGTGGCAAGATTCAGTCCCTTGGAATAGTCAATCATTCTCATTCATAACAAGAATTAAACTAAGTCTTAAATTCATGAGGACTGTTCTGAACAATCCCAAGAATGGAAGCAATCCTCACTGAAGATTATCCATGACAAAGTCACAAAGCTCATTTAATAGAACTTAAAACGTCTCAGAAGACTGTTTAGGATTGGTACAAGATTTTAAAGCAACAATCCAAGCAGCAAATGCTTTCTTAAAGCAGATACTGTTAGTCACATCTGCCGACTAATCACAATCCTCTGGCGACTTGAGCAGCGACAAATTCAGAGTAGTCTATGAATCCATCCGCGTTTTTGTCGTCCGAATTGAGAATGGGGTCAACCAGGTGCGACAGGTCTTCGTTCGACATGGATATCTTATGTTCAGACATGTCCTCCTCGGAATGGAAGTGGAGGAGGGACTTTACCAACTCGCAGCCGTCTAATCGGTTGTTGTTATCCGAGTCGTGCATCTAGAAGCAAAATCAAATTGTTAAGACAAGTTCAGACAAAGCTTGACGGGTGTGTCATCAGCTTACCTACAACGATAAACCAACAGTCAAAGAAGGAATCGCCGACTCTGATTAGCATAATCTTTCGAACTGGTTTTGCATTGTGCAAGTCTATTTTTGTGAATATGCTGAAGTTAAAACTATTGAAACTACAGATGGTTTTAGTTACACGTAGAGCACGCAGGCTTGGTTAGTACTCTTTTTAAAAAGGGGGCAATCAACTCTGACTATAAGAGAAAGGGAAAAATTTAGGGATCATGGTAAACAAAATTCCCTGCCATCTCAAAGGTTTTTCTCTTGACTGTGAATGATGTTTTCAGAGCAACCCTGAACAGCGTGCTCCTCGCCCAAAGGATAGCTGTCCATCCCCAACAGGCTTTTTAATCCAAGTCCCTTCATAGATTCAATAGTACGTTAGCAGATACATAGATTTCACAAAAAAGATATTATGCACTACCAATAATATTTGGTTAAGAGGTATATATGTTACGGGCAAAGTGATTAATCGGGCATTATTAATAATGTCCGAAGTGGAAGCGGGCAAAGTGATAAATTTCATTGATAAATGCCATTGAATTTATCCCATTGCCCGCCTCACATCGGGCATTATTAATAATGCCCGGATTTATCACATTGCCTGTAACATATATACACCCAAAAACATAACGAGTCCATTATTTTAAGCAATTTACTTCGGAGAATAGACGATTTAGTTGGGAGAATGGGGGGTCTGTACAAAGAATTAGCACTGTAAAACACAAGATAATTTCTTTGACAGTTCGCAAGGCAAAGCCTCTTATGACACCAAGTCAAATCCACCCATTCTTTGGAGGCATTAGAGCCAACCTACTTTAATCAATCAAATAGCGTCAGTTGTGAAAAAATTATATGCAATACAACAGCTTGAATATAACAAGATTATGATTTTTAGCTAACCTTGCTAACTTAACTTTTTTACAATACATTTGACAATACATTTGAAAAAATTTTTCACGAGTGCCCATCGAAAATGGATTGAACAAATCTAAAAAGTTTAAAATTGAACTAGCTGAAGTCATTTTAGAATTTTAGATTAACGTAGGAATGAAAATGATAAAATAGCTTACCTGGAAATATAGAAAGCGCAGTTCTTCAGGAGCCATTTTCGACAGGTCGGCATTTGGGGACCATTCAGAGGTGTGAAGGGCCATGTGCTCCAACTCCGAGGGTGACAGTGCCCCTTCATGGTCATGGGAATGGTGACCTTGCACCAAGTCAAAGACGATGACAAACAAAACGATTCTCAAAACTGAAGTCATTGCAAAGCTCGCTATTCAGGTTCTCAGCTAGCACTTTCCGACAATACGAAGATCTATCAGATACTATCGCGGTTATTGGGAAGCGCTTTTATAGGGCTTCACACGTCACAAATTGTTGAAACTTGCTTGCTTGTTTGTTTAGATTTTTTACTTGACGAGATGGCGTGGCTGAAATGGAAGCTTGGGGGATTCAGTAAAGAACCCGCGTTTTCACTTATCCGGATTTGCTTTCGGTACGCCCACAGAGTAACTAGAACAGAGTCCACGCCAAAGGCCATAATGGAAATCGAAAAAGCAAGACATATTGTTACAGGTTGGGAGAATTTTGGCGCTGGGATCGCACTAAACTCACTAGCGTCTGGATCCAGTCTGGATCGTTCGCCGCCTGCCTATGGGAGATCGAAAACACCTTTTTGCGCATGCGCAGAGTTCTAATTTGGCAAGAGTTTTAAGCAGGCGGCATACGTTCCAGACGCTAGTGTGGCGCCCTCACATCAGTAACACATTTGAAAATAGCCTTGTGGACCCTCTGTTAGGATATTTCTCTGTGGGTACGACAATCGGGCTCAACCAAGAGGACCAGTCACAATGAGACATTTCAAAATTAGGTTGTTTTTGCCTCCTAGTCCTCCATTGGCGTATCCGGATCGTCCTACTGCAACGGATCCGGATAATCGGAAATGATCCCATAGGCAGCCAAACTGCATCTGACGGTTATGTGATGAAATCCCCTCTTACCGACGAGAGGGCAAATCTTGAAAGGATTGAATGATGGTTCTTCCATAATGATTCAAAGGCCTCCTTTTCTATGCTTTATGCCGTAAAAGAGTCCAACCAATCTTTAAGCCTATGCTCAGGGGGGGGGGCATCTGACACTGCTACCAGTGACGCCACTGGCAGCGGAAGAGGTTGTAACGATGACGAGCCAAAGCTTACACTAGCCAGTCAGGCTTGTTAAGGCGGAGCGTGAAGTTTTATGGGGAAGAAAATTAAATAACAGGGGAAATGTAGATTGCATAGACTTCTTCTCTGCCTTTTCGGTAGCAAATAATATTTACAAAGGTTAAGAGCTCTTTAACGAAAATAAATATTAAAATATTTTATATAAATATTTTTGTCGAAACAATCTATCACTTTTCTATTTCCGCAGAGAAGGAGGGTATTAATAAGGTTTAGAAAAGCAGTTATTTCCCGATTTGGTGGTTGTTTACACATATTTTCCGGTCTGTGTGCTTGATCTCAAAGATCCGCTTTTAAACCTTCGTCAAGAAAGACAAACACAGAAAGGTAAAGTACACCCAGGGCAAAGGCCGGATTCGAACCGACGGCTGATACAGTGCGCAGACTGCTCGCGTGGTTGGCAGCTCGTAAACCAACCAGGCCACCCAGCCCCCACTTCCCGATTTTAAACTAAGTAAGCAATCAGTTAATACCCCTGAATAAGTAAGTAGCCCTGAATAATAAAATCCCCATGCCACCAGTATCTTTCCCTTATCCCGCTCAAAGTGAAAGTGATTGGTTGTTCAAACAGTTAAGAGGCGTCACGAATGACGTCACTGGCAGCGGAAACGAGACGTCACGAGCTTTTTCCATGTCTATGTCCAAGAGCCAACCTTATAATCTATAAACCTTGCTCTAAAACGCAGCTACTTAAAAAATTAATTTTTTTAATAAATGATAAAAGTGTTCTAGAAACTTAAAAGCATTTGATTTAGTAACAAGATTATAGGTAAAAGTCTTCAAGAACTTTTGCACGTAAAAGTTGAACTCTTATACTATAAAGTTCTTAAGTTCCTGATTTCCATATAAAATATTCCCTGAATGAAACAACCTAAAATTTCGTCAGGTTGTAATTTGTGTGATTTAATTCATTGTTAATTATCATATGATTAAATATTTACTAATGTCATAAGGGTTTTTCGGGGTGCTATTTAAGGAGTTGGAATTGGAAGAAACTTAAAATGTGTGTTGTAAAAAGTATAGTTAAAATGACATAAAAAATTTTAATCTACAGCCAGCAGTTTACTCTTAAATCTTTTTTCCACATTTATTTTGACCAGCAAATTCTATTGATATCTGGCATTTAATTTAATAGTTCGACTTCTAAAACTTATTTTTTAAAATGATACATGGAACCTTTTTTTTTCTCAATAAATTTAAGTCTCAATCTTGTGTATGAAGTTTTTTTCAGCATTTTGGGGCTATTTAATTAAAAAGGAAACTATTTAATCCTTAACTAGTTAACATTGAGAGTTTTAACATACTATTTAATCCTTAACCTACCCTTAAAAATTAGTCACAAACTGTGTCAAATATTAAATTCAAAAGGAAATAAGGAGGTCAACTGCAATGGAATCTGTGTATGAAGAATAAGTTATTTTGAAATGAGAATTTTCCAAATTTATAGAACTAGACTGCATTAACATAAATTGATTTTATTAAAAATTAACGTGAGAAACATACATTATTACGGTTGCCGAACATAATTAAAGTAATACTCTTAAAACATGATAACAGAAAATATAACATTATAGAATTAAAAATAAATATTTAAAAATCTGCTCTTGCCTATCCATCAAGATTGGAAGGAAATGACAATATTTTAGTAAATAAGCACTACACATTATACAGATAGGATACGAAATTACAAATGGGAAGATATAGAATAGGATAAAAACAAATTAAATATAAAATGAACCTTGTCAAAGTTTTTAAAAAAGGTGATCTCATGTTAGGAAATCAGTTAATAATTCACTAATAAGGTGTGTAGATGCCGACACAAAACTGTTCATAATTTCTATCAACATCCTGAGATGGGAAAGTGTATGTGAATATGGAATTCTGTGATTTTGATCACACTTTTTGAATGTTAGGCCACTAAGAGTCATCAGCTTTCAAGAAATCACCATCACAATAGTCAATTTAAATGCACCAGCAATATTTAAAGACTGTGGTGGTAGTGCGTTTTGTGTTTTAAAGATAAAGATAATTTCTTCATAGCAGAAAGTTCACTGTTAATGCCTATGTTATTTTTTGGTTATTTATAGTGTGCATGTACCCCCTTTGCTGTACTTTGTACCCCCTGAGAGTCGATACAAAAAAAAAAAGAATTGAAAGTTGTTACAACAATAAATCAGTATTACAGTCAGAGATACTTTTAACTCCTCTGTGAGGGTATTTTACTCCTTAAAAATCAGAAATACTCCCTAAAAAACTAGCCAGGAGTATTTTCACTCTTTGAATTTTTCACAAAGGTTTAGCAAATAAAAAAGTGCACCGTGAAAAAATCTCAATCTCTATTGAGAAAATCTCACGTGGGGGGGGAGGGGAGGGAGGGCTAGCCTGTATGGTATCTAGTAAGCCGTGGTTTAACCATTCTTGATTTATAAAGAAAATAACCACTACAGATAAATTGAAACAGCGATCAGATTATTTCCCGGGATTACAAAATGTAGAAAAATTTAGCTATTTCCCTAACCCCCTATGGGAAAGAAACCCTATATTGCCGACCCCTGTTCTATGACGTATGTTAAAATCTACTTAAATGGCTTCCTACATAAATCGTCAAGAAAATGATAATCCAGATTTATACCCATCAGCTTGTTTTTTTATGTGTAGCACTTACAAGAATCTCGACCATGCGGATATGATAAAGAAAACGGAAGTAAAAGGCTTGCCTTTCTGTCGACTATCAAACACAAGGGATTTTAATTTTTACTATGGTATTTAAACTGTCACTTTTTACAGCACACAGTTCTGTATTACGTATATCAGTGTGTTTTACAAATTTTAAAACTTAATGAAGATGATATGGGGTTGGATTTCTTGTTGAGCCTTTTCTATCAACATAAAAATAATTATTTTACTAAAATCAAGCTATATTAGGTACTTATCGCTGTAAATGGAGAACCTAATACAGATTTTGATGGAAGTTTAATTAGGAAAATGATGGAATAGAAAAGTAAGTACATAATGGGAAAACTTTATAGAGGTTTTAAATCCTTAAAAAACTAGAAATTTTTCGAAGCGAATTTGAATTTATCACATTTGTTAATTAAATCAGCATCAATTAGAGTAAAACACATAACTTATCACCTTAATTTTGCTATATTTAAACTGTGCAGATATTAAGGGATACCTACTTATAATAGCATATTAAGACATGCAAATAAGTTTAAATGTATAATTTCATGCATTTTAATGAAATATTTATCCCATTTGACGTACCTTCAAAATATCGAGATCCTTTAAGGATGAACCACAGTTTTACAGGATGACGAATTTCAACAGTTATGATTTTCGAATAACTTCAAAGACTATAGTAGGTGTGTAAATATGCTTCCGGGTATAAAAAAAGAGTTTCAAAAACATTTCGTAGTGAAGTATGAAAAAGAACCCCTTGTGAAACTCAACAAATTTGTGACCAATGGAAGCCTGGAGATAAGATGTTTTTTCAACGTGATTATTTCTATGTGTTGGTATTGTATTCGTGCTTAAATGACCGGAAATTATTCACTTACAACTAGTATCCTCAAGGCTCTGAAGTCCAGTATGTCCTTTGAAAATTTCTATTCGCCGTCACTTCTAGCACCAGACAAAATAATTCGTTCTGTATTTCTCTGTGTAAAATCATAGTAACGCAATCTATATTTCCACGCACACTAAAATATGACCACATATAGACTTCCACACCATCACAAGAGAAGCTCAAAATATAACATGACATGTATACACAGGGTTGAAATTTGGGAAAGGTAAAACTAAATGGTAGAAACTTGTATGCACCCAACAGAGATATTTCTTCTATAATTAACATTTAATTTAATACAGTAGATTTCAGCATACTTAAAAAAAGTATAAAATTTACAAACCTTGTATATTATCTGGGAAATGAGATTGATCCTAGTAAAAGTAACAAGTTTTTTAATAACTTTTTTTGGGTTTAGAAAATGTAATAAACTAGTTTTTTTTTACTTTCTGGGGGAGTTATTAATAATTCCTAGAGGGGGAGCCTGAGTTATAAGATGTTGTAATTGATTTTGATAATGAAAGTCTAGAAATTTGAGAAGATGGTTTCATAACATAAATAAACTTTTATAGTAGAGAAGTAATGAAATTTTTAACTTTCACCTTTCTTTACTTAAAGATTGGTTTATGCTTGAAATGCTTTTGGTGTAATTAAGTGATATTATTTATTCAAACAACTGTATACAAATTTTAAAACTAAGTGTGTTTTTAAATTGGTTCTACACAGAAAATATTTTTTTAGACTTTCCATTTTTGTGGACTAGTTAGTATTGCTGAAAACAAATGGGAGAAGTATTATACTCAACGTTTAATACTTTAATTTTTCCAATTTTAACAGAATTAATGGCTACTTTATCACTCTGAAGCATATAGTTCATTTGATATATAATACTTTACCTTGTGTCTATGGATAGGTACAAATAATACAAATTGAAGAAGAAGAAGTTCAGAAAGTTTCATCTTGTTGGTTCTTAAGAAATTCAACAAAACAATTCAAATTGAACAATTTCCTCCTGAGGAGTGTTTGGAAACTCTAGCTCTAAGTAGTCTTAAACTTGCTCAGCTTCTACAATAAATATTAGAAGATCTGCTTCAAAAGACCTACAATAAAGCATCAAGTTATAACTGAGTTTTTTAAGGAGGATTTCAGGATAAAACATTAAAAATACATACAAGGTTTCCTGTTTTAGAAAGGAAATACTTTTTTTTGAGAAAAGCCTAATTTTACAAATAACACCCAGGAAATTTTTTGCCTTGTTATCTTTGTAGTTATGCATTGATGAGAAATAATCAGTATATCAGTATAACATATTTCTTATAGGAACCTGATTATAAAACATATCATAGGGATATAAAAGGAACATTATTGACTTATTCAGAAGATTAAATATCCTTAAAGAATTCAAATGTTTTCTCTTTATGGTTTTTAGAAAAATTAAATACCTTAGGTTTAGGTGTTGCCACAGGTTAAAAGAATTAAAATAGGTAGTTTATGAGAAAAATATTAACACAGTTAAGAATTAGATGATCACCATTCTAAATCATTACATATTTCCCTAATAGTTTGTTAACCTTTTACAGGCCAAATTCAGATTCAGGTGTATTTCAATTAATTTTTTGCATAATGTACAGTACTGGAAAAAAAAATCGACTCAGATTTTTTATCTCTGGAACGGCTCGAGATACAAAGACAAATAAGGTACCATTTTTCATCATTTTAAGTACTCTTTAAACAAAAAAAAATTCGAGTCCTTAAGGGGTCGTCTTCATATCGAACGAAGCACCAACTTTCTTTTTTCCTATGGAAGGCCTCAAATATTATATTTTATTCTGAAAGATCACCCTCCATAACCCCTAAATACCAAGTTTCATATCTCTGCGTCAACAAATAGACCCCCCAAAAATTCTTAAAATTTGGAAAAAAACCAGTAAGTTATCTCTTGATAGCAAAAGATTTGTATCGGTCAGAGCTCAAAATTGAATTTGGCTTAAATACATTTGGCGACTTATCTCTGAATTGGCGCATTTTTTTTTCAAATATTTATGTGTTTTTAATTGTTTGCTTTGTTTAGGGGATTTTCTAACTATACATTTCGTGCGCTTTTTAGTGAAGAAGCTTAGTGAAACCATTAGGAACAATTTTGCTCCTTAGAATCTGTAGATTCCGAATTACAATGATGGACACTTCCGGTCTGGGTCTGGGGATGGTAAGAGGCTCAGAAGAGGAAAATTTACCAGTTTTGATGTTGTGTTTTAAAGTCAAAATGGTTCCTTTTATTCATTTAATTTGCTCAAATGCGCCATAATACAAGAGAGGTGAGAGAGGACTAACAGAATATAGAGTTTGGAAAGGATCAGTTCCCTCCAGTCAAAGGGGTGAAAGGATGAAGTCGAATGCAAAAATTTGTATGCTTTTTTTCTCTGAGGATCATGTTTATAGTCTTAAATTAACTTAATGAGAGGTAACATTCTTTTCCTTACTCTCAGGCGAGAAAGTATTGCGATGGTAGAAGTCTGGCAACGCTCACTAGGGATAGGGGAGGGGCAGGAAAAAACTCGAAATTCTGTGATAACTAAATAAAAACAATTTCTTTTTGGCACCAAACTGCGGTTGAATGTTTTGTAAATTGACACCAAAGATGGGAAAAATCCATAAAACCGATTTTCGAATGGTTCTCTATTTCAAATAGGGGCGAAATGGTGTAGAAAACAATTAAGTCAAATTCTTAACTTTTAGGCCGTTAAAAACTTATTTTTCTTCATGAAGGAGCACACATTTCAAACTAATTTTTCTCTTTATACACTTAACATTACGAAATACTATGGTAGATATCTGGGACCTGCGATTAGGGAGGTTGAGAGGGACAGAAAAAATATTCCAGTTTTGATACTGTTAGTGGAAGAAGAAATTCAAAATTTTCTGCTTTTAGTAGAGTCAAATGTGGTGCAAATAAAGGAGACCAATGGTTGACATGCAGAACACTCATTTAGAAAAGCGTTCCTTACATTGGAAGGTGGGATAGAAGGGTTATATGGAATAATTGAAGTTCTTTCCAATATTTTTAGACAAAATAGTGTCTATTTTAGTGAAATAACATAGAAATCAATGTGAATTGGTTCCATGTATAGTATAGAACTGGAAATGTGAAAGTAAATATCTTTCACCATCGACCGGGGATAATGAGTGGGGCAGAAAAAAGTTGAAATTATATTTTATTGAGAGAAAGAGTAATTATCCAGTTTATAAGCTTTTCAGAACTAAAAAAAAATGTGATTGGGGACACTCGGGACTTCTATCTTGAGAAGCATACCTCAGCTTTGGAAGTTGGAAGGATGAAACAGAACATTATTTTTTGAATAATGGCATGAAAAGGTTTTAAGGAGTTAGATTAAACAATGACAGTTTTCCTTCTCATACTCCCCAGAATGGGTCAACCGATTGTGTGATTTGGGACCCGAGACTGGGGAAGGTGGACGGCGCAGAAAAATGCGGAACATTCTATTTTAGTTTAATTAATAATCTTATTAAGATTATATATTCCTAAATTGAGAAAAATGTATAGCGGCCCGGCCATGCATGAGACCCATTTTGAAAAGCGTTTATTGGAGGGTAGAAGGATGAAATAGAATACTATTAGGGAGTAATACATATTTTGCTTTTTCTCAAAACAGTGGGAATTTTTTCGGAAAATTGTATTAAAAAGAGTTGTTTTTCCCTTTTAACTAACTCCATGTAATATGACATGTATAGGCGGAATCTGTATTCTGACTTAGGGGAAGGTGTGTGGAGCAGAAAAAAAATATTTCCTTATTATTTTTTTCGTCTATTTGATAGTTCGTCTTTAATTAATAGTTTCGTCTGTAGATATTTTTAAAGTAGAGTAGTTATTTTATGACCACCCTGAATCTCCCGACGGTGTCACGGACGTTTCGCCAGCTTTAAAATTTCCTACCCCCTGCTTTCCTGTTAAATCTTCACTTTAGAAATTTGTATGGGCCCAGCAAGTGGGGGTAAGAAAATTATGAGTTGGCGAAACGTTCGTAGAGCACCCCCCCCCCGACTGCTCTCGGGCAGCATGATTCAGAAACCAATCAGAACACTATTTTCAGATGACATCCTTTTCCCATGTGCTTTCATTCTTTGAAAGATTTGTATTCTTATTTTAATTAAAAATTTTTATTGAGAATATTTTAACAAACTTTTAAACAAAAATAATTTAGTATTTTAATAGAAGTTTTGAACGTTATCATTCAGATTTATTCATCTTTTAAAAATCAATTCATCAACTTACTTTCAGAATTATATTCCTGTCATTTTAAGTAATAAAACTAATTAATTTTGCAGTAAAAAGTTTTGAATTCTGTTTTTTATTAGTATCATTTTAATAAATAGTATGATTTATTTCATTATTTCGGTTACAAACTGAAATAGTGAAATAAAAAAGTAATATTCAGAACCCCCCATTTGAACAATAAGATTCTTTTGTAATAAAATTTAAATCATGAAGGAAACAAGAAAGTCTACGTGTAATTTGATGTAATTAAACACCGAGCACAAACAAATCTGGTAAAAAGAGACTATAAGGCAGAGAAATAACCTCCATTACTGAAAATATCAACAAATCCGTCACGATTCAAGAACTGTAGAAAGCTGATTAGAAAATAATGCAACAAATATAAAATTATAAGCAAACTGGAATATAAAATTAAAATAATGGAAGATAATTTGTTGATCCCTGCTAGTAGTTTCATTAATGCATCGGCAAGTAGCTCGGGATGGTTCTCTCACTTTCACCAGTCATATGAGTTTGGCTCGATGGTTGGCGACCGTTTAAGACATAGTTGTTTCCTGCAGAGTGCACAGAAATATCCTGGCCTACTAGGGAAGATTCAAAAAAAGTTTAAATAGGAAATTTAACATGGGATGTTTCAAATTTTAAAATTTTTTGGGGGGTCTGTTTCTTGACGCAGAGATGTGAAACTTGGTATTTAGGGGTTATGGAGGGTGATCTTTCAGAATAAAATATAATATTCGAGGTCTTCTATTGGAAAAAAGAAAGTTGGTGCTTCGTTCGATATGAAGACGACCCCTTAAGGACTCAATTTTTTTTTTGTTTAAAGAGTACTTCAAATGATGAAAAATGGTACCTTATTTGTCTTTGTATCTCGAGCCGTTCCGGAGATAAAAAATCTGAGTCGATTTTTTTTTCCAGTACTGTACCTTCTAATGCTTCAATTAAGAGAAATTATTAATATGAAGGCGGTAAAAAAATTATATGTGATTTTCACCATGTTCCCAATTAGGAACATTGGTCACTTCTGACTATACTTCTACAAGAGAAACAAGAATAGACTTTAGTAATAAATATATCAAATTAAAAACCCAAACTATATGGAATAACTAACAAATTTAACCTTAAATGCAATTTATTTTTTGGTTTAAGCACACAGCAAACTTAAATAAATTTCATATTTTTTTTTTTAAATTCATTGTCAATTTCACGTTACACATAAGCAAAATACCAAAATTTTATATCATTATGCTTGTAAGTTTTATACACTAGCCTGAAAAATACAATATAGGAATGAAGGAATGTAAAAACAACTAAAAGAAATGTTTTTTAATTATATAAGAAAATTCAAATTAATTAATAAGTTCGTTAATTACACACAATATTGAAAATATCATACATGTATGAAAGGATTTAAAAATAGATTATGATAATTAGTACTAAAGTAATGATTAAAAATCTGAGTAAGGAATGAAATAGTTGATTTTTTGAATGTAAAATTTATAAATTCAAACAAAAATTTCATTCCCATTAATGGAAAAAAAAATCTGAAAAATTTTGTGCTTTTATTTCCTGATATATAGGAAAGCATTTTAGATTCAATGTTATTTATTTCTTTATGAGTAATAAATAATACATTCTGAGATGTATGAATGAATATGCTAACTTTTTGTTGTTTGTGCAAGAAAAATCTCTGTGTTAAGTTATAAAAGATCCTAGTTTATACTACACAGCACAACCTTCATTTCTCAAAACGAAATATTATGGATTCAAATAAAAAAACGATTAATCAATAAAAACATATTCAAACCAGCTACTTCTTTTCTAAAAGGGGATTCCCCTTTAAGCAATTATGTAACCTTTTTATTCTTTAATGAAAGTGTACAGTCTTCTAAGTGTAAACTCCGACACTCAAGCGTCATCTCCAGCCATGGACCGGTTTCGTCCTTGTTAGGACTCATCAGCACGGGATAGGAAGGCAACGCAAGAGAGCCGAGGCCAAAAACTAGTCTCTAGCCGACTATAATGGAAAAGGTGACCATTGATTAGTCCTCCACTGTCTGCTGGAATGACTTGCCTTTCCCGATCAGATTTAATTCCCAAAAGGCTTTGGTAAAAGGAGGAGTATTTCACCATTATTGCTGGTTAGCAGACAATAAGTGTAAACTCCGGCTCTCAAGCGTCGCCTCCAGCCATGGACCGGTTTCGTCCTTGTTAGGACTCTTCAGCACGGCATAGGAATAATGGTGATTTAACATTTTCTTATTATTTACTAACAAACTATCTAAAAACACTTATTTAACAAATGTTATTGAATTTAATTAGTATCAATTAAGCATTAAAGTGAAGCAAACGGACTTGTCGGGCAAACGTAGTCGGCATTTGAGCTGTCGTCGGCCAATAGAGCATTTTCAATCACATGACTCGGACCTAACAACGGCCTTAGCAACAGAAATGTTACAGTTTTTTGCCCTACAGAGGTTAACAGTTACAGAAAATGACTGGCCGTGGGATTCTTCTATTGGAGCATTTGTAATCACGTGACCCCATACTTAAAAACCGCCTTAGCAACAGATAAACAACGGCCTTAGCAACAGTTAAAAGCCCCTACAGAAGGTACACAGTTAAAAGAAAATAACCGGTTGTGACGTCACCTGAAAACACTATGAACAAATTCCTAGTGCTTCTCGTAGCTCTAATCTACAACATCATAAAGAAAACTTGATCTCAGAAGATTTTCCAGGGTGTTTTTTTAAGAAAACCAAATAGAAATTAATACAATAATTATTTTTATTACAGAAAAATTTAATGAACAATAATTATTTTAATTAACTTATTAAGCCTAAACATAAATAAATTAATTAATTTTTCACCATATTTAAGCAAATTTTGGTATTTTTGAAAAATTTGATAAACATTAATTATTTTAATTAACTTATTAAGCATAAATTAAATAATTGTTCACCATATTTAGGCAAATTTTGGTATTTTTGAAAAATTTAATGAAGAATAATTATTTTAATTAACTTATTAAGCATAAATTAAATAATTGTTCACCATATTTAGGCAAATTTTGGAATTTTTGAAAAATTTAATGAAGAATAATTATTTTAATTAACTTATTAAGCCTAAACATAAATTAATTAATTAATTTTTCACCATATTTAAGCAAATTTTGGTATTTTTGAAAAATGCGAAATCCTAACGGGTGGTGCGCGCGACGGAGATAGGAGTTACAGTTAGGATTACAGTTTAGGATTACAGTATAGGATTACAGTTTTTGCTTTAAAATCAAAATTATGTTGTCTGAATTATCGTATTTAAAACAATTTTACACTGAGTGTTCTTAGCAACTTCTTTTTTTGGAAAAAATAATATTAAGTTTTATAAGTAAAAATAAAACAACCATTCAATTCCTACGTATGCTGAGCATAGAATGTTTTCTTTAATTAAAGCAAGGAATAAGAGGGGTGTCCTTGTAATGTGGTTTGGTTTTACTTTACTTTTAGAAGAGCTGTGAAGAGACAATATTGGATCACGTGTACGTGCTCTCCAAGTAAAATTTCGAAAGTAGAATTTCGTAGAGAAATCTTCCTCTCGAGACACAAAATTTACAAAAACACTGGAATGGGTTATTAATGGTACCAGCTAATTATTTTAGGCTACTAAAAAGCTATACGATATGATAATATCGCTCAAAATTCAAAATAAGTTGAAAAAATTCTAAATATGCCCTAAATGTTATTTCAAAAATAAAAAATGGGAAATCTTAATGGACTGTCGAGCGCCGACGACCAACCAATTGAAGTCATGGTCGAGGCCCCGACATACGTAATTTAGTTATAAGTTGTGTACCGGATTCTTTAACAAAAAAAGAACCACAGGCACTTTTCGCAGAGTGACTTAACCCTTTATATTTTTTGAAAAGGAGGGAGGACATCAAAAATGACTAAAAACATACTTACGTAAAATACGAACGGCAATAGAGTTGATTTAGGAGGATGAATTGACGAGAAAACCTAGAAAGCCATAATTAATTAACCACATTATAATTGTAAAAGGAAAAACAACAAAAATTAATAAAAATAACTTCATACACTAAATCAAACAATTTTTACTTTAGTGCTACTCATAAAATCACGCATTGAATTTTTAATCTAGTGGACAAGGGATTTAATTTTAATTACCTAAATAATTTCATAATTTCGCCGAGCTCGACCAAATGTCGCCTGAACCCACTGACATACTACATACCACCAAATATGATTTTTTTTTTATATCCAGGGGCGGCTCGTCCATAGGGGCTGCGGAGCTGCAGAACCCCTAGTCGTCTCCCAGCCATGGACCGGTTTCGTCCTTGTTAGGACTCATCAGCACGGCATAGGAAGGCTACGCAAGAGAGCCGAGGGCAATGGGAAAAAGATTACTCCTCCACTATCCGCTGGAATGACTTGGCATTCCCAGAACAGATTTAATTCCCAAAAGGCATTGATAAAGGAAGAATATTTCACCATTATTGCTGGTTAGCAGACAATAAGTGTAAAATCCGACTCTCGAGCTTCGCCTCCAGCCATGGACCGGTATCCGGGGTGTTGTTTTTAAGAAAACCAAATAGAAAATAAAACATTAATTATTTTAATTAACTTATTAAGCATAATCATAAATAAATTAATTAATTTTTCATAATATTAATATAAGTAATTAATTTTTCATAATATTAATATAAGTAATTAATTTTTCATAATATTAATATAAGTAATTAATTTTTCATAATAGTAATATGTTATAATTAATTAATTAATAATAATTAATTAATAAACATAAATTAATTAATTAATTTTTCTCCATATTTAAGCAAATTTTGGTATTTTTGAAAAATGCGAAATCCTAACGGATGGTGCGCGCTGAGACCACCTGTTTGGAGTTATGGTCGAAGCGGGCACATCCGGCGGGATTTCGCGCGAAATCCTAACGGATGGTGCGCGCTGAGACCACCTGTTTGGAGTTATGGTCGAAGCGGGCACATCCGGCGGGATTTCGCGCGAAATCCTAACGGATGGTGCGCGCTGAGACCACCTGTTTGGAGTTATGGTCGAAGCGGGCACATCCGGCGGGATTTCGCGCGAAATCCTAACGGATGGTGCGCGCTGAGACCACCTGTTTGGAGTTATGGTCGAAGCGGGCACATCCGGCGGGATTTCGCGCGAAATCCTAACGGATGGTGCGCGCTGAGACCACCTGTTTGGAGTTATGGTCGAAGCGGGCACATCCGGCGGGATTTCGCGCGAAATCCTAACGGATGGTGCGCGCTGAGACCACCTGTTTGGAGTTATGGTCGAAGCGGGCACATCCGGCGGGATTTCGCGCGAAATCCTAACGGATGGTGCGCGCTGAGACCACCTGTTTGGAGTTATGGTCGAAGCGGGCACATCCGGCGGGATTTCGCGCGAAATCCTAACGGATGGTGCGCGCTGAGACCACCTGTTTGGAGTTATGGTCGAAGCGGGCACATCCGGCGGGATTTCGCGCGAAATCCTAACGGATGGTGCGCGCTGAGACCACCTGTTTGGAGTTATGGTCGAAGCGGGCACATCCGGCGGGATTTCGCGCGAAATCCTAACGGATGGTGCGCGCTGAGACCACCTGTTTGGAGTTATGGTCGAAGCGGGCACATCCGGCGGGATTTCGCGCGAAATCCTAACGGATGGTGCGCGCTGAGACCACCTGTTTGGAGTTATGGTCGAAGCGGGCACATCCGGCGGGATTTCGCGCGAAATCCTAACGGATGGTGCGCGCTGAGACCACCTGTTTGGAGTTATGGTCGAAGCGGGCACATCCGGCGGGATTTCGCGCGAAATCCTAACGGATGGTGCGCGCTGAGACCACCTGTTTGGAGTTATGGTCGAAGCGGGCACATCCGGCGGGATTTCGCGCGAAATCCTAACGGATGGTGCGCGCTGAGACCACCTGTTTGGAGTTATGGTCGAAGCGGGCACATCCGGCGGGATTTCGCGCGAAATCCTAACGGATGGTGCGCGCTGAGACCACCTGTTTGGAGTTATGGTCGAAGCGGGCACATCCGGCGGGATTTCGCGCGAAATCCTAACGGATGGTGCGCGCTGAGACCACCTGTTTGGAGTTATGGTCGAAGCGGGCACATCCGGCGGGATTTCGCGCGAAATCCTAACGGATGGTGCGCGCTGAGACCACCTGTTTGGAGTTATGGTCGAAGCGGGCACATCCGGCGGGATTTCGCGCGAAATCCTAACGGATGGTGCGCGCTGAGACCACCTGTTTGGAGTTATGGTCGAAGCGGGCACATCCGGCGGGATTTCGCGCGAAATCCTAACGGATGGTGCGCGCTGAGACCACCTGTTTGGAGTTATGGTCGAAGCGGGCACATCCGGCGGGATTTCGCGCGAAATCCTAACGGATGGTGCGCGCTGAGACCACCTGTTTGGAGTTATGGTCGAAGCGGGCACATCCGGCGGGATTTCGCGCGAAATCCTAACGGATGGTGCGCGCTGAGACCACCTGTTTGGAGTTATGGTCGAAGCGGGCACATCCGGCGGGATTTCGCGCGAAATCCTAACGGATGGTGCGCGCTGAGACCACCTGTTTGGAGTTATGGTCGAAGCGGGCACATCCGGCGGGATTTCGCGCGAAATCCTAACGGATGGTGCGCGCTGAGACCACCTGTTTGGAGTTATGGTCGAAGCGGGCACATCCGGCGGGATTTCGCGCGAAATCCTAACGGATGGTGCGCGCTGAGACCACCTGTTTGGAGTTATGGTCGAAGCGGGCACATCCGGCGGGATTTCGCGCGAAATCCTAACGGATGGTGCGCGCTGAGACCACCTGTTTGGAGTTATGGTCGAAGCGGGCACATCCGGCGGGATTTCGCGCGAAATCCTAACGGATGGTGCGCGCTGAGACCACCTGTTTGGAGTTATGGTCGAAGCGGGCACATCCGGCGGGATTTCGCGCGAAATCCTAACGGATGGTGCGCGCTGAGACCACCTGTTTGGAGTTATGGTCGAAGCGGGCACATCCGGCGGGATTTCGCGCGAAATCCTAACGGATGGTGCGCGCTGAGACCACCTGTTTGGAGTTATGGTCGAAGCGGGCACATCCGGCGGGATTTCGCGCGAAATCCTAACGGATGGTGCGCGCTGAGACCACCTGTTTGGAGTTATGGTCGAAGCGGGCACATCCGGCGGGATTTCGCGCGAAATCCTAACGGATGGTGCGCGCTGAGACCACCTGTTTGGAGTTATGGTCGAAGCGGGCACATCCGGCGGGATTTCGCGCGAAATCCTAACGGATGGTGCGCGCTGAGACCACCTGTTTGGAGTTATGGTCGAAGCGGGCACATCCGGCGGGATTTCGCGCGAAATCCTAACGGATGGTGCGCGCTGAGACCACCTGTTTGGAGTTTGGAGGAGAAAAGGTTAAATCCTTTTACTTGGGGTGAGCGTGACGGAGATAGGAGATAGGAGATAGGAGATAGGAGATAGGAGATAGGAGATAGGAGATAGGAGATAGGAGATAGGAGATAGGAGATAGGAGATAGGAGATAGGAGATAGGAGATAGGAGATAGGAGATAGGAGATAGGAGATAGGAGATAGGAGATAGGAGATAGGAGATAGGAGATAGGAGATAGGAGATAGGAGATAGGAGATAGGAGATAGGAGATAGGAGATAGGAGATAGGAGATAGGAGATAGGAGATAGGAGATAGGAGATAGGAGATAGGATGGTTCCCCTCCCGCCCATACCAGGTTCAGTAGGAAAAGACCAGGATTGAAGATAGGTTCCCCTCCTAGAGTTCCCTCAGAGAGTGGTGGGAGAAGCGAATCGAAGCTCCATCTCTAACAGCTGCCAAACCTTTAATAAGCATCACAGACAGCTGGGGGATTTGAAGAAAAGGGGTCCAAGATACAGGCCAGTGTAGCCAAATCCCCCATAACAGTGTTCCTTGTATCTGCAGAATTTTGGGAACCTTAATTTACTGACAACCCTCGTAAGTTACAGAATGATTTGCTATACTTTCTCAATAACATGCATGTTAAATTCTAATGGAAATTAAAATAGTGAAATGTATTATCTAATAGACAATGATTACAAGAAGTTTCAAATGGAAGGCTAACGTTTATTGACGTACAAAGATACATTAAAACAAAAAGAAAAACATTCAATATGTGACGAAGGCATCAGCTCTGACATAACAATACAGCCTCACTGAAGCTTTTTGCTATAAGAAATGAGGAGATTGAAAATTTATATTTCCATTATATCATTACTCAATATAATAAATTAAAAATTATAGTACTTAAACATGTTACCAAACATTTCCAATACGCCGATTTTTTTTCTCAGTTTACCTAGTACCTTAACATAATACTACTACTAATAATAATAATACTACTAATTCATAAATAAATCAACATGACTCGAAAGGGCAGATCCAGTCCAATTACACTTTTTGTGGACCTCCTCTACTATACTAGACAGAAACATTATTACCCTATGAAGTCACTAACAAAGTAGTTCCCATAGCGTCTGAATTTTGAGTGAAATGAAGAACGTCAATTAAAAAATATGATTATACTAGACAGCAACTTAAGTTGACCTTATGAAGTCACTAACAAACAAAGTAGTTCCCATCGCGGTGCCTGAATGTGGAGTGAAATTAAGAATGTCAATTTAAAAATATGATTATTTTGTTTAACCCATGTATAGATAGTGCTTTTCAATCACGATTTGCGCACCGAAACTCCTCCAATCAACCCAACATGCTTTCTGATTTACCGATTTCTCCTTCCGCATATGTCACGTACTGGGTTCAAGAAACGTTGCTGTCTAGTATACTGTCTGTCTATCACAAGAAGGTTTACGTTTTCGTTGCCATGGAAACGGGACTCGCCTCATTTTTGACGGGTGAAACCAGAGGAAAGGCGCAACAAATCCGGCTTACTGAGCGCCTTGTTGGGGGTTTTGGCGAAATAATTTTTATTACTATTTTGTTATTACATAATCAAATCAAGTAATCGTTGTAATCAAAGTTATTCTGGTTTCTAAGAAAACAAACTTCACTTGAAAAACTAGTTAGATTTAAAAAGTAAACAAATTCTGTAACTAAACTGATATTTTCTGTTACATTTTTAATATGAGCATTTCTACAATCGAATCAAATTTTTATTTGCCCCTTTTAAAAATCTGGTGACGTTTTTAATTAAGAACGGATAATCAGTTTCCAATCATAAGAGTAAAACCCATATTAATCACCATTATGATCGTAATTTTTAAGGATCGTCTGTTATGATTATTCATGAGTAATATTTTTTGAATCAAGAAAGATGAATAACCTTAGTTTTGTGAAAGATCGACAGTTAGCCAACGGAAAAGTTTCGCGATTGTTCTGAAAATTTATTACTAAAGAAAACGCCTATGCTCGAAAAATGAGATTGTAGGTTGTGACGCGGCCTGAACAATATGCTTTGGAGATATTTTATTTTTTATGTTTGATATACGTATTTCATCGCGTGAGTACTAATCATTATTATCCGAGTAAATCTTTCTCACAAAAGAAATCGATTAATTTTAATCCCAAAAAACTCAAGATCGGTTTTGATTTTTAAAATATTATTACTCAAAATGTCTAATTAAACCAGGTTCTTTCGATTCAACGTGATCATCGAATTCAAACCTCACTTATAATTTGATTGTGAATTAGTAAATTTAAACGTTTCAAGTTTCAACAAACTTATCAATTAACACTCAATCGCCAAAAGTACTACTAATATTCCGTCGTTGGCTTTAATCTCGCCAACCCATAACACGGTTAACCCCTATTTAAAATGGACTGGTCTTGTTGCTATAGCTACCGCCATAATCAGACAAACTGGCGGGAGCTCTTCTTGTGGTAGAGACAGTAGTTTGTTAAACCCATGTGTAATAGGGTTTTTCTTTCATTACGATTTGCGTAACGAAACTCCTCCTAGCAACAAAACAAGCTTTGTGTTTAACCACGGCTAACTAGATACTAATATACAGTGGCGGCTCGTCCATAGGAGCACAGGAGCACGTGAACACCCACAGAAAAAGTAGAACAAAAATCGAATATAAAGATAAATAAATATCAATGGAAATATATTTTCAATTTCTTTTTTATACTCAGAATTATGTCTCCCCCCCCCTTCTCTACTCAATAAGAAAAATTTATTACCGGAAATGCGAAAGAAATCGGAAAAAAGAATGAACTCTTATTTTTCTTTCCTCTTCCGCACGTGCGAGCGAAAAAATACGATATTCCGAAGAAACCCCGACTGCTTGCCGGGGGAATATTGAGCTTACGTCCTCGCATTTTGGATTCCCGTGCGCACAGATTTCGTGTGCCGAGGCCTTCGCTTTTGAGGCACAGACGTCTTTTTGACGTCTGGTTGAATTGATTTTTTCAGCTAATTGAAAAGTACGAGTAAGAGCACTTTTTAAATGTAATTTAAATCTTTTAATTAAAATATTTTAACACTTTTGTTATTAATTAGGATGCTTTTTAAGAAATGGCGTTAAGTAAAATTTCCGTGTTTGAGATAAAACATCTTTTTTTCCCCCAATTTATTGCAGTTGGAAAAAAAAAGGTAAATAAAGAACTAAAGACCAACACCTCATCTGGCCATTGTCCAAATTACAAAAGGAAAAGTTAGGGACTTTAAAAGAGAATTTAAAGATGACATTTATGACAAATAGAAATGCATATTTTTTAAAAAATAAAAGTGCATGCAGTGAATAACTGAATTATTAAGGTTTTTAAAATTATTTCCAAGAAAGAGATGTTTCTACTAAAAGAAGTTAGATTTATGTATATTTATCCACCATCAATTCTCTTTCTAGATATTTTGTAAATTTTAATTTTTATATAATAGGTGTGAACACCCTATTAATTAACTCACGAGCCGCCACTGCTAATATACAGGCTAGCCGAGATTTAAACAATGAAAACCATTTGACAATTTTTCTTGCTTGGATCGCCACAAGTCCTACCTATATCACCAACCGCCTTCAACACTGTGGATATGCTTTGCCAGTTTGTCCAGTATTGCCATCTGGATTTTTATTCATTTCCATACTCGGCTAGCCTGTATGGTATCTAGTAAGCCGTGGTTTAACCATTCTTGATTTATAAAGAAAATAACCACTACAGATAAATTCAAACTTTGATCACCTTGACTCAAAGGTGTAAACCTCGCGTTTCAATCATTCCTAGAAAACATGTTATTTTACACTCGATTAGTTTCAAGATTACTCACATGTTTTGGGATGAAACAAAGAGCAACAGCAGTATGGGGGCGAGGGATCCATCGGGCAATTTCTCGAGCATAGTCGCCTTGTGATCTGTCACTACGTTGATGATACCAAACGGAGGTTCGTAAACGCCCTCATCCACCCAGTTCCACGTGACGTTCCTGTAGTCAACAGGTAACTCCTGAAACATCATGAAAGTTAAGTACCGTGGGTCTCCCTCAAAAGTTAAAAATAAAGTTTTTAAAAAAATTTCCATTACAAGGAAGGCGGTTCACAAGGAACTGTTCTTTTAGGAACTAACCCAAAGAGCCTCAAAATGAATTTAAACACTACATTGAGAGAAATTTTTTAAAAAATTCTAGGGAGAACCCCCAAACCCCCCTCTAAAATTTTTACGCCTGTTATACTATGTTTTTCCCTTGGAAGTTAGGCCTCTTGGATGAAGTTTTCCCTTCGGAAGTTTTGCAAAACAAAAATTTTTATATTAGGTATATCCTATACTATATTATGAAATTTTTTTTAAAGGGAGTAATATGTTGGAGTGGTGAGTGGTTGACTGGTCGGAGTAACAACCCTCATGAGTCAACTCTTACGCCACTGGACTCGCCTGAATTACAATTGCGTTTCAATATAAAAACAGCTTCATTTTTTATCTCTCTCAACTAAATTCTGGAATCAAAATAATACCTTAAAAATTAAAACTACAACTGGCTGAAAACAAAAAGAGAAACAAATACTATTTTCGATATTACTAAAACTTCCAGCCAACCCATTGAATGATAAGAGGAAGGAGCTTTTTAAAGTTAAAAAACGACTTGACTGCGCAAGATTCAGTTTTAAATGGTGTTAAACTGTGGTAATTTATGAAAGTAAAAAAAAGCTGCAGGTTAGAAACGAGATTTTCAAAAGTTAACTTTTTTTGGGAGCCGTTGAGATATTACGCAAGCCCATATCTTAGAGCTTATCATTAGAGCTTATGGGTAAACATGGCGGCTGCAGGACTCCTATCGTAGCCAACCTTGCTACTTTTTTGCAATAGTACATTCAACAACAAAAATTTGTTACCGAGTGCCCACTGAAAATGGATTGACCAAATCTAGAAAAATTAAAATTGAACCGAAGTAATTTTAGAATTTTAGATTAAAGTAGGAATGACGCGATTAACACAAGACTTTAACGATGATAAATAGCTTACCTGGAAATATAGAAAGCGCAGTTCTTCAGGAGCCATTTTCGACAGGTCGGCATTTGGGGACCAATCAGAGGTGTGAAGAACCATGTGCTCTTAAAGTAGATACTATTAGTCACATCTGCCGACTAATCACAATCCTCTGGCGACTTGAGCAGTGACAAATTCAGAGTAGTCTTGAATCCATCCGCGTTTTTGTCGTCCGAATTGAGAATGGGGTCAACCAGGTGCGACAGGTCTTCGTTCGACATGGATATATTGTGTTCAGACATGTCCTCCTCGGAATGGAAGTAGAGGAGGGACTTCACCAACTCGCAGCCATCCAATCGGTTGTTGTTATTCGAGTCGTGCATCTAGAATCAAAAACAAACTGTTAAGACAAGTTCAGACAAAGCTTGACGGGTGTATTATCAGTGCTGAAATTGGACAAAAATATTTGGGGGGGGACTCACCTTTTTACACAATAGATGATTGATGGAGGGTAAAATATGACTAATTTTTGGTACCTACTCGAATTGATAATCAAATTATATAGATTAAGTAAAACTGCATAGTTAGGGGAAAGGGGGGCCTAATGGGACATTTTTTAAATGCTAGAATAAAAGCACAAATGCAGTTATTATAACTTTTATAACCTTAAAACTATGTAACATTTAATTCTTTACAAATATTGATTTTAAGTAAATAAAAATTAACATTATTCAACTTTGTGTTACCAAGAAGTGGCGGATCCAGGATACGGTTTGTGGGGGCTAAAAACTTGGTAATCGAATTAAATCATCTTGCTCAACCAAATGTTAAAAAAGTTGTGAATAATCGAGTTCCAAGTACGAAAAGGGGGGTCTGGGGGAGAAATTTGGGGGAAATTTTTGGAAATTAGACTCTTAAAACAGGGTTTTAACTCATTTTTTGTACAGCAAATGGCGAGTAATAGAAATTAAAACTTAAAGGGGGTCTGGGGTCCTCCCAAAAGTTTTCGGAAATTTTACCCTAAAAATCCGAAGACGAATATAGTATTTGCAAATCGGAATACGGAGAGACTGCTGGCACGCTGATTGGCGAATCCGAACCCACTCATTCAAATGGGAATTTAGACAGAAAAAATAAATTTGCTTTCGTATTTAAATCTACCCTTAAATTTATATTTTTTTTTCGTGGAAAGAAATATTTTACGGGACGGTAAAAATATTTCGGGGGACGGTCCAATCATTTGAGGGGACGGCGTCCCCCCGCGTTCCCCTCTAATTTCAGCACTGTAGTATTATCAGCTACCTTGTAACCAGCCTTTACCTTTCGATAAACCAACCGTCAAAAGAATCGCCGACTCTGATTAGCATAATCCTTCGAACTGGTTTTGCACTGTGCAAGTCTATTTTTGTGAATATGCTGAAGTTAAAACTATTGAAATTACAGATGGTTTTAGTTACTAAACTAAACTAAACTCATTTGCGTAACAGCTCTAGTGGGCCAAGGCCTACAATGCCCGTGGTTTTAGTTACACGTAGATTAAAGAGTTGCGTACAGGCTTGGTTAGTGCTTTATAAAAAGGGGGCAATCGACTCTGACTATTAGAGAAAAGGACAAATTTAGGGATCATGGTAAACAAAATTCCCTGCCATCTCTGAGGTTTTTCTCCTGAAGGTGAATGATGTTTTCAGAGCAACCCTGAACAGCGTCCCCCCGCCTAAAGGATAGCTCTCCATCCCTAACAGGCTTCTTCATCCCAAGTTCCCCCATGGATTCAATAGTACGTTAGCAGATACATAGAACTTCGTAAAAAATATTATGTACTACCAATAATATTTGGTTGACTGACAGGTACAACCAAAAACATAAACGAATCCATTATTTTAAACAATTTACTTCGGAGAATAGACGATTTAGTTCCGAGAATGGGGGGGGGGTCTGTACAAAGAATTAGCACTGTGCACAATGTAAATTTTTTGAAAGTTTCTAAGGCGACCACAAAGACACCTTTGATAAATAATCGACCTTCAAAGAAATCAATCAAATAGCGTCGGTTGACTCGGTTGCGAGTAAATTATATTCAAACTGTTGTATTGCATAACAAGATTACGATTTTTAACCAACCTTACTAACTTAAATTTTTTGTAATACCCATTCGACAACAAAAATTTGCTACCGAGTGCCCACTGAAAATGGATTGACCAAATCTAGAAAATTTAAAATTGAACCGAAGTCATTTTAGAATTTTAGATTAAAGTAGGAATGACGCGATTAACGCAAGACTTTAACGATGATAAATAGCTTACCTGGAAATATAGAAAGCGCAGTTCTTCAGGAGCCATTTTCGACAGGTCGGCATTTGGGGACCAATCAGAGGTGTGAAGAACCATGTGCTCTTAAAGTAGATACTATTAGTCACATCTGCCGACTAATCACAATCCTCTGGCGACTTGAGCAACGACAAATTCAGAGTAGTCTATGAATCCATCCGCGTTTTTGTCGTCCGAATTGAGAATGGGGTCAACCAGGTGCGACAGGTCTTCGTTTGACATGAATATCTTGTGTTCAGACATGTCCTCCTCGGAATGGAAGTAGAGGAGGGACTTCACCAACTCGCAGCCATCCAATAAGTTGTTGTTATTCGAGTCGTGCATCTAGAATCAAAAACAAACTGTTAAGACAAGTTCAGACAAAGCTTGACGGGTGTATTATCAGCTACCTATAACCAGCCTTTACCTTTAACCAGCGATAAACCAACCGTCAAAAGAATCGGCGACTCTGTGATTAGCCTTCCTTCCTCTATCCTTCGAACTCTATCCTTCCTTTATCCTTCGAATTGGTTTTACACTGTGCAAGTCTATTTTTGTGAATATGCTGAAGGCTGAAGTTAAAAACTATTGAAATTACAGATGGTTTTAGTTACTAAACTAAACCTAAACTAAGGCCTACAATGCCCATGGTTTAGTTACACGTAGATTAAATAGTTGCGTACAGGCTTAGTTAGTGCTTTATAAAAAAGGGGCAGTCAACTATGACTCTGGAATTTAGAGTCCTTTATTAGAAAAAGGTACAAATTTAGGGATCATGGTAAACAAAATTCCCTGCCATCTCAAAGGTTTTTCTCTTGGCTGTGAATAATGTTTTCAGAGCAACCCTGAACAGCGTGCCCCCCGCCCAAAGGATAGCTGTCCATCCCCAACAGGCTTTTTAATCCAAGTCCCTTCATAGATTCAATAGTACGTTAGCAGATACATAGATTTCGCAAAAAAATATTATGCACTACCAATAATACTCTGTTAACAGGTATATATGTTACGGGCAAAGTGATTAATCGGGCATTATTAATAATGTCCGAAGTGGAAGCGGGCAAAGTGATAAATTTCATTGATAAATGCCATTAAATTTATCACATTGCCCGCCTCACATCGGGCATTATAAATAATGCCCGGATTTATCACATTGCTCGTAACATATGTTCACCCAAAAACATAACGAGTCCATTATTTTAAGCTTCGGAGAATATACGATTTAGTTGGGAGAATGGGGGGGGGTCTGTACAAAGAATTAGCACTTCAGGCAAAGCTTCTTACCACCCCACCCAAGTCAAATCCACCCATTCTTTGGAGGGGCATAAGAGCCAACCTACTTTAATACTTTGTTTTCTACAAGGACACTTTTGATAAATATTGATCGTCAACGAAATCAATCAAATAGCGTCAGTTGTGAATAAATTATATGCAATACAACAGCTTGAATATAACAAGATTACGATTTTTAGCCAACCTTGCCAACTTAACTCTTTTGCAATACATTCGACTACAAATTTTTTTTCACCAGTGCCCATCGAAAATGGATTGAACAAATCTAAAAAGCTTAAAATTTAACTATCTGAAGTCATTTTAGATTAACGTAGGAATGACAATGATTAAAATAGCTATTACCTGGAAATATAGAAAGCGCAGTTCTTCAGGAGCCATTTTCGACAGGTCGGCATTTGGGGACCATTCAGAAGTGTGAAGGGCCATGTGCTCCAACTCCGAGGGTGACAGTGGCCCTTCGTGGTCATAGGAATGGTGACCCTGCACCAAGTCAAAGACGATGACAAACAAAACGATTCTCAAAACTGAAGTCATTGCAAAGCTCACTATTCAGGTTCTCAGCTAGCACTTTTCGGCAATACGAAGATCTCTCAGATACTATCGCGGTTATTGGGCAGAGCTTTTATAGGGCTTCACACGTCACAGATTGTCGAAACTTGCTTGTTTGTTTGTTTAGATTTTTTACTCGACGAGATGGCGTGGCTGAAATGGAAGCTTGGGGGATTCAGGAAAGAACCCAGCGTTTTCACTTATCCAGATTTGTTTTCGGTACGACAATCGGGCTGAACCAAGAGGACCAATCACAATGAGACATTTCAAAATTAAGTTGTTTTTGTCTCCTAGTCCTTCATTGGCGTATCCGGATCGTTCTTCTGCAACGGATCCGGATAATCGGAAATGATCCCATAGGCGGCCAAACTGCATCTGACGGTTATGTGATAAAATCACCTCTTACCGACGAGAGGGCCTCCTTTTCTATGCTTTATGCCGTAAAAGTCCAACCAACCTTAAGCCTATATGCTCTCCACAATACTACCGAAAGTCGGTGACATGAAAGCGATTTAGAGGGAAACTTGTCTGCTTAGGGGTGGTGAGAGGAGAAGTGTACGATGGTTGGGGGTTACTCAATTTTATCCTTCTCAGCCCCTAAAGGGGCCCACAGACGAGCAACTTGGTCATCAACCTGGTTGTCAACCGGGTTGATGATTTCTTAACGGATCGCCAACCTGGTCAACAACCAGAATGTAAACAATGAAGAAAAAATTAATCAGAATGTAACAAATTAATATATTTTGGTACTTTAAATGCAAAATTATATTTTATTTAATTATTCTCTCGTGCTAGAATTATATTTTTTTAATTTTTAATGCTTAGTTTCTTTTATTTTCCTAATAAAATGTTCCGATTAAGCTCCGCCCACCAAGTTGACGATCAGATCATCAACCTGAAATTCAATCATCAACTTCCCAACAGACGGCCAACTTGGTTGCAAACTTTGCAAATTGACAACCCGGTTGACGACCAAGTTGCTCGTCTGTGGGCCCCTTAAGGGACTGCTTCAAATTTCCAATCAAGGCAACTTCGACCGACTACGTGTTCGATTTCAGTCAGCTTTCAACAATAGTTAAAAACTCTGAATTGCATTAAAATGTAGGAGAGAGTGGGGCACATTAGAACAAACCACTTATCTCAATTAAATTCAATTTAAAAATCTGAAAAAAAAAACCAATAGGTCTGTCTTTATTAGTACGATCCTTTGCCTGAATTTTCAGAGCAGTGGGCCCATTGGAACCTTTAGTGTTTGAAAATTTTCTTCTCCTTTCATTCGTGTGAAAGTTCAATCAAGAAAGTTTTTAAAGTAGAAATTTTACCTTTTTTATTTCTATTGCAATAGAATTCAAGGTAATGTGTGGCATCAATAAAGTTAAGAACAAAAAATATTTTGCTTCCCGATTTCTCTTAAAACAGGAGATGGTTAGGTGGGGCACATTTAAACACTTCCAAAATTCCACCCCTTTTCTTGATTTCAAATGCATTTTTAGACTTTAAATATGGTATTTTAAGGTACTTAAAATAAATCAGTTCAATTATTTCTATTATTAAACTTAAAATGCAAAGCGTTTAGGATTTTTCCAGTTTTAACTTATATGATAGAAGTTGGATAAATTTAAAAAAATATGGTTTTCTGTATAAAATGTTTTTTCTTAAATTTTTTAATATTAAACAGGTTTTTATGCATTTATTTTTGTAAGCCCTTTTAAAACCAGTTAAAAATTTTTGTTTAATATTAGAAAAATTTTACACTATATTTTTATCTGATTTAAAAAATATATTTTTATTAAAAATACATTATTATTCTTTACCTATAAATTTTCCCATACACACTTAGAAAAATAAATTGATTTATTCCCAAATTATAGGTAATTTAAAGCTTTGGACTATATCTAATAAAGAAGTTGCTTTATAGGTTATGATTTGAAAAGTATGGTTAGAACAAAACAAAAGACTGATAGGAAAATCCTTACACGACATCCATTATATATTTATCATGATAGTATTAAAAATATCCAAACCATAAATTTCTGGAGATGAGCATTGAGTTGCTAGCTAGCTAACTTTCCTTAAAACACTGAAAACTAATATTTTAAAAATTTATTTTCATTGATTTTTTAATGGACAATATATTTGTTTTGAGAATAATTTTCTCTCAAAAAATACTATTTTCCTTATCAAAAACGTAATCTACATGGTTGAAATTTTTCTAAGTGTAAAAAATAACTCCTTTTATATCCTCTTTTATTTTCCTTATTTGAAATTTAAGAAAAAAAGTGTTTAAGTGTCAAATATCCAGCTTAATTGATTGCTGTAAATCTAATCTTTAACGTACAATGAATTTCGTATTTATGAATGTATCATTAAGTTTATTCGGTATTATTTATGCAGGTTTTCATATGTAACCCAACCGTGTTTAAATGTACCCCATCACTGGAACACATTGGGAAAAAAAAATTCACAATTTTTAGAACAATGATTCAAAAGGGAAATTTTTGATAAATGCATCTAAAAAGGCAACCAAAATTTCAGGAATACTGTAAAATTATGAATCAATTCGTTTTTGTTTCAATATCTTATAAATATACTACTAAGGAGAAATAGTCAAAAATGTAAATCAAAATGTGTTACACCAAGTGCCCCACTCACCCCTATATTATTTTCAAGGGTATAACTTTGAAAGACCTATAATAATGAAAAATGTATCCTACAAATTTGATCCAACGTAATCAATAGTAACACAAGAATAGGGATCATTGGTTCCTTTAGTCGATACAGAATCATTGGGTAATTCATTTCTTAAATCCAGTCTTGGAAACTTTCATACAGTTAGAAATATATTTTGATTAGTTTGGCATAAAATGCAGATCAGTCCAGGTCTTACTTTTGGATTCTAAGAAAGATAAGCTATAAAACGTCACAAGCAATTGATAACAAACTCGAATTTCAAAAATATTATCGAATTAATTTCTGACGCTTTCTCTAAGTGCCGATTCTTCGAAAACCTTTTTAGATTCAATGTTGATCTTCAGCCACATGATAATTAGGAGTGGTCACTTAAAATGCTTTCTGAATTCTCTTTTGAAATGCAAGTACTGTGAAGTTAAAATTTACTACGCTTAGATCACTTAAGCATCTAATGAGAAGGTATCTTCATAGCGCTCTAACTAGCCGAGAAACTTTTTCAAAAGAGTAAGTAATTATGAATAAAAAACAATCAAAATTGATTTATAAAAACAAAGGCTCATCTACTTACAATAAAATTTCTGATAACCTGTCAATACTGCTTAGATAAACCATTTTAATAGAAATCAATAAGATCATATACATAAAAAAAAGTTTATTGAATAGGTATACGTACAAATAATATGACATGAAACTATATTCACAAAATATAATTTGTAATGGCAACTGGATTTTTTTCCTATTGCTTATGATTAATAAACTACTATATACAATAATACTACAAGAAAAACACTAATAAAAACTATGAAAAGCTTTCAAGATAGTCGAGTAATTCATCGTAAAAACCAACAAACATTATTATAGCAAAAAGTTTTGAATTAAAACCAAATTCAATGTTTGCTTAGAAAGAAGGGATTATTCTTAATCAAAATTATTAATATGATTGCTTTGTTTTTAGCATTCACAATTTAGGAATTATAAAATATTCTATAAAAACTTTTAGACCTATACGAAAATAAAGAACAAATTATGCTACTAGCATATTCAATCGTAGAAGTTTATAACTCATACAATGTAACTTCGATATTTCTTAAACCTGTTAAATATAAATATATTAAATGTGTATTATGCAATTCAATATCTTAGAGGGACGTCACAAAATATTCCTTAGGAAATGATCGGTAGTAAATGAACACAGACTGGGTCTAAAGGGCCTCTCATATGAAAAATTAGAAATAAGATAACCATTCTATGTTGAACCTTTAGAAACTAATATGAAGGAACAAATTAATGCCATTAAGTTTTTCATTGCTTTGATTTCTTGTCTTAGATTTTTCATTTGAATAAAATTGAAGTTCGTTTAAATTAATGTTTATTTCAAGAAAACTATTATGAAGAAGACATAAAAGAATATTAAAGAAAATGTAAGTATAGTTTTAGTCAAATTAGGACATATTTTTAAAAATTATAGATACTACCTATATGATTTGAATATAATACTGTGAATGTTTAACAAGTGCTCTCGTTATACTGGAGTTTGTAGGTCCAACGACCTAGGTACTCCCTCAAGTATCCCCCCTTGATTTTTAAAAAAGAATAACGATATTTTGTTTAGGTCAGAATATTGAACGGTAATAACAATTTAGAAAACAGAATACCTTATTTATACTGAATGATCATTTTCTTTGAATTCTTAAATGTTTGGTTACTCTTTTTGAATGATATTTATTTCTAGGACCCTTCTTTTTCCCCATACAACTATACACTTCATGTACATATTTTACTAAATCAGTTAAAACAAGCTTTAGCTCAACAGATTAAATTTCAAATTTTAAAGCTAATGAAAAGGAGATAAAACAAGGATTCGGGCTACTAAACACAAAACAACATACCGGTAGCAACAGACGACATTAGTGTGACGTCACTTGCTTGTTTGGAAACGTGTTGATTTCAATGTGATTAGTTCTGTGATTGGAAGTAAATCCGTACGGATCCAATCACGGATGGAATCAACGTTTCCAAACAAGCAAGTGACGTCATGACTAATGTCGTCTACTACCCAAAGAAGTTATAAAATATTTACAATGATTTGAAGAACTAAAAAATTTCTAAATCCTGAGGAATACTTAACAGTTAGGTCTAAGAGGATATTTTAAATTTAACAGTAACATACAGCCTAGTTTAAACAGCGTTTCCACTTATATTTTGCTGTACAGTTAGTTCTGTCCAGCGAGATCAATCGGACGAATCACAGAGAAGCAAGCTTCTCATTAATGACGTTACCTTTGTCTCTCTGTTGATTCGTCCACTGGTTTCGCCGGATTGTCGTACTGCAACCATGACTGCAACAGATCGGATAAGTGGAAACGCTACGTTTTTTACAAGGAATGATTCAATCGTTTTGTTTCGTCTTTTGAAAAAAATGTTAAAGCTGTGTTGTACTGTATTGATTAACAGATCAAAAAGTGCAAAACTCTCCACCGTGATACTCCAAAAGACATCTCCAAATATTACCAACCTCCCTTCAAATAAAACGCTGTTTTCCCGAACATGGCCTGCTTCCATATTTTTACAGACCGTATTTTTGTCATATCGATGGATGTCATTAAGATGATGAAAAGACTCTGGCTAATAATTACAGTCTGCAAAACGCCCCGTTTTCATGTCCTCCCCCATTGGTCATCGCCCTTCCATTGCCATTGACCGGCCTGTAAAGTCCGTTTTCCCCCACGATGTGCTTCGGGAAGGCGTGGCCGTTCGTTCGTGGGCGGAGCTCCGCTTCGGCAGAGTTGGATCTGGTTGGCTTGTGGCCGTTGGTATGGGCGTGGTTATTGGAGTCGCCGCCTCCACCGCGGCCGAAGAGGATCTTCTCCAGAGCCAAGAAGGGAGCTTCGAATGTAAGGCTGATGAGAAGGGACAGAAACATGGACAGCATGTAGTGACCCATGATGTTGTAAACCTAAAAACATGAAGAAACATTGTATTAGTATAGTATCAAATAATGAAATCATCTACTTAGTAAAAGTATTTACAATTTTACTAACGACCAGCACTGATTGAAACTACAGCGGTTTTTTCAAATTTTGTACCATCTGCTTTTTTTCTATTACTGATACTTCAACTTTATGGGTCATTCACGATTCCTTAATACAACATTTGTCTTTATAAGATTCTTCTTCATCGGCACTACAGCCCAGGATAGGCCAAGGCCGTCTCAATAAGTTTTCGCCATGTTGCCTTGTTAGACACCACTGTCCTCTATCTTCCAGTACCAATCATTCGGAGGTCTTTATCAACGCTGTCTAGCCACCTGGGTGGCCAGTAGGGCGGAGCGAAAAAACGATATTTTTGATTTTGATTAGAGCCTAGTGCGGAAAAGTTGTGTACTGGTGAGTTAGTCACGTGTGCAAAATTTCGGGGAAAACAAAAAATGTCCTCCGTCTTTAAAATGGCCTTGAAATTTCAAAAAAGTGCTGATTTTTTTACAAAACAACTAAAAAATCAAAAATGAAACCCTCATATTTTGTTCATAATTTTTTTATGAAGAACTAATATAGTTATAGATTTAATGTTCCAAGTTTCATTCTTCTATCCCCCCTCCTTTGGTAGTAATAATTTTTAATGTTCTAAGAACTTCTGTAAAGTTGTTTTTCCTGCATTTTTAAAAAGCTAATTACTCTAGAACTATACAACTTAAAAACCTGAAATTAGTCACATTTTATTCGTAATTTTATACTCTTTCATTTGGTGTGCATTATAGCCTTAATCCTTTCCATAATAATTTCCCAAAACTTTGCACACATGAAAAAGAAATTTTTTTTCCGTCTTTAAATCACTCTTAAAGTTTTGCAGCTTTTTAGCGTATCGTTCATATTATTGATTTGCGCCTTTTTTACACAGCTCTTAGTGTGGATTTTCTAGAAAAAAACCCTCAGAACTCACCACGGGGAAGGTGGGTGCATCAAGAGTTCCACCCGTTCACACCCATCCATTCAACCAAATGGACACTTACTCCTTTGTTTTTATCGGGTACGGTACTCACCTTTGGTTTCCAAAGGTGAGCATCGTTTTTCTGGACTGCGTGCGGGTTCTAGTCATACCATCACGGTTATTTTCCCCACACACAGCTCCAGAGACCTCTGTTACGATTTTGATGAAACGTTCTACACTCTGAGTATGACAAGGATATTTCAAGATACCCAGATGTTGCAAAATAGACTCCCCACTAACAATCAAATTATTTAAATTTGCGTCAGATAAAGAAGCAGTTATTGTGGGTTCTGTACAATTCTCCCAATTAATTTGGTCTACATAAGTAGCTGCCTCAAAATTCAACTTCGGAATTATGTACTGTCGAATCTCATCCTTTTTTATTCTTTTCTTGCCTTTAAAATTCTCCGGAGTCCTATTTCTCGAATGTGTTGCTTTTCTTCAGTGATCATAGACAGGAGTACTATAGCTTATGGATGGCCAAAATACCCGTTTCTCTGGATAATTGGATCAATTACATTCTTTAACTCATTCTTGAGGTAGCGTGACACATTTATAGTTTTCCACAAATTTTGTTAACCATTCGTGCAGTGTGGATTCGATTTTATAGTAAACCACATAGGTGCGTATACCTTCATAATAAATTCTGCAAGAGTTCGAAGTTTGTTTGAAGGATCTAAAGAGCTAATATACAAACGTAATATTCGATTTGCAGTTGTTAACCAACGTGCATGGGACATTTTTCCTGGGTTTTTATGCGATAAACTGGATGAGCAGCTTCCATTTCTTACAGCTTGACAAATGTCCCAAAGATATCGCTGGTCTGTGCTGAGATTATTCGATTTTGGGAAATTCACAGGAAATAACTTCGAAACTCATTTCGGGCGACTTTTGCAATTTGTCAATGCTTTACCGATTGGGCCAGAAAATGCTTTTGGGCCACTCGTAGCACCGTCCAAATGCTGCACTAAATGACGGAGTGGCAGTTCATTAGCATGTAACTTGCAGATAAACCAGTGTAAAAGTTTACCAAAGGCTTCTTCAAGACAACGAATTACGCCAGTTTTATATCCAGTATTAACAATTGTTCCATCGCACCCTATTGCTTCTAGTTGATAAATGTCAATATTCTCATTCTCCATGAATTGCAATATCATATGAGATATGCTCAAAGCTGATGACGAGGGTGGTGTTATGTGTCCAAGGTACTTGATCCTGGTTCTTTAATCATAGTAATATGTTCTTCCAAGACTGTTTTCTGATACATCTTTTCTTCTATGCTCACTTGAATTAAAGTTTGGTCCTTCCTCCCGTCAAAATAAAGTCTTCAATGGTTGGGTCCATATGGATGGGTGGGCACGGGTGGAACTCGCGATGCACCCACCCTCCCCGTGGTGATTTCTGAGGTTTTTTTCTAGAAAAAAAAGCTAAGAGTTGCGTAAAAAAGGCACAAATCAACAATATCAACGATACGCTAAAAAGCTGCAAAACTTTAAGAGTGATTTAATGACAGAAAAAAAATTTCTTTTTCATGTGTGCAAAGTTTTGGGAAATTATTATGGAAAGAATTAAGGTTATGATGCACACCAAATGAAAGAGCATAAAATTACGAATAAAATGTGACTAATTTCAGGTTTTTAAGTTGTATAGTTCTAGAGTAATTAGCTTTTTAAAAATGCAGGAAAAACAACTTTACAGAAGTTCTTTGAACATTAAAAATTATTACTACCAAAGGAGGGGGGATAGAAGAATGAAACTTGGAACATTAAATCTATAACTATATTAGTTCTTCATAAAAAAATTATGAACAAAATATGAGGGTTTCCTTTTGGATTTTTTAGTTGTTTTGTAAAAAAATCAGCACTTTTTTGAAATTTCAAGGCCATTTTAAAGACGGAGGACATTTTTTGTTTTCCCCGAAATTTTGCACACGTGACTAACTCACCAGTACACAACTTTTCCGCACTAGGCTCTAATCAAAATCAAAAATATCGTTCTTTCGCTCCGCCCTAGTGGCCAGCCTCTCTTTCGGGCTCAATATGGTTTCGATAAAGTCAATTTCTTTATAAGATTAGTTACATATAAATACCAAGCCCATAAAGTAACCCTAATGAACCAACTAATAAAAGGTCTCTCTCTTTAAGCAACTCTTCTTTCACAGTATACCCACAACTGCAGTTCTTATCCATAACTTTCTAAACTAAAATTATAAATGTAAGTTATATTTAAGAACCAATATAAGTTTAATAGCACCGACAAGTTAGCGAGAGGTAAAAATTTAATGCTTAAGACACCCCGAACTGCATAGGCAAAGTGATTGGACCTACTAAGTCCGGATTTATATGCAGCGACTCGACCGTCACGACTGGTCGAAACTTGCCTATATATTCCCTACAAATGATGACGTAACTATTAAGTCATAACAATAAGAACCACTGGCAGGACCAGATTCTAAATCGATGAAGAAGGCGATAGGAAATTTTCGCCCGTTTTCCCCATGATGTCCCGATACCATTGCTCGAGGTAAAAAACTGGATTATCTCTTGACGAAGTAAGAGGATCATCTATCATAAGGATATTATTTTTAGCGATAAAAGTTCTAATTAAGAACAGTCCTCTTTTTCAGAGTCGAGACACTTACCCAGAAGTAGTGGCTGGTGTACATGGAGGAGTGTGCGAAGGCTTCGTGTGTCCAGATGACGATGGGGTGGATGAGGTAGAAGACGTACGACAGTCGAGCCATCGGGACCCAGAACTTCCACGAAAGAATGCTGTTGATGATTCCTAAGGGAGAAATAAGCTCATGGGATTACGAATGAATACAGAAGAACACTTCAGAACTAACTTAGAAATCGTCGCTTAAGGTGCAATAACTCAATTTCCTCAACTTTCCAGGAGAACTAACTCGCTTTAACATGCATCTCTATGGATGGAGCGATGTAGCAAAATTGACGATAGCAACGGTTCTATTGGGCGTTTTTTGCAAAACCTATCATTTCAGACGATCCAGTGTCATAAGTGGAATGGATGTAAATTGATGCATAACTTTTAAACGGCCAAAAATTGAGTTATGTCATATTGGGCCTTAAAGGACGAAATGTTTCTTGAGGAAAAGGTTGGACGAACTAAACCGTTTTTGCTTTTCCATCGTCTTTTATGTACAATGCATTAAGATTATTATTAATTGTTACCATACTTGCTAAACCTAAACGAGTTGGTAAAGAGAAGGTAGGGATGATATGATGGGTATATTAAGAAGAAAAGTTGAGGGGTGGAAAAGGGATCTTCAGGCAGGAACCATCTTCCAGATCAAACAAGATGATCGAATGAAGGGGGAGGGTATAAGGGGTGGTCTATATTTCGATTATCCCTACAACAAGGAGAAATGAGCAATTCTTTGATGCTATTTAATAGTAGATGGCCTCACCTCCGTTTCCTGTGCAACAGGTGAAAAGCATCCAAAAGATGCCGAAAGACCAGACGAGCTTGGAGGTTCCAGCGTACAGAGCCGAGATGGTGGGTCCAGGGACGTCACCGTTGTTCCAGGGGTAGGCCCCGTAGATCACGGTCACTTGGAGAGCGGAGAAGAACAACCAGCCGATAACCCTCCAAAACTGAGAACAAAATATGAACATTGAAAGTTAGTTATTATATAAGCAGGGTATCTAAGAAGTTAAACCTTTTGGATATACTTCTGAAGTCAATAGAATCCTTTGTATCTATACTCGATAATCAATGAATGGGGATTGACTGATATGTACTCACTCTTGGAATGACGAGCTTGGGTTTCTTGACAAGGATGTATCCCAGAAGCATTCCGACGAAGTAGGGTCCGGCGTGACCGTACGGCTTGAAGTAGTTGGGAACCTCTACGTAAATACGATCCCTGGAATATAAGAAACTCGTCTCAAATTTAGCCATTGGAGAAAACTTCATAAATGCGTTTACTTACAATTATACGTATTTACTATAACACAACACAGGGTATTTTAAGGGCGTCATTTCACAATTTACTATGTGAGGGCTGAAAATGAAGTTATTTAATTGATCCGAAATGTTACTCACTCTGGATCAGGGAAGAGTCCGAGGGGGCTGGGGGGTAGGTCGTGAATGAGATTGACTATGGCAGCCACTGCGCAGAATCCTGCAGTCAGAATCACACCTACTACGGCCCCAAGCTTAGGCCACCTGAAAAGAAAAAATTAATGCAATGTTTGAAACCATTCACAAGGTTTTGAAACTTCACACACAAAATTCTAGATTGTATTACGTCTGACTTATTTTTAGTGAAAAACTTGAGAACTAAAACCCCAAATGTGTGTAGTAAAAGGCATGCCTTCTAGAGAATAGGAATTAATGTATAAAATGCTGGAATTTTTGGAATATAATCCCTCCTGCGTTTGGCATACTTATGTTTAAGATTTATCCTTACAAATATCTAACAACTGTACACAAAAAAAATATTTATTTGTAGAAATAGTAAAAGGTATCATTCTAATCCAACTCTTGTAAGGAAAACAAATACTCATTGTTCATCATAAAATCATCAAGATTTTTTTATTAGGAGAATCCAGGAATTTTGTTTTAATGTTTTAATTAAGTTGTGAAAAAATGCATGTCATAAGGAGTTCGTTATTTAAAATGTAAAATTCTTTCATTAAAACTGCTTTTGAACTTACCTGATAAGTGGCAATAGCACAAAGAGGCCAAGAATGTGCAGCTGCATATCAACACCCAAGTACCATGTATGTTCGAGGCACTAAAAAGAGAAAAAACATAGTTAATCTAGTTTTTCTGCTAAGGTTTAGAATCTGAAATGAAATAGGTTGTTGAAAGCGAGGCAGTTTTCGCCTCCTTACTTTAAAATATAATTGGAAAAATAAAGATAAAATGAAAGTGGTTTAGGTAGGTACGTTTGGTAAATAATTCGGTGTGTATGTGTTTACAGAATTTGATGGCGAGTTTGCTACTTCCAAAACAAGAACGGAGCTTTCTCTTTTGTTGCCAGATGCTTTGCTGTTACGCAAGATGCATTTCCATTAAAAAGGAACCAATGTCTTATTCGTAAAAATGGTTTTAAATACTTGAAATGGTTAACCATATCCTCTCTTTAGTCAGGTAGAAACAGAAAATGTCACTGACAGATGAGTTATAAAAACCACTTAACTTCAACGTAACATTCACTAGCTAAAGTTAAGGATTTTAGCCAAAATAAAACACAAAAAAGGTCTTTGTTTAGGAAAAAACGAAGTTAATTATACTCATAAATATCGGATGTGTACAAAACATTCTTGACATTAAATCATTTTCTTCGTAATGTTTTCCTGTTTTAAAAAATTCCTGGAAAATTACTCTAACAACATGTTGTTTGACCCCAATATGGTCTAGAAATTAAGATACCGACTTTGATAATTGAGAAATGGGATCTCTTATTTTCTTATGATCTAAAAAAGAAAGTGATTCATGAGAAACAGTTCAATCATTCAACGGAAATGTTGATATTAGGGATGGCATGAGGTCAATGCCGATAAAAATTCTATTCCCCATTTCCGAGAATCGTAACATATATCTAAAGTGTGACAGAATTTTAAAAAAAATAGCGAAATGTTTCAAAGAAATGCTTAAAAATTAGAATTTTAATTACAGTAGCAATCATTGGAATCTGGTCACAAAATTAATGGTTTTAATGTGACCAACATAATACTGGACATAAGACTATAAATACGGTATGTGATAATTGCAATAGTGTATTTTTTAGCCTTTAGTTAATTTGTTACTAATTTATTCGTAAAAGTATTTGCTTGCGAAGCTGTTATGATTGTGCCTTCTTGAAAAAAAATTAAAGATTTATGAATTTTTATAACACATTTTCGACTTAGCCAACTAATCAAAATATTTTCTTTTTATCCATTTTTAAAAAGTTCCTAGGTAAGAAACTTTAGTCCTTGATGGCCCAGTGATGCTATTTGTGCAAATTTGAGAGAGAGCTAGTTTTACGTTGGTCACGTTTAATGGTTTTCTTCAGGCATCGTTGGTCCAGTTCTTTTAAGATCTATTCAGGCCGCATCAATTTGGTCCAAATAATGACAACTAACCATGCCACGGGCCAAAAAATATATCTGGTCTAGCGGGCCAAAATATTGATCAAAATTATTTACTATTCTTTGATCATGATATTGAGATTAATTATAACAAATTTAATAATAGAGAAATAGGATCACATAGTTTGTATGCTCTAAAGATACTGCGACTGCATGTTTAATCACAGTTACTAAAAAGAAAATATCTATTCTGCTAATGATACTCTGTAAATTATATAGTTCAATCCTTTTCCACGAGTCAATCAAATCAAATCCTTAAAGATTTACAAAATGAATGCACATTTTTAATTAAACTACCCCAACAACTTTAACTTTTAGAATCATTCAAGACTTATAGAGGGCCACAATAAGAAGGCTTCAGGCCTGCCCTATACCTATACACGACATTCTACAGGTGTACCAGTATTTTTTTTTAACTCCAGTGAAGAAAAAAAGTACTTACGAAGTCGTACGTGTTGACGAAGTTGTTGACGTAAAGCAGATTGGTCCACCAGTTCGCTTTGCAGTTCTTGATGAGGGGATCCAGAGTGATCTTCCAGACGGGGCCTGAGCCAAAGATGGGGGTCAGGATCATGAAAGCAATCGTCATAGCGTAAGGAGGGGTCAGTCTGGAACAAAAAAAAGTTCCACGTAAGATATCTTTAACGTGCGTTATTCCTCTTTTGTATTATCTGCAACTTACAAATGTGGGAAGGATACTAAAGTTATTGACTGTAGATTGACTCAATAAAGGGTATCGTAAGTATTATGAGTACAACGAACCATCGAAACCATCCAACCATCGAAACTTTAAATATCGGGTTCAAAAAACGATAGGGGATCACAAAAACATTTTTTAATGGAACAAGATGCGTCATACTCACCTCCAAAACCTGTGGAATATGTACATGGGTACGTTCAAACCTTTTCTCTTCTCCTGAGACTTGAGAACCCCGTAAGTGACCAACATACCACTGAAAAGCAAAATAATTCAAATTTTAATGTGATAAATCAGACGCATATTTTAATATCAGATATTTTCGAGTATATGAAAATCTTGCAAATTAGTTCATTTATAAAAATAGGAAAAAATCTCAATTTGATAAATGTATATTAAAAAATCATACAAAAAGGAAAATAATAAGTTTTAATAGCTAAAACTAAAATTTTAACCCAATTACTTTTCTTTATATGAGTTTTTGATTTTTTCTTTCATGCAACGAATAAAAGCAGAGTATAGGTAAATTAAGAAAATTAAGACACGAAAGGTATCATTTAATACACAATTTTTCTAGGTCATACACATTTTTTACAAGTCATAATGAAATTTTTGAAAAAAAAAATACCATGAAAGTTTTTATAATAAAATATACGTAAAAGTATGACAGTTAATTTTTTATATGCAAATTAATCACTACATTACATTGAGATAGCTACTATATATGTTACTTCAAAAACATTTAAATGGTGTGTGTAAAAACTGTGTTCAATATTTTTAGTATAAATTTGTGAATCTTTTGCTAAGGGACAACAAGATATGCACGTGAGTGTCAGACATGTTTTGTTTTAGTTTTTATCATTTTATAGATAAGTTGTGTGCAATAAGAGCGAAAATTATTTTTATAAGAAAAAAAAAACAATTTACCAAAACTACAAATAACTCAACCATGAAATAGCTTGATTAAATTAGAAATAAAATTATTTTATTCCTGATCAGAGTTCATTTAATGTAAGTATGCAATCAAACACGAGTAAAAAAACATTAAAAAAATTAATTAGTTTCAAAATAATTTTATAGTTTGTATTAGTTTTCCAGATAAATTGAAAACCAATCTAAAGTTTTATATATTTTTTCACTGGTTCAACTTAAAGATATTTACTCTTGAAGAAATGTGCATTTAGATTCAATAAGCGTTTACTGCCTGCTGATGGTATTTCTTAACAAAACACCGTCTGTGTGTGATACAGTATCATGCAACCCAACCATCATTAATTTTAAATAATTTTGAATAAGAAATTTTGTAAATACATTCATTCCTAAGATAAACAGTCAAATAACGTTTATCTTTTTTGACGTTAGGCTTGTAAACGGAATTAAAAATCGTTTATAGGAAAGTAAAAAAAAAATGTACAGGAGATTGAAAATAATTATACTCTATCCCCATTCATTTTAAATGATAACTTTCGCATGATATTCTTTTCCTCATGGCATTGCATTGTTATTTTGAAAGCGGGTGCAACAAAAACGGACATACTAATGTTAATATTAAGCTTCCTTTATTACAGGAAGACAAGATAATATAGATTGAACTTGAATTAAAAAGAATGTAACGTACGTTCTAAAAACAGTCTAAAAGTATTGTTTAATACTCGTAATTAGGTTCTCAGAATGATATACGATTTAACTTTAATGACTTATGCTGCAAAAGATTTCTTACATAATAGGAGCAGCTTCCTCTAATATGTGCACTGTAGTTTTTTTTAGCATCTCAGCCACGATGTGTAGTATTTTATTTTCATTTCAGTCGAACTTACAAATAGAAATACACGTTTTAAAAATTTTGATAGAAAAAGTTATTAAATAAAAGTAGGATTTATTATTACGTATTTAATGCATTTTCGTCTTAAACCACTCAGAACAAAAATTACCTGGAAAAAACTTTTTATCGGACTGCAAATGAACTTTTGAAGGTTTTATTTAAGTTTTCTCATTTAAGGTTATTACAAACGGATCTTAGATAAAGTAAATATTAAAACTATGAATTAGCTTCAAGATTTGTTTTTATCTTTTATTATGACATCATTAGATATTCTTTTTCTATTTTTCCTTATTTCATCTTTTATTTTAGTACTAATGACATCATTAGATACCAATCTACATTAATAACCCATTAAATCTTCAATAAATTAAAATAATTAATTCAATAATTAATTTCTTCCTTATTGGTATCGTATTTAGTCAAAAGTTGGACAGTGCAAAATTTTTTTGTTGTTTTAATCGGCTTTTATAGGAGATAAATTCATCCCCCCCTTAAATATACCTCCTAACAATATTATCAGCGGACGAACAAAAAATCCTCGAAGTGATAGTTGTGACAAAAAGGTGCATGTTTTCTCTGGCAACTTGTTATTAGGTAAAAATTGTTCAATTAATTTTGGAAAAGAAACGGGAAAGCTCTAACCTCATCATGATAAAAGTGTCGACTGTCAACATGGAGTTTGCAATTATCTGAAACAAAAAGTTGGGTGGAAGGTCCTTTAGTCTCATGCCTTGTGCTGAAAGACAAAGAAAAACAATCAAATCAGTTAGATATTAAAGTTCTATATAAAAAAGTAAATATCAAACAGTTTTTTTATTAAAATAACTTAATAAATCTTGTCATTAATTTAAATAAAAGTTCTACCAAAGGTGCTTTTAAGTTTTTATTTGAATAACACATTAATGAAAACTATAGACATTTCCACATAGTGTAAATTTTGAGAATTGTTTGATGATTGCTCCCATATTTCGTAAAGATGCAACAAATTATGTTTTTAAAATGCCAAGCTTAAAATTTTCTTCTTACTTGCTTAACTTCCAAAAATTCTTTGATAGGAACATTAATTACTAAGAGAACATATTTTCAGTCAAACGAAATTTTGGCAGTAAAACAATAAATGTCAAGCTAGAAAGTTGGAGAAAAGGGGGGAATAGCCTCAATATTCGCACCAACCTCTCCTACTTCAGCACACATTCATATTCATAAATAAACCATAGCAAATAAGTATATAACTTTAAAAATTATGATGAATTTAAAATTTTTAAGATAATTAAATTCTGTATCTTTCAGTGGCGTAGACAGGGGGGGTGCAACGGGTCTTTTGCACCCCCCTAAACTTTTTCTTTCGTAAAATAAAATATTTTAGAATAGCTTTTTTTATTTCCCTAACATAATTGTAATACATATTTTTAAAATCTAAGAATGGGATTGTATCGGCGCGGCTGTACTCTCTCCCAGCTGCGTGACTTTTATTAACTTAACACCCTCCTCATAAACCTGTCAAAAACTGGAAGAATCCGGGAGGTAGGTCCCTTTTGGTCGTAGGGCCACCCACACAAATGGCGGGAACTTTTTATGTTTTCTGCCCCCTCGCATCTTGAGTGATATAAACAAGAACGCTATTCGAGAAAAGGGAGAGAAGAGAATGGAATTTTAGAACCGATTACCGAGGCGACCACACCAGACTTAGGAGCTCTGCTCCCTCAGATATCAAAAATAATTTTAAATTTCATATTTTAGTAGTTGTGATGCTGATGTATTTATAAGTGTAAATAATAGATATAGTTCTTAAATTCTGGAAGGGGTCAGCAGAAGGTATCAGTTTAAGCTTAGTAGTTGCATTTTTTATCCGTCTTCTCTGTGTCCGATAGACTTGAGATAAAATTGCCCTCTTATTAAAATGAATCACAAACGAACAATTAGTGATTTTTTTTCTAAAAATACATCTGTGAGTGACAAAAGCTTAAGTGAGACCACCTGATCTAAAAAGACGTCATGGATACGTTATTAATTCTTCTACAGAGATGGTAAGAGGTATTTTAGGTTACCAATAACTTTAATTAATGACTTAATGCAATTTTGATTTTGTTTACATTAATGGTGATTTCTATTCAAGGAAAAGACGCAATTTTATTTAAAAATAAAAAATATATTGAATTTTTAGCTGTATATAGGACCATTATTTTTATACATGAAATAGTTTTTTGTTTATACTTTTTGAAGGTAGCTATGGTAGTAATTAAAATCTTACATTTGATCTTACACTGAAGAGGGGATCCACGCATCCCCGAAACGATCGTCTGAATCGTTTTTTAAATAAACATATGTGCATAATACAAACGTTGTTCTACTTATATTACTTTAGCTATGTAGTGTTTGTGTCGGCCTATGCTTCATTCTTCTGCTTTTTCAGTTTCTTATTTTCTCATTATTCCCTCTCCATTTTTCGTTTTTTAAAAGAAATATTAACTATTAACTTCTGATATAGAATTTTTTACTTGTCTAATATGACTCAAATATGTAAATCTGTACCACTTTTACGAGTTATAATTATAGGTAGTATGTTAATCAAACACCTGTGAAAGAATTCAAACTTTAATCACTTTAAAAATTCAGTTTTTGTTGCAGTGTGTTTGAATATGAATATTTATTTCTATTTAAAAGATAATTTGTTTGATAATTTTAGAAATGGGATAACACTTTTTTAGAGCTACCAGTATTAACAAGTAGTATCATGTCCAATACATAATTAATACTTAATTCAATTCGGAAACACTGATTCGTAGTTTAACTGCAATTGATTTTTAAATGTATGAGAGTAGTATAGGTACTAGAATAGTCCTATATCTCCTGGATGGAATGTGTAAATATTTCATGCAAATTTCGTAAGAGAGTTACATAAACATTCGGGGTTAAAAAATTTACTCATCAAGTTCAGGATGAGTTTAAGAATCTATAATATAAAGTGTTAAAATTTGATTTTACATCATTTGAAACAAATTTTTACTTACTGTTAAACTATTAATATTCTTTTTGTTTCACAACATAATTTTACCTCAACATTAATTTTGCTAGTGTTTAAAAAAAAATTTCTGTACCTGTACCTATCTGAATTAACGGGAGAGGTAAAATCTGCATAAGTAGCATGGGCGTAGCCAGGGGGGTGCAGGGAGGGGCAGCTGCCCCCCCCCTAAATTCTCAGTTTGTTAAATCTTTTTTAAAAACTTCTGAAATCTACAAATCTAAATTACTTTTCTTGCACTTTTTGTTGCTTTCAAACTAAAACACTACGTTGCTAAAACACTACTTTGAGGAGCGAATTTTAAAACTTTTTATGGGAGAGGACCCCCAGACCCCCCATTTTTAAGCTCACATTCATTACACATATTTTTAAGTTGTACAAAAGTTCAAATCTTTTGTATAAGTACTCTAAAATTTAACGTGGAAAAGTACTCGCCATGGGAGGTGCGGACATGGGAAATAATGTTGAGTGAACCCCTAGTCACTAGTCGCAACATCAAGAGCATCCTGCCCCCTCCTAACATGAAACCTGGCTACGCCCATGATAAGTAGTAATTTTAACGAAAATATACATAGCTATGTTGCTATCATGACCCTAAATATAATACAGAGGGTCATGTAGCTGTGATACTTTTAAAGGTAAAATTATTCAGTATAATTTTTTTAGTTTGATTACAAGTAACGATACCGCGTGAAAAAATCATTGTAAGTCCGTTTAGGTCAAATAGTTAAACTTCACTCAAGAAAACTAAAAATAAAAAAAAAATAATGTGAAATAAATGTCTAAAAAATTGTAACTCCTTGTAAAACGAAAAAGATGGGGCTTAATATTCATTAGATAATTCCTCAGCTACTGAAATTGTCCATAATGAAAGGGATAAAGAATGAATACTACGAGAAGCCGGTGAATTAAATACGTAATGCATGAGCCCCTCATTTTTCGTTTTACAAAGAGTTATAAAATTTATTTTATACTGATATTTTCCTAAGATTAATTTAATAATTTATTTATTGTTATTGTATTTTTTTGGTATAATTATAATTATATTTGGTATAATTATTTTTTTACTACGATCAAGAAAGATTGATATTATTACGTGGCTAGTTTTTTCCTAATGGTTATATAAAACCTAAATTTTTCTTCTTTCTTTCGATATCATCGTGCACCCCCTAAAAATAATTTCTGGCTACGCCACTGGTATCTTTCATTACAGTATAATTTTAGAGCAGTAAAAAGTTAATAAATTTAAAAAAAAACTATATTATTCCTTTATTGATATTTGCATAAACAGAATATCAACCTCGGGCCCACTTGTTGAATGAATGGAAACTCACTCATTTGATTGTAGTCTGCGTAGAGATAGGAGTGCCCCACGACGACCCATGTGATGGTGATGTAGCGGACTCCGTTGACGGCCGAAAGGTGCCTGTTCTCATCTTTGGAGGACACGTTTATCAGCTTCAGGTAGTTGGTGTAGGCAGAGAAGCACACGAGAACACGGACTGCCGTCCCTACAACAAAGAAATAACTCAATATTTTCATTTTAGAGCCTAATTTCTCGAGTATTCTAATATCTCTGATTTTTACTAGCAAAAAGATCTATTTCAGTGTTTTTCAAGGGAGCAAAGAAAAATAACGTTAAATGCGGAAAAACGTTAAATCAGGGAAGGACATCCTTTAGGAAATCCTTTGGGGCCAATTAAATCTGACGTTAAATGCGGGAAACGTTAAATCGGGGTATACAAAGAGTAACACAATATACTGCTGCATGGTAAAATTGGTAGATGAGTGGTATATTTATTCAAAGGTAAGGTACCGAGTAAAATACCTACCTTGACACAGTAAAATTTTTCACATGAATTAAGCACCTTATCTCTCTATATATAATGAAGGTGTCCCTGGGTTCCTGGGTTCCTGCCTGGGTTTGTCCGGAACAGATGTGGCTCAATTCCTCCCAAACTACCCGTCCGAATCGAACCAAACTTGGTACACATACGTATGGGGACGGGGGAAAGACAATGACATCATTTCCAAATTTCTAAAACCACCCCTTCACCCCCTTTTAGGCCTTTTTGTAAAAATCGCCTTACTTCTCCACTAAAGAAGATCTGTTTAACTCGCATTGTTGCAAATAATTCAACAAAAGCAATTTTAAGCATAAAACAAAGTTTTTAAAGATAAAACCGGACTAAAATTGTTTTAAAAAGCTTATTAATAATTTAAAAAATTGAAATCTATCCTGATAAAAAACTTTTTGACAGTATTTTCTTATTAAAAACTTCATTTTCCATGAAACTTTAAGTTGAAATTGAAAGTTTAGGCTATTAAAATTAATCTTTATAGAAACAAAACGTGAATTATTTAAGTGTAGTTTTTTTAAGAAAGTTGGTAATAAAAACTAGATCGATTTTCATTCTCCATTATTATTTTTCCATGATAGCTTAACAAGATTTTTTTCAATTTAACAGCAGGAATGTTAAATACCTTTTCTTTATGTGGCTGTTTTTATTGTTTTTATTTATTTACCGGGAAATTCGTCAAAATAGCCGAATGGGAGCATTATCAATTTTTTTTTGAAGTTGTTGACTAAATTCCTCTGCGGGATTTTTTCCTGATAATGAAGTAATATTATATTATGCCGATGAAAAATGTACCGGGAACACAGGGATATAAAAGGTAACGAGAACACCAGGATGGAAAAGGTACCGGGAACACCGGGATGTAAAAGGTACCGGGAACACCGGGATATAAAAGGTAACGAGAACGCCGGGATGGAAAAGGTACCGGGAACGCCGAGATGGAAAAGGTACCGGGAACTACGGGATGAAAAAGGTACCGGGAACTCCGGAATGAAAAGTACTGGGAACACTGGGTGGAAAAAGGCGCCGGGTACACCGGGATAAATTGGTAATTCCTGATACAGAAACTTAGACGTGCAACTTGAGAGAGCATAAAAAATAATTTTATACACTCCCACCCGTGCAAGGCCGGGCAAATCAGCTAGTTCGTTATAAAAATATACATAAATGCACGACATTAAATGAAGTATAAGAGAAAAAAAACTTTAAAACTACTAAAAATAAATTAGACTAATTTCAATAAATAAATCAGAAAAGAAGCTTTCTCATTATGGTTCTAGTATTTCAATTGCACAGGATATTTTCTAAACTTTCAGTTACACTGTCTGATAAATAGTCGTTGGTTTTTAGTTAATTATATTCTTAGATAAGTGAAGTTTACATACTCTTTGTGAAAGTGGGTGGTTCGGGGTCGTCTCCTTGCCTGAGCCTGGCGACAATATCGATAGCGCTGCCGATTATCACCAACAGAACAAATAATCCAACGACAGACCTAAAAAACAGTCCATTTAAGTTTAAAATGAATTTTTTTACGTAAACGGAGATTTCGTAGAGTTTAACACACTCGCAGCGAGTAACTTACAGAATAGCGATTTGGTCGTTGGTCAAGCTAAAATACTGCTTGGTCTCACAATTCGCAATCTTCATTTCTCCTTTCACGTTCATCTGCTCAGGAACTGAAAAGAGACGGATATTTTAAACACAGAGGAGAATGAATCATCACATTTCTTAATTTTATTTTTTAATAATTTATCTACTCAAAAGTGTTGAAATGGTGTTACATCATAAATGAAAACCACTTATGGATAATGTGGAGTTATTAAGAAAAGTCACTTACTTTGAGATACAATGTTGAGGACGTCTTGAGGGGTGCAGGCACTTGGCATGCAGATGCCCAACCTCAGAGTCAGCAGGTAGAACCAATGAGCGTTACGAGCTGTTTCTCCGAAACTCTGAAAGAAACCTCAAGATTGAGTTCTTATGCTCGTAATTGCAAAGCTGGTATAATTTCTGCAATCAATCTAATATTAAAGCATTCTATTATTAGCAGAACATGTTACTCCATAAGTTTTACAACGTTCTGCATATCTTCTAACACTGTAAAAAAAATTCGTCTTTTTACGCATTTATTTCCGTAATTTTTTTCACGGATTGATTCCGTAAACTAGAAAACGGAATTCTTCCTTGAAATTTTTCACGAAGTCACCCAATGTATTCTTACGCCTAACACAAAATGTAAACTTTTCATATTGAGACTACAGAAGTGTTTTTTCAGGGTTAAAGTGTGATTACTTAAGATAAAAAAAATTTGCAATCCTTTAACCACTTAACTGTTACTTTATTTTGGCGTAATAGGTCTAAAAAAAAGCATATTTTTCAAAACAATATTCGAACTTAGATTAATTAACTGAAACCAAAAACATAATCAAAACTCATATAAATTATGAATTTAACATTATATTTCCGTTTTAAAACTTAGCGAAAATGCGGCACTTTTACTTAAAGTTGGCTTTTTTCCGAACATCGTTTTCAACCGGAAAGCAGATTTTACAGGAAAGGATGGTAAATAAAATGTTTTATGAAGTGAATTCTTTATGTTTTATTCAAAAAATACACTTTTATGTGATCAGATATCAATCGCAACCTATCAATCTCATTTTAATAAGCAAAACGTTCCAACATCCGCGTGTTGTGGCTCGGCTCGGTTTGTGGATATTGAAAATAAAAGAATGTTTGTACTAGCTGGTTTTCGAGCAATAAAACAGCTGCAGTGGAAATTGCACCCCATGATGGCAAGAAACTGGTGTAGAAACATGCTGCCCCGACCCCTTTTTCTTAGAAAGGAAGGGCCAACCAAAGCATAAAGGAATGCTTGACCAATTTGTCCTTCACGGTTAATTTTAAAACTGATAAGAGTAAAAAAGACTCCTATGGACAAGTAGAGACATCTATGTAGAAAAAGAGAAACTAAAACCATGAAAAAACTTAGCATACAAAGCGAAAATCAACAGACGGAGCGCCGTTGGACCTTGCCCGAGCACCGTTCGGGATAATCAGAGAAGTACCTCTTGCGAGTGCCCGAGCGGTGCTCGGGCAAAACAGGCAAGCGGTTAAAAGTGAATAAACATCTTAAATGTTCTTAAATCAAAGACAATTAATTCTTCTAAAGTGCACGCCCGCCGAAATAGAAAAACGTTTATAATTAAAAGCATTAAAAATACATTCGCCAAAAAGTATTTTTTAAATGTTTTGGAAATCTACTATATTATAAGAACTAAGTAAACAGTTTCAGATAATCTGAAAACCATAAAAGTAAACTAAACTCTTCACACTACTTTTCTTTCATTTAATATAAAATATACGTTTTTATACAGGAAAATATTTTATACAAACGGTTATCAAATAATCTAACCTGGTGCTCAAGACGTTTGATATCAAATCCAAAGGTTGCGCAGTCGAATCCAACCAAGAGCAATATAATTATCATTAGTTATTAATTTTTGAGCGCATTGAAATCATATAACGGAAAAAAAACCGAACGTTTCCTCAAATAATGGAAATAATCTTGCAACAAACGCTGCCGTTTTTGGAGATGAGAGAAAAAATTACATACAGCAAATTCGGTCAAGAAAGAACCTATGAAATCAACCGAAATTAAAAGCAATTCCCTATATATGAATGCAGACTTACAGTGCCCTTGGAGCTGATGTTGGCCAGCTCTGGGATCTTGTGGAAAAGGGTGTAGAGCTGGGGTTTCTTGGGCAGGAGTGGGACGAAGGTGGCTAGGCAGTACATCCCTCGCTGGGGACGGCCCGAACCATCCGGGTCTTTTAATTCTTTGATTTCTAGGTCCACACACTCGTCGTAGTCTCCAACGTGACCTAGGTTACCCTCGAACATACCACCGGCTGGCTTTCCCCATGAGTCCAGCACTACAAAAGAGGCAAAAGGTTAGGTACTATAAGAGATATTAAAGCATTATACTATTGATATAAGATGGCTTTACTCAATTTCCATCAGTTGACACAGAATAATAGGGAATTAAATTAATATTTTTACCTATATCTTATTTTTTTCCTGGAAAAAAGTACAGGAATGTCATTACAGCGCATACGGCCTCAAATAAAGCCCTGGATTACTGCACTTATAAACATCTTAAGATATACAATCTACTATCTTTTAAACATGATTGAGTGCATATTTAAACTTGTATTTTTAACTTGTTAATTTTCAATTACTGTTATTTTTCTTTTTTCCTTGAGTTCTAGCTTAAACAGGCGGGAGGGGCTTACCAATAAAGTCTACATATTAAAATTCAATGAACAGAAATGTATGAAGATCAATGTTTGCTTAAATTCCATTGGATCCAAGTAAAAATTTTAAACGAATATTCATTTAAAGAACATTCTCTTTAGATTGTAATACAATATGGTATGGACATAAACAAAAATTTAATTATAAAATAGTGGTTCATTTTAAGTACGAATCCTTAAGACCAAATAACTAAAAATACCATACTAAAATAAATTTTTGCTATAACCAAAAACTATTAAAACAATTTTTCCGATTTTTAGGAGGTCTAGTTAAAACTTTTCAAATCATTAACCGATGGTTTAAAATTCCTGTTTTACAGTATATTCTGAATTTTAGGGAGTAAACTAACATGGAATGCAACACATGTTTTTCAAAGTTAGAGTCTTAACTGATAATTTTCAGTAGTACTTCAAATCAATATATTTTGCGTAAATTATGTAAAAATTTCACCCTGAAAATACTACATACCTTAAATGAATAAGCGATGTAAATTAGAAGAAGAAATACAAGCCTTTAAAACTAAATAGTAGCTATAACCAAACCAACCTTAAATATGAATGAGATAGAACGTAAGGCTGTACGAAGAGATTGGCTTTCCTGCCTACTGTGTACTAGCAAGGAAAAACAACATTTACAGAGTCACGAAGACAGCAATTCCCATTTTTCTCAAGAACTTTTAATTAAACATTGAAAAGAATTTATACAAAATAGAAGTTCTGCGGGTGTGCACTTATGTTATTTTTTTTAATTACATGCAAGTTAATTATTTTTACTTATGATTTATTGTTTTTAATACGCATTCGTAAAGGATCGCTTTTTTTCAAACTTTGGTGAAGGTTGATAAAATATAAATAAAATTAATTTTCCTGCTTATAACAATTTATTTTTTTAAAAGGTTCATAATTTAAAGTAAGGTAAATTGTTAAGGATATAATTAGTGTATAGCATGCTATTTGCTAAATCAATGAATCTGTTAATTTTTTTTTATTGAAAATAGCTATAAGGAAGTCATAATAGCAATTAAAAAATAATATAATAACAATACTTGAACAATAATATAATACAATTGAAAAAGTAATAAAATAATAAAATGTTTTAGATACATAAAAATAGTAGAATTTTATATTAATTATAAAGTATAAATAAATAATTATTTTAGTTTTGAACAAAACCTACGCATTATGGATTGGTTATTATTTACAACTATCTTTATTGGAATTGGAATAAGTTAGGCGTTAGGGGATAAAATAAAGTAATGTAAAAGTAATTACTGTTACTTTTTGTACGAAAAATTAGTAAAGATGATTTTAATTATTCATAACTTAACTAATACATATTGCAAGTATTTAATGAATCACTGTTTTAATCAGAGTGAATGAATTACTATTACTTTACTTTTTTATCATCATTTATTCATTTTTGATATTTATTTTTAGATATAGCATATCTATTATTTCATTAATATTTTAGTGAATTACTTACATTAATAAAGCATTTAAGTATTCGCATGAGGAAATTCAGTTTAATCCGATATTTAACCAACACTGGCAATTTTTAAAAAATAAACTATACCTATATTATATCTTTCTTTATATAAGGAAGATGTAAGGGGTTACAATACATAGGAATAAACTAGATGTATTTTTATTGGTATCCTCTTACAGAAAAAAACACGTACCACCCTCACAACATTTGAACCATCATCCCAATGAGAAAAAAAAATCCGAAAACCTAACACTCAACCATCAAGTGTCAAACAAAACCAAAAACTGATCCCCCTGAGCACAATTCTTTTCTTCCTATCAAAAGAACGAGTACATCTCCATAGGAGAGGCGGAACAAATAAAGCCACTTGCAAGAAAAGCCACTTGATCTTTCCAGCCAAAGTGGCTTAGCGGTTTGTTAGCTTTTCTAGCCTTTTCGCTGTTCTAGTCATGCAGCGTATCAGTTTGTTTGAATTGGATATGTGATACGGCTCTTTAGGTTGAGAAGCGTGGAGGCTATAGAGAAATACTTGTTAGATTTGTTTCGGTTTAAATAGTCAGAGAAAAAAAATTAACGGGTTTCACAATAGAGAGAGAGTATTTACTGGAATTTGTATTTTAGTTTTAAAATTACAGCAGCAAAATTGTACTGATCTTTCAATTGTCTAAAGATTGTAAAATCAAAATAATAAAATTTGTAGTTACGGTGCATGTTTAAATTTTTGTTAAATTATTCAAATAGTTAAAAATTAAAGAGGGGTTTTTTTACCTTCTCTCACATTTTTTAATAACTATTATAATATCTGTCATACCTTATTTCATTTATAAAGTAAAAGATTTCTGTAAGCGTAACTTTTTGTGTAGAATTAGGGTAAAGTAATTATAACACTTTTTAATAGGATATTTCATACGTTTTTTACAAAGTTTATTCATTAAAAGTATGGAAAAAGCCATTAAACTTATATTATGCTTGTTTAAAATACATTATTACATCATCATCGTTGTTATATTTTTACTTGTTTAGTTTAGATCATTGAATTTTTTTTATTTTCGTCAACAACAGTCGTTTATTTTTGTCACCAAGTATTGAAGCCATAATTGATTAATTAAATTGAATGGCTGATGGAGAATAGAATTTTTACATTATGATTTTGCACTTTTCTTAAATGCGTATAGTATCAACTATGATTTTTCAGAAACAGTAGTGAATTTTGTAAAGCTTAAATATCTTATACCAATAAATATAATCCCAATTTCAAATTAATTAATTCGATATACCTCCCCAAATTCAAAAATTTTTCAATTTTTTAACCATAGAAAGCCCCCGACTAACCATACCAACATCAATATCCCCAAACTATTCCTTAACATAAAACGCCTAGATATAAAATGTCTAGAAAACTGACTTCTCTTAGTTCCGACACACCCAATTGATTTAAAGAATAGGGTAATGTTTTTTGAAACAAACCCACTATTATATTCGACCATCAGTAACAGCAGGAAGCCTTTCTAAAGGAAGGAACTTTCTTAACTTTCCATGTCAATACCGGCACGAGTCGGCAGAATCGTTGGCGGAAAAACCTCCAAGGCAAAAGCGTAGGTAAGCCAGCAAACAAAGTATTCATTCATGTAATATTCTTAAATGTGCCCAAAACCAACATTTTAAGGTCTCTGCAGAGAAATAATGAAATCGTACAACTATGGTCATAAGAAAATGCGCACTCGAGTTTTATTTGTCAAGGAAAGTGTTCTAGTGACACACAAAACAATTTTTGTCATTGAAACTTAGCATCCTCAGAACATCCATGGTTGTAAAACTTACTATAACTACGTTTGATTCTGTGTGTAACAGAATCAAAGCGTAAATTTAAAGGTTGTAAAGATGGAAAGTGAGTAAATCAGGAAAGAAGTTGTTGCATAAGCTTTGCGCGTCATTTTTGGTAGATTTGAATCTGGCATAGAAATATGAGCGTGAGGCATGTCGTCTAAAATTATTTGAAATATCCAACCAATCATTCAACAAAAAATACGCATTTTAATATTTAGATACTTATCTAAAAGTATAGAGAAAAGCGGGGGAACTGTGAGCAATGAACATCCTTATATCGAATATATGAAAATTTACAGACATCTTCTGTAGATTTTAACCTCTTTGGTTCAATTCCATTATCTGTCTCGTTAAAAATCTCCATATTTTAGACTCCAAATATTCAATCATCTTTTACATTGATAGAGAAAAGAGCATAAAAGATGTTTATTGTATTCATTTCAGTTAAAATACTTTAATAGTTTTTTATACTGTGAACTGAATTGATTATTCCCTATAGGGATATCAGTATATATCATTAAATTTATAATACTGGTTTTTAATTAAAATTTTGGTTCCTTAAAGGTATCCTGATTATATTTCCAGCATTTTTCATCTAATTGAAAAATAATTACAAAGCTGCTTCTGTGTCATACATCAATAAACTCTATGCAATAAACCTTCATTTTTTTAGCGAAAGCGGGCCTTCACCTCAAAGAAGACTCCATAAAAGCCACCTAAAACGTAATTCCCTACTTCCTGTCCTCAGACCCAGCTGTCTTCTGTTCCGATCGTTCTCAATGCACAAGGAAACCCAAGAAACAATCGCCTTTTTAGTGCTCATTACTGCACTGAAAAATGGCAACACCAGGTACAACCGAATGTCCACCAGAAATCGTTCCGGTTTTAATCCGAGGTTTATAGTTCCAGACACTTCGGTTTGAGTTGAGCCTCATTATTCGTGATGAAAAGAAAATCGGTTTTTCCGTTTTTTGGAGTTACAAGAGCTGTTTTTTTAATAATCGTGTTTTCTGTTAGTTTTATTTCCTTGTATTTTGCGTGGTTATAAATGAGGGAGGAGTTTTGGGTCATGTTCTGATTTTTTAAATAGGTATATGAAGAATAGGAGGACTATATTAATCGTTTGACTTTTGTATATCTTTAAAAGTGAAATGATGCAGAATAAAATTGTAAAATACTATTACGACGAAAACACAAAGCAAAATGTGAGTGTTGTTGGAAATAAAATAAAACAACGCCCAACATTTGTGAATTGCTAATACTGAATTAAATGAATGAATGTAAAGATTAAATTAAAAAAAAAAAAGATTAAAGATTAAATTAATGTAAAGAAATGAAAATACTCTATATGGGTACTCTTTAAATATTTTAACTTAAAAAAAATTGCCACATTTATACTTTTTAATTATTATTTCTAAATTAATAAAATAATGTAATCATAATCTACCATTTTACATAATTATATTTAACATTTTAAGTTTAGAGCCCACTTTAGAGGAATTAAAAGCTCAGGGCACCCATGACTTTTTTCATCCTTCAAATTATATAATTTTACCATTTGATGAATTTTTCAGAAATCTTAAATTTGCTACACCCTTTAAAATTTCAAAGATAAAATCATTTAATGAATACAATTACATGTTGCGAAGGAAGATTTGAAGTTATACGTCCAAAAACGCCTTTATACTATCTTTTATTTTCTTAGCACTAAGTTATCTTTCATTGCACACTAATATCCTAAAACACTATTCTACACACCATCCATTTTGTCAGAGTCATTTTTTTTTGTCATTAAATACCCAAAAAAGACGGCTTTAAAGAAGGTAGGTTCAAAGGTACTATATCCTAAAAGTGATGAGATCCAATCACGAAAACATACATCCATTTCGTAAAAGCGAGGTATTTGCGGAAGAATCCTATTACCCTGACAGGTATTTTTCTTCAACACAAAAAATATCTGCCTTATCTAGGTTAATCTGCAAAGCAGTTGAATTTAAATGAACCTCCTGGGGTTGGTTTACGAGGTAGAGTGATGCATAGAGGAAAATTCATCTTCGGACCAACCCCCAAGAAAAGCATACGTAACGTCACACTGAGGGGCCGCCTCCTCCAGAGACTTTTAAAATGAATGTGTGGCCCAAATTGGGAAAAGGTCATATTCCTGAATAGGCCTTAAATATTTATTTTGCTCAATGTTTGAATATGTTAATTAAAAAACGTGGATGCTGTGGCGAAATTCGGCTCAGAAAAACTCTAATTGGGAAACGGATTTTTAGACAGTATCATGGCTAACATGTTTTAACATATTATCAACAAATCAAAAAGAGTATCATTAATAAAATTTTCCATTTCCATTAAATACTTATCAATGTTAAAAAATTTCAAATCTACTTCCGTTTTAAAACTTCAAAAAACTCGATTTTTCTAAACGTTGGATTGGCTTAAAATGGATTTATATCTGACCATAATAAATCACCATCATAAAAAAAAAATTGCATCCACGTAGGTATCGCTTCTAAGTTGAAAAATTATCAACTAGGTTTTTCACTAGAAGATCTTCTTCAGAAAGATTGTATCCGACAATAGATATGTATTTAGAATAAAGTTATAGTAAATATTAAAAACGTTTATTTCTTGAAACAAATATACCTGGTAAAAGAGTCATTAAAATTGTATTTAAGCAGAGAGTAATCAACCTCGGAACAACCTTACGAAAATAGGTCTTTGAATGTAAAATAAAAAAAAATACAATAGTATGAATGATGTACCTTTTAATCGCAAGCCTAAATGAGCTCAGGATTAATATCTAGAGAGGAAGTGCTGCATGGAGTAAATATTTACTTCCTCAAAGTTGCATATAAATCACATAATAACGTATAATATGAACTATTCATACAAAAATGAAATGACCTGAAAATATTAAAATAGTTTTTAAATATTTAAATACTTAGTTTCAAACATTCCTTCTTTCCAATAGTTTTTCTTTATCGTTTTATTGAAAATCATGACAGTAAACAAAGAAGACAATTTTATTTATTACATCATTTTAAGTTTGAGACGGTCAACACAAATAACCTAAGCTACTTGGATTCTCTGATGGAATTTCGAAAAATTATTATTTCTTTGGAATTTCACACATTTTTAAAAGAGATAGGTACTTAAAAGTATTGATAAACCCAATAAAAAAAGTTTTAAGCATAGTCTGAATTATTTAAGTACTATAAAAAGGGGTTCTGGTATAAAAAAAAATTAAGATCACTAGATGATGGCATAGTCTATATCTTCAGAAGTCAAAAATGTGAACAAAATGTCATTTGAAGTAAAACTTATGACTTACAACCTGCAATATCTTAAGTTTTCTCCAAAAAAAAAACTCCTCTCCAAACTTTTAAAAAAACTTTTCTCCAAAATAGATTCATCCCCAGTCTAATTAAAGAAACTACATTTCTATATATTGCATCAAAATGCTATCCTAATACACCATTGTTTGTGCCAAACCAAGTTCACATATCGTTTAATTAATCAACATAATCTATTTTGAATACTAAAGAGGTCTTCGAATTCTTTGTTTTAATGTCCTTACTTTTATAAAACTTATATACTTTTATTTATTGAGTTTGGTCCCAAAACTTTACGAAACCGACAATGTATTATAACGGATAATTTACCAAGAGGTGCGATATAAAATGCTTTTAATACATTATTTTCCCATTTCAATTCCAAAATTGCAACAAAATACGTAAAGCGAAAATTCGGTTGGACAACCCACAACAACGACGTGGAGTTAAGTAATCTTGATGAAACGCCGAGAAACAGAAAGTGTTTTTCGATTTCTCTCACGCAAGCAGATAAGTGGTTCGAAGGAACGATCAAAATAGCATGATCGTTTACGCCACTGACCTCAAAACCGTGACCCCGCAGGAAATACACAACTAAACCCGAGCAAACCGAGTGCCACGGTTCACGGAGCACTAACTTCGTCAGTTTGCAGAGAAAAGTGCTAAATGAAGGGAAAACAGACATCGAAAACCTCCTCCTGAAAATACCCAGTGGGAAAATGAATATTTAATTGTTTGATAAGAAAAAAAAAGAAAACTAAGGAGTTCTTAACTAAGAATGAGTGAAATGCTAATTAAACTTTTTAACAGAACTAAATGATGAATTTTCAAAGTATGAAAAAGAAATCATGAAAAAGTGTAAAATAATTTTTCTCTAGGTCTAGACAAAAACAATTTTGAAAGTCTGAACAAGGAGTATCAACAAATGACTTGACGGAGCATTTATAAAGCTGTGTGACTTCACGAATCCTTTGAACATTTCTAATTGATTTGATTGTAATGTTATGGAACAGACAGGAAGTAATCCAGAGACTTCCGGTCAAATTAATATGTTGTCCCGGTTGAACTCGTCCATGTTAACAGTCATTATTTGTTCAAGACTATAAAAGTTGTTGTATAAAGTTATACGGTTAGTGGGGTGAAATGATTATAGCGGGGTAAAATGGATATGAAGATTTAAACAATTTATATTTATAAACTTTAATGTTTTTTTGGCATGCTGATTTTATTGAAGCTCAAGAAAAATCAGCACGCCAAAAAGCATTAAATTTTATAAACATAAACTGCTAAAATCCCTATATACATTTTACCCCACCCGATCCTATAGTTTTTTTTTTTTGCCAAAGCAGAAGTCTGCTGATCTTAAAATGATCCCTAGTGGGCCGTATTTCTACAGTGAAATATTTTTTGAAGCACCTCTTACCGACTCTTACATCATGAGTTTAGTCTTTTTTTTGAAAGCGTCATAAAAGTAGTTTTAAAAATTTCGAATCAACGAAGCATTCAAATTTCTTAACCTATCTATAGCTAAGCAATCTTCGTTGTCAAGTTCTTGAGACGTATGTTATCACATCACGAATGAATATGCAAAGCTTTTTAGCCATTTAAGAAAAAGCGTTTTAAAATAGGGAAAGGGTAGGGTATTTCACCATCCCAGCCAAGGACATTCGCGATAAAATGTTTTAAATTTTAAACATCTTTATCGTCTGGTGTTCAATGTGGTTTTTTATTCTGTTATGATTTTACATAGTTAGTACACATGAAACAAAGCTCAAAAGCATGGAAGACTTTTTAAAACATGTTGGGTTTATGAATATTCAGTTCTTTAAAAAATTTAATTTCGTTTCACAGAATGAGTTCGCTTGGGTACAATAATGCTTTTGAATGTATTATCTTCGACTAATGTAGGATCTTTGAATAAATTTATAGTATACGCTTTGAAGTTTATCCTAGTGAACCTTAAAAATAAAAATTTAAAAGTTATTAAATTGGTTGTCAAGAGAAATAAAATCAAACGTAAAATTCAATTATTCTCTGTTATGTGCAAGCATAATTATGTTTCGAAAGATAAATAATTATACAGGTTGACAGCAATAAAAACTAATAATGCATGCTCTGTTTATTAAAAAAAAAGCCAAACGAGAAAGCTGTATTACAGGATCATAACTTTTTAGTGTAGCATTAAAATGAATTTTTTTTTTGTGCTAAAGAGGTCTCTAGCTAAAGATCGGGCATTACTGCTATTTTTTAGTGTATTTTTAAGTATTGAAAATCACAAAGACCAGATTATCTTGTGGACTGAGAATAACATTTTCAGTATTCTACTGTATTAGGTATCTATAAAATAATTCACTTATTTAAATTTTGATAAAAAAATTACTCATGTATGCTTTAATAAAAAAATATTCATGTAATTATTGATAATAATTACTACATGAGTATTTTTTATTTCAGTGTTAGGAAGAAACATTATGTAATGGGAATAATGAGCAAATATTCCTATAATGAGTAATTTTAACTAAATCATCACAATGTGTGGCCACAAAATTAAAAATATATTAATGAGTATTATTATAAATGCAAATGAAAAAAAAGTTAGTGAATTTTGAAAAATCAAATTACTCAGAAAAAATGGAAGTTAAATTTTCTGGTGTTTATTCAGAATAATTTTTACTCAAAGTTCCTAACAAGATTTTCCCTTAAAAACATAAAAACTCTACCTTAAGAAATTTCCACAGTTTTAGAAACTCGGAAAATTTGTAAGTAGAATAAATATTGATTTCACACTTTTAATATGGGATATTTACCGATGATCACTCCTTTTTTGCAACCCACGAGCAACTTCACATTCAATCACGCAATTCGAAGTTTCATTCGATTGGTCAACATTCTACATCCGCATGTGGTCCAGGGAATACCTCAGCTTGGCCGAGGAATAGCGGTTTAGAGCCCCCCCCCATGACAGCAAAGCTTTTCCCCTATGACCCAATTAGAGGGTGGAAGTGCCCTTTCCTTTGAGGAAAGCAGTTGAAAAGCTAAAATTAACTGCTTGCGAAAGACATCAGATCAGTCATAGCCATGTCATAGCTGATGAAATTGATCGTAATTACAACTAGGGGTCTTTACTAGGGGGTTCGTCGGTCATGGATTTTCCTGAGCACTTTTTGCCTAATAGAGTTAATACATCATAGTACATTTATATAATGATCGATGGTAACTCAACAGGACTGAGGAAATGTCCTCTTAATCTGGATGTATAGGGAGGCAACGAAAAACTACGTGGATTACCTAACAAGTCTGATCTTTTGTCTTAGAAATTCCTTTATGTTTCTAAGAAAAAGAAGGCACACTTATAAAAGTAGGGAGTTTAACTAAGTTTTTTGCTGACTGCCTACCTGAAGTGGGCATAAGGTAAAATAAACAGTTTGTCTGGCTGAAGAATATAACTTGATTTTTAAAATGCAGTTATAATAGTAACTTTTAGAAATAATACTGTCTGTAATTATTAGAATTCACAAATATCTAACTTAACTCTAAGGAGTGAGACTTTGTTTTCAAATTAGTATTAAAGCTATGTTTTTAGATAGTAGAAATTAACGATAAAACAAAAACTAGGGTATTGGAGCAATGACAATACAAAGTAATAAAACTTTTGTGTAATGAAAAATCTAATGGAGCAATGCGAACAATATTTATCAATATTAAAGAATAATGATGAATTCCTATCTGTAAAAAGCGAAGTAAACGAAATGATTACAACATAACACCATTCAAGTATTAATTTGTTTAAAAAATATTCCATGATGTGGAAAGATATGCAATGAGCATAATGTTTCAATAAAAAATTCCCAGTTCGCATGCAAACCCAGTTACCTATCCAGAATACGCAAAATCAAAGCACGCAAAGGCAGAGTAATTCCAGATTGATTTTTTTTCTCCTATCGTTAATGAAGCAGTTGTGACGAAAGGTGGAAAAGGTAAAGATCACCATGGTCTGTAGCCTACTTTAAATATCAAGTGATTGTATTTTAGTTCTTTAGGAAAAAATACTTTGTTGAATAGTGTTCAGTGAACTGTTGATGAAGTCAGTACGCGTTCTTTCTTATGACAAATTATTTAGTTTGATACGTTTACATTTTTTTCAATAAGATCATCTACGCTAATGGGGAAAGCAAGTGCTATTTCAGGCTCTTATAAATCTGTGATAAATATATCTTTCTACAATATAATAAAAATAATACAATCCTTCCAACTTATCTAATCATTAAATTTTATCTCTTAAAATATTACAAAATTTTAAATCTTATGTGAGTATCCGTAGAATAAAAAAACCATCTGGAGTCCAAAACTTTGGCACCATTCACAATAAAATAAAACCTAGTTCCACCCCTGCTAGTGTATTTTAAAATAATAATCCCCCAAACAATTTAAATTACTACATGTGTGACAGAAAAGCAACTGTCAAGGAAAAAAATTAATTTTGAGTAAATAATATTTACGGATTCTTTACGCTTGAAAATGATTAATGATATACTTGTACGTACTCCGCCATACTTTTAAACATTAGTTGAAATAGTCCTCTTGTTTTTGGAAGAAATCATATACAAGAGACACTCAATAATTTAATCAGTCTTTATAACTCTTTGCACACGACTTTTCCGAAGCTGGTACCAACACGTACGTTCCATTTCCAGGAGACGACAACTCCATAAAAAACATGGGCAATCACGTCACGAAACAGAACGTCTGATCCCATCCCCCAAAATCCGTTACACAACATTTCAAAAAATATCACACACCACATTCCATCACTTTTTTTTTTAAATTTCAAAAGCCAACTGGTTCCGCACATGCGGTTCAATGCTCGGTTGGAGGAACTACCGTCGGAAGATCAAACTGGGGTAGAGCTCACCCCTGAGGGTCTTCCCGCCCACCGGGCCAGTCCGGCCTTATTCGATATCAAAAAATAACCACCGAAGAGGAAGTAAACAAACACCCGTGGTGTGTGATCTCTTATGTGACTGGGAATATGTAGTTTTCTGCTGAATTAAATCATGGGCGTGTGAAATGGTACAATTCATCGTGTTCAACAGATGTGGATGAGTTTGGTGTGGTAATGAAAGAGGGGTAAAAACGTGTCTTTCTTACTAAGAGAATAAGTTAAAAGATGGTTTCCACAAGTTTTTTTTTAATTGGAGGGCGAGTATTTGTATAAGAAATCTTAGTAGGCAAGAAAACTTTTCGATATAAAGAGTAATCGAAAAAATAATTATTTTGTAACATTCTTGATAAAAATGACAAAAAAAAAATCGAAATTATTGAGTTTCCAGAGTAAATGTAAATAGTTAGGGTGAAAAATGGTTTTCTAAGCAGGAAAATGAAAGGTTTAAACTCATAGGAAAGTTAAAAGAATATTTTAAAGTTATGATTATATTGTAGGAATGGAAATCTTAGGGTTCAATGGGAGCTTTTGGAGGACTGTAGGTGGAGGGCCACAGTGAAAAGTTGTTATAATTTGAGGTGGATCTAAAGATAAAGATGAATCTATGAAGTATTGAGAGAAAAGAAGCTTCCCTGTTTTGCAGAAACCCATAAAAAATTCGATTTTATCCATAACTGAGATTTTAAAATCATATCAGAAGGAAATACTATTTAAAAGAAATAATAGTAATTAGAACTTCAATGGTATACATGCAACACAGTGTAGAATATTAATGCATTAGAATTGTTACAATTTCACATGCCTTTAAGTAGGCAAAACTAAGTTAAACAGTTATATAAAATATAAAACATTCTACGAGCTCATTACGTCGTTTTTTTTTTCTATTTTTATCTACCTCCAACGATGTTTTCCAAATTTTCATCTAGATCAGATAAGGAAATTTTTATGTAAGAACAGTGGCTTAGCCACGATTCATTTAAGTTTACGTAAGAACACTATGAAAGATGGCGGATAAGTTAAGCAACCTCAAGAATAGGAGGTTCAGAGAGGGGATATGAGGGTTTTATGACGAGAGATAATCATCTCTTGACCCCCTGTTGTGGGGCCCTTTTCTGGTCCGACGCTTCAGACGATCAGTTTGGACGGCGGTGTTCTAAAGCGACGCAGAACAGCATTATTCATACTTAAAAATGTTATCCTTTGATCATAATCTGGGAAATTTTTGCCTCAATTGTCTGAGGGGATTTTGATTAGTATTTAGATACCTTTGTAACCTTAAGTTTCTTCTGATCATAGTAGTATTAGAACAAATTATTCGAGGAGAGGCTATGGTAGAACTTCATAAGAGGTGGCTATATGGTTTTGAAAATCATTAGTATTATTTTAAGGATGAATTTTTCATAGCATATATTTCTACCTGTTGTTTACTTTTTAGATATTTGTGAAAATTTGGTTGAATGTCAAATAAAAGTTTGATGTCGTATTATAACTTTTGATGAGTTCACACACACATAATCTGACTCATACTAATATTCCTAAGTTAACCATATCCCTTTCTGGATTAAATAAAAAATAAATATTGCATAAAATATGTTCCCGGTCTCCCAAAAGTTGTTACATGTATATTTGTAACAGAATATTCATAAATTTTATACATGTGATCTTTAAAATCTAATTGTTATTTTGTTCCAATGAAGTTTTGGGAAGACTTCTTTGTCCACCCGGAAATTTTTACTGTCATTATGTGGCCATAATAATTGGTCATCGATTGTCAATTTAGATGAAGGTAAAAGAAAAGCTCGAGAAAAAAATCAAAGCAATCTATTATTACATCATTGTAAGAAATTAAATTGCTAACCTAGTTTATAACGGTGCGAAAAAAGCTTAATTTTTCACCATCTCATTCTAAAAAAAATGGCTGTGATCTCACCAAAAGGAACAGAAGGAAATTCGAGAGTGACCCTTTCGAAATGATTTCTTTTGTTCGGCCTTTGTTCATCCGGAACTGTTCTCAAAGAGGTGTCAAGTTCATGGTTTTTCAGTGAACAAAAAATAGAACTTTTCCTTCACATTTGGACCCAGTCACAATGGTACACAATCTTTTTGTCTCCGAAATAAAGCCCTCATTAAATAATCTAGCCCCATTCAGTGCTGTTTAGGTTTTTCTCTAGAGTAATTACGTTTAGATGACTGTTCATGAAATAATAATGGCATTAAAGTGAACTTTTTACTAAAATACATATTTTGCTACATAGAAATCATAATGGTGATTGTTTAAACTTTCAACGCTACCGTTATCACTAATGTTTTTACTTCAGACTTTTTAAAGTAAAGTTAAATTTATGTTTAACCTTTAAAGTAAGGTTAAAACAGAAAAATTTTAAATAACTCTTTTGAAATTAATTTGGTTAAGTAAAAACTATAAGACAAATACTTCAAAATACTGAGAGTAAAATCCTCTATGAGTAGTTCAGTTAAAGCCTACAACCAAACCGAATATTTCAATAAAGAAGGGTTTTAAAGCACTAAATGGGAACGTCTCGTTCATTCAAAAGATATCAAGTTCAACTCAAAGAAAAAACGGAATACTAACGGTTTCGAAGTCAGACAATAGTATCGAACCCTTTTTGCCCGAAAAATATGTTTTTTTCACTTAATCCAGAGTGGCATTTTGTGAAACAACCCAACTTCTCTCGTGAACTGTGCCAATTCTCACAGGAACTGTGCCGCTCTGAAAAGATTAGGGATACATTTGAACCCTTTCAATCCTAAACCGGCTGAAGTTGTCTTTGGATCCTAAGGCATCTGAGCCGGACAGAAAGGATCAGGGACTTTAGAAAAATGCGCACAAAATATATCTAACTCTGTTACTTTTGTGTTACTTATAGTTACCTAATCCTAAAAGATGGATGGACATCGCAGTGGCAGTTTTTCAAAGGGTTGAGAACAAAAATAATATTTTCGGTCGTTCCCAAAAGCTTTATTGATCCTCTCGTAAGAGCTTTAAAAAAAAAAAGCTTTTAACTTATTTTTTAAAGTGAAACTTCCTAAGTGTTTCTAAGCCGGTAATTATTTATGCTAGTTTTTCAAAATGCTTGCTTCACTAAACATTAAGCTTATATTGTCTAAGTGATGACATTTGTTTTTAGCCATGGATAGCTGCTTTTTGGATGTTTCATATGATGCTGATGCAGTCAAAATATTTCAACACCGAAAAGTTTGAAATTGTTTTTTGTCGTCAGAGAACCTCGAACCTTTTTGTTTCCTAACAATATGATATTTCTCATGGTATTCAAAAAATGATCATGCAGTATATCTAAATGCGGTGTTGTAGACAGACAAAAAAATTAGAGAGGTTACACATTTTTTTCGTAGCTTTTATGGCAAATCAAGTAAAATCTTTGCGTTTTGGGGGTAAATCCTGATATCCCTCATGACAACATCCATTTTCGGAATACGTTCAGAAAACATTCGGTTCACATTCAGTCGAAAAATTCCATGCTCAAACTTTAATTTTGCAGGATTTTTATAATTAAAAAATTATATATAAGTCCCATACGGGTATGTTGAAAAATAGTGTTTACAACCACACCATTGTATATGCATATTATTCACTTTCTTTGACAGCTCTATATTCTTTCAGGAGAAACATCATCCTGTCTAAGATTCAAGATATCCTCCTATCCATTCACTCACTACATTCGAACACAGGTGAGAGTCTCCCAAAATTCTTCATAAAAAAGAGACATCAAACTGATTCCGAAGAGTCGTATTTTCAACCATCCAACCAAAAGGTCAAATTTCGTTCAAAATTCTCAGCAGCCATCCCCTGCTGAGAGGTAAAAGACCTGTTCGCAGCGCACTAACATCTAAACGCCAACTCCGAGAGCACAAACTAGCCTCAACTCTTTTATTATTCCGCACAACATTCTCATTCTTCTCGAACATCGTCAGAATTCTCTTTTCCTGGTTGACCCACAGGTGAGAGTCCTCCCTTTCTCCGAAAAAGCAAAATCGTTTGGGTTCCGGCTACCGAAGAAGGATTTTTATTTCGTTCTTTTAACTGGCCGTATCGTTTTTCCTCTTGTTATTTTTGCGGTGGCAACAGCTGGCGAAACCCGCGGCTAATTTGCTTTCTGGAAAGTTGGTGTCTTGGATAAAAAGGTTTCTATTTAGAGAGGTGGATTTAATGGATGATGCTCTTTTCTTGAGGTGTCAGTTTCTTCGAAAATCTGTACTCGAAATCTTTGTTTAATTCATTTCAAATCTCTAAACCTCTTTATTACTTTTCATAAAGGCTGTCTCCTTCCTTAGCTAATTTAAATACACTTCCTCTCTAAACAGAAGCCTAACATCTTTTTCATAATCCAACGACCTAAATATACTAGAGACAAATTACCTAATGGAATTTCTTTGTCCAGACATAGTGTGAAGTGCAATGCATGGTGAATAATAAAATAATTTCTTTGTTACGTTTATTGAGGAAAAGAAATTAGTTCGTATATGACATGAACTTTGAACTCATAATGCTAAGTGGATATAATTGAGTATTGTATACATTATTATTAATTTACTCGATTGAAACTAGTTTGAACTCAAAATACAGCTCTTTTCACAAAAGACATTCTTTTATTTTTATCTCATCTTGGGGAGAGTTATTTCTATTTATAAATGGGTGTTATTAGTCGAGTTTACTATCCTTTTGACAAGGGGATAAAAATGATGAAGTGACAAATTTCAGATGGCTGTACGGACAAGTCGTAAAGAATTTTTGATTTCTTTGATTGAGCGATAAAATAGGTATTTTAGTATCAACATTTTACTTAACCCACTTTTACTTAAAAAAGCGCATACTTTTGAATACAGTAGTACTATTTTTTTTTGTCGATTTCACTCCATAAATAATTCAAAAATACCTTATTAGTACGAAACATCATTGTTCTTAATTATAAATAAGGAGTTTGTGGAAAGGTTAAAGAAACAAATAACACACGTTTTCTAGATCTTTGGGATTCTATGTCTCCATAGAATTTAAAGAGGTATTCGCATTTGACCACCATCATTCAAATATTTTTGTGTCCAGTTTACCACTAAAAGCACCAACTACATTTCACAGGAAATCCACCTTTCTTTTAATGAACTCTAAATATTGTAAAATATAAAAAAGTAAGAGAAGTCATTGAAAATAACTTTCTCAAAAGATTTCCTTAAAAAAAATCACAGCCTTCAAATTACGACTGCGGTCGTGTGAGATGAAATAGCGTGAGAAAAAATCTCATCAATGGAAGAAACCGTTTTCGCTTGGCTTACCTAACTAGCGTAGAACTGGAGCGTTCACGCACGATTGGTCGCTGTCAAACTGTCATGTGCATCCGTAATTACAAGCGCAACAGGTGTTAGATAAGATTTTGCAACAGTTTAACATAGGGGATCAGTCTGAAAGAGGATTTAAATGTCGCCATTTTGAATTTAAAACAAAGGAAAACTTTCAGACAATCCGTGAATAAATGCGTCTATTACAAATTATTTAATGGATTCTCACAATGGGAGACATAATATCCAAGAATGACTCAATTATATGAAACCAATTAGATAAAAAATATAAGTTTATTGAAAATTAAAATGTAACGACTTTAGTAAAAATTTTATTTTGTATCAATGTGCCCCACTGGTGGGATAGTCGGATACATTGCTTGGGACACATTGATAAAGTGATTAATTTGCTCAAAAATAATAAGTAATAACACAAATTTGATAAAAGTTCTTGTATTGAGATAGATTCCTAAGCCTTTTTACAATACCGTTTTTTGTATATAAATCACAAATTTACCATTTAACATTTATCAAGGTAAAAAAATCAAAGAGTTTAACAAATGATAATTTTTAAAAGATATCTAATAAAAGAAATAAGATGAAATTCTCATGGGAATAATTGTTCCTGATTTGAATAAAATTCAAATATATCTTTGTCGAAAATCGTCCAGATATAAAAAAAATGAGGCACTAATTAACTGGTTAGTTTTTGGCCATTTCAGCCTATTGAACAATTTTGTCACTGCTGGTTTTAACTAATATTTTTGAAAATACAGTCCTTTGTTACCTGTAAAAGTTCAAAGATTTTCTCAGATGCTTCAGAGTCCCTGATTTGATCATTCGGTCATGTATTTCTACAATACGTAGTGTTTCTAATCTCGAAACACTAGATAAGACCCAAATATTCGAAAATTGACATAAATGTCCTTCACTGTAGGACTGACTAAGCCCAACTTATTTTTTTTTTCAATTTGCTGCGATATATTCTTATCCCAACACAATGTATGGGAACTTCGATGGGAACTATCAATGTGCCCCACGAGTGTATCAAAATACCCCACATCAAATTGTATCAATTTGCCCGACTGGTTATATTTTTAAACACAAACCTTTATTTTAAATAATGCAAAGGTTATTTGAAAATTAGGTATATCCCCTATTGGTAGTGTTCGGCACTAGTTAACTAGAACTAGTTGCAACTAGTAGTTAACTACCGATCAACTAATAGTTAACTAGTAGTTTAACTACTTTTGGTTTAAACTAGTTTAACTAGTAGTTGAACTACTTTTTTTTAATAACTACTAGTTGAAACTACTTTCAAATTTTCAACTACTTTAAAAAATTTTTTTGTTTAAAATTTCAAAAATATTTAAAATTTTTATCAAAATATACAAAAATTACACTGCTATTTATAACTACAATGTCATGGTAGAGTACTCAAATACCATAACCAGAAATAAAGCACCGTTTTGAGGGTTTTGAGCGAAGCATTAAGTTTTTTGTGATATAGATAAGAAAGATGTATATTAGAATTTGGGCAAAAAATAGGTTATGAAATTAAATAGACTAGTTAACTAGTAGTTAACTACTTTGGGAAATAGTTAACTACTAGTTGCAACTAGTCCAAGGAAAAAATAGTTAACTACTAGTTGCAACTAGATTTTCCCAGACTAGTTAGTAGTTGGTAGTTAACTACTTTTTGACCACTAGTTGCCGAACACTACCTATTGGTAACAAGAATGAACTTGCTTTTGGAAATTGCAGATCTTTCTGTTCATAGTAAATATCGTGAGGAAGTTTTTACATTTTACTTTTGAAAATTTTTGCTGAAAAAAATTTAGTTTTTTCATTAAAATTTATCGACTTACTTCAGAGTTTAACTGTTTCCGATGTTATGTTTATACTTGTAAAACAAACTTTTAGAAATAGTTTGACCCTGATAACTCCAATAGTTTTTGATACTACTATATTGAAAGTGTAAATGTATCCCTTGTATCAAAAATCGCCCGTTTTCCCCTACTATTTATAGCAGAAAAACTAAATGTATATCTTCTTTGCAGTTAACACCAATTTACAAAACAATTATCTGTAAAAGGTGCTTTACTACATTATATACAAGATTTACTACATTACACATTAACATATTACATTTGTGGCAGGGAAGCCCTTATCCGTCTGTAAAAGTTGTTTCACTGCGGAGTAAATCATAAAGCAGTAAAGAAAAAAAAAGTGTGTTGCAGGGAAAAAACAGGAAATCAAACAATATACAAATTACACAAATAATAATTTAAGTATAGTTAATTGTTTTCAGTTCACAATTTGTAAGAAATTATGTATTTTTTATGACTATCTTCCTCATAAAAAAGTAATAACGCGATAATCAACAAACTTCTTTTTTTTTATCTAAATGAGAGTGTTCCTTATCTAAAATAAGCTAGTAGTTCAAAGAGGGACACTTGTCCAGAGGCCATTGTGTTTTAGGGGCAGTGGAAGATTTTAGAATCAGCTTTTTTGATGTCTTAATAGAAAAGTTTCTATCTCGATGCCCATATAGCATCATTGTTTTAAAACAGTTAATTAATCTTCAAGCTATCGTATACTAAAGTTGAAATTTATTTAAAGTTAGAAACGAAAGAAAAAATATTTTTGATTCATGGGGGATGCAAATGTAAAAGAGCTAGAGGAATAAAATAAAAAGTACAAGTAAAAAGGAAAAGGAAATTAAATTCAAATGGTTTAAAACCAAAAATCAATGATTTAGTAAAAAAAAAAGCATTGAATGAATAAAACAAACTGCTAAAGTACCTATTACTGACCCATTATTATCTATCTCTGCAAGAAACTTGTAATAGCTTAATCTCACAGGACAGTTTTTTAAAGAAACTCAAAATTAGTTAATGAAAACCTCCATTCAAACCCACAATAAAGTATTAAAAATATACAGAACCTTCTAAAAAAATAACAAAGAAAGTAGCTGAACATATAATTCTCCTACGCATTCTGTCAGACCATATTAGCTCGAAAGCCTCAGGCATGCCAACAGAATAATCCACAACATTGTTTTTCTAGATGGAACAAAACCCGATCCAAATTGCCTTACCATTAGAGACGCTGAATGTCGGTCAGAAAGATACATATCAGTTTTTTCTTCTATAAATAACTAACCATAGGTAACCACTCCAACTCAGCGGATCGTCTGTGTGATGTCTATTGTTTAGGCTTTTACATGATCCCGCCACTTAAGTTTCTTTTGTTTTATGAACAAGATTTTCTGTTCATTTGAAGAGAAATCATTCTAATGTTTTATCATGCGTTTGACGCAGATATACCTTGTAAATGGCTGGCCAGCCATAATTACCTTTTCCTCCATAAGCTTTTATGAGAAAGAAATTTCTAATATTCATAGATTTATGATTGTAAGGAAATATTTTAATTTAATAGTGTTGCACAGTTTAAATGAAAGCAGATTTAATAGGAAATAAGAGAAATTAGTTTGTGTATCCTTTAAATACTTTTAACCGGTCCTTTTGAAAATAACTACATACATTAAATCTTTAATAACATTTTATATAAAAGGGGTACAAAAAGAACGATTAATTTGTGGCCCGTGTTCAGGAATAAGTGTAGGAGTGTGTGTTTCAATTCCTTTAAGTGTGAGAGTGTGGATAAGCTTTTACCATTGACCATAATTATGGGGAAAATATGTTATGCAGTATGGGAACGTACCCATACTACGTGACCTATTTTTTACTATTTTTGACCCCCTCCCCCCCCTTGGTGACCACCCGTAGTACATGCCAAGACCCCCCCTCCCCCTCAAATTTTCACGTATTAGTTCATAAATAGGGTTTTCAATCATTTTTAGCAAACTGAAAGTTAAAAAAAAGCTTAATTTGTCTTTATTAATACAGCTCTTTCCTCGTGATGCCAAGAGTACGTGCATACAAGTGGAAAATATATTATCAAGAAGAAAAACTTATGTAAAAGTTGTTGTAACAGTAACTTAATTTACAAAAACAAGTCTTTTTTTCTTCTTTTTTTTGACTACGTGACGAAACCCTAAGCCCCCCCCCTATCCCTCCTGTGACCAAGCGTGGTATTTTGAAGACCCCCCTCCCCCCCTAAACAGGTCACGTAGTATGGGTACGTTCCCTATAATGCTTAATCAAAATCCGCTAGAATTATTCTATTATATTTTAAATACTAAAGCACAAAAATTTCAGAAATGAAAAGTACAATAGATTGAGGATGATCCGAATTTTTAACAGATTCTTTAATAAACATGCATAATGATTGATTTTTTGAAACACGAAAGTTACACGTGACTACAAACCATAAGATGCAACAAATTTAGAAAAAAGTTTTTAAAAGTTCATTTTTACCGGAAATTTTATCCCACAGAATAAAAAATAAAAACTGGTTTATAAAAGTATGTTATAATCCACTGACATAATAGTTTGTGGTGTGTGCGCCCCATAACCTTTCTAAAAAAACACTAGTTTTTCCTACACACGTGCCGACTAGAAGAGCAATTAATCTGAAGAATGAAAATAGCCTTTTGTACTAAAATGTTTGTGACAGCGTTACAAGCATCTTCAGGCCGATGAATCTCACATGTCAAGAGAAAGTTCGACCTATATTTTGGTTTTTTGTGTATCATCCGTAAAGTGAAAAACATGATTGTCCAGTTCATTCTTTTAACTGCTGTTGCCATCTCTTTTCGTTTTTTTCTTCTACGAATTTATATCGTTTGCCCCAAGGTAAGTGCTATTGAACCGACCACGTAAACTCGAGATGGGTTTGGTTGTTCCGGCTGCGTTCCAGTTTGTGCGCGTTCTGAGAAAGTTCCCGAATTTGGAATTTGAGAAAAGTAAGTTACGAGAGGAAATTTAATGGAACATCACGGAACTAACCGCACGACGGTTTTTAAAAAATATGAGGAGTTTAATAAAAAAAAAAAACGTCTCAAGGAAAACAGTTTTCGGACTGCACAGTAAAGATGGTGGCCTGTATGTAAGTTTTATTGCAGGGAAGTAAAAACTATCCAAACAAAAGATAAAAGTAGAAAATGACCAAAATACTAAATGAGGAACTACAGATAGTGTGTTTAGTAAGTAAAGAGATCATTTGCATAATTTTTCGGTATTGTTTGAAAAACACATTTTAAATAAATGGAAAACCAACACATGAAAAACTTCTTGAGTTCTATTTAAAGAAAATCTTTATAAACTCATGCGTTTTTATTTATGATGCTCATATTCACATCATAATTTTTATTTTCCATGTACTGTAGACTATTGATTTACATGGGTGATTGTGAAATACCTTGTCTCGGATAAACGAATATCCCGAATAATCAAATTTACACTCATTTTAAAAGAAAAGTTTTTAAAAAAAAATTGTAGAACACGCAAAATTGTTATAGACAATAGATACTAATTTATTTATACAAAAGGAAGATAAATGACATAAAATTTAATGTTATTTAAATTCACAGTTATTATATAAAAAATAAGTCAATTCAGCAGTTATATGATGATCATAAAGCATTTCAATTTTTTTAATGTAAATTAAAATTTTATTTAATAGTTCGTTTATTTTTACGATTCTTTCAATTCAGAAAACCTTATTGTATAAACATTTTAATACATACAGTTAAATGTAATTTTAACCTATTCTGTTATTTATCAACATAAGTTGGAATAGAAATGTTACACTCGGTGCAAGTTTAATGATAACATAATTTTGCCACCCTAAATTAAACGTTTAGATTAATTTTAGAAACTAAAATAGTACGAGTTGGTTGAGAACATTACTGTAAGTTTAACCTAAAAAATTTTATTTAAAAATTTTTTCTAATGATCATTTTATTTGGAAATTTACATAAGGACGTAAAATAATATGGAGCACAGAGTTTCCAAATGATGCCATATTATTTCTATATGAGCAGAATTAAAATGTATGGAAACATATCCTACAACTTATTTCTACAAGTCTATTGTTATCAAGGGCAACTAATTGGGTAGAGTCGAATCGTTACGCTATACAGTAAAAAGACGGATGAGGTTTGATCATGCTGATTTTCACGGATCAGCTCTTACACTTTGTCTTAACCCTACAGGGAGTAAATGTAATTTGTTTTGATCATTATTCAGTTTAGTAGCATTGCTTGACCACCTGTGTCGCAATGGTCGATTAATCTCGTTTTATTTATAGATAAATAGGAATTGTTTTCTGACAGATTAAATTAGATGGGAGATTTAAGCGTTTAAGACTGTGGATAATGTATCTTATAGCAGTCATTTCAATTCTTTCAATTAAAATACGTATTTTTTTTTAAATCCGTTTTATAAAACTACAAGGTTATATAAACGCATAGTTTTTCATTTGTTTTTGAAGCATGGATTTTTTAGAAAAATATTTCCATTTATAAGTGTTAACTTTTTTAAGGTGTATCACGGTAATTGCTGATTACAAAACCCCAGTTCAAACTACAGTCGACTCCGCTTAATGTGATCACTTTTGTCCAAGAGTAGAATGATAACAATAAGCGATTAACTGCCATATTCACAGCCATCAGCGTCGGTGTTAAATTCTTGGTCAAAGAAGGATTCCACCAATCAGAGTCAGCGAAAAGCTAATTTTTTTTTCTTCAGCTGCTGGTTAACACTGACGCTGATGGCTGTGAATATGGCTGTTAATGTACCTCGAATGTTTGCTTTAAATTCACAACTATGTAGTCCTAATTGAAGTATTTAAAACCATAACCTAGTATGAATTTTGCAACTTTTACGTTCTTAAAGAAAAATATGAGAGTGGGACATATATTACTAATAAATTAATGACTCATTTTGTATGTTTATGTGGTAAAATTGGTCTTCAAACGGGAAAAATAAGGGATTTTAGGGGATTTCATCAAATTTTAATACGTTAAGCGAAATGTTTTGATTACATAAAACGGCGCATTTTACATTAAATTAAATAGGAGTGATCGGGACCGATCAATTTTGATAACATTATCCGATTGATAACATTAACCGTGATCTTAATAAGCGGAGTTGACTGTATTAAGAAAAACAGACAGAATTTGCAAAATGACATAATTAGTTAATTTTCCAAAATATTTTCAGGAAGAAAACCCCTGGCCTCCCTTTTGGCTCTGAACTCTATGCTATTTGGATAGTTTAACAAAGAGAATAAATAAAATTCAATTAAGAATCGATAAATAGTTTTAAATTATCACATAATTGATTTGCTAATTAATTTATTTCACATGGATGGGATGCAATGCCCAAAGTAAAGCTGCTTACGACTCTCCTTTTTGCTTTAAAGCCAATCGTATTTTCATTGATTTTTAAAAAACAAACTATCAACCTTTCAAATCTAATAACTTATGCAGAGTACCAGCTTTAAATAGGATTAAATGGAGCTCAATCTAGGAAATAGAATCACTGAATAGGAGATTTATCCTCTTAACTACTCAGGACAGGATATTATGAAACGAAAATGAAATTTCTCCTTTTCAATAATAACAATATGAGAATATTATCCCACGAATAAGATAGATTCAAAGACGTTTCGGCGGATTCATGCTGAAAACAGAGAAAGTAAATAACCCACCACCACCCTGAGGGCAAAAGTTCTTAACTGGCCACACTTGGGCATTATAAGATGGAGTTCTTTGATGGAGTGCGTGTACGGAGCACTTTTCAATTGCCCTACTTCAAGCGAGCGAAAAACCGCGGATATGTCTAACGAACTTCCTCAAAAATCCCAATTGTTTCGGCTCTGGTAGTTTAGAAGGGTGGAAGTAGCGATAATGCCATCAACACGATGCTCCCTGACAGGACAGCTCGTTTTCCTCGTGGACAGGAGAGTGGGCATTTGAGTGTCTTGGGCGTGGACAGTGTTCAACATGCTTGGAGGTTTTCCTTTCTCAGAATTGTGCAAAAATGGTAGATTGGAATAATACTAAACAATTGGGGAAAATAAACTAAAAGAAACCGTTTAAAACGTTTCCCAATCTCATAAGGAATTCATCACCATGCATGAATGAATAATTCCCTGTTTTAAGAAGTCCAAAAAGATAGTTTTGAAAAAAAACTGAATACAAATGGTAGAATTTTTATTTTGCACCCATAGAAGTTAAAAAAAATGTCCCTATTTAGGTTGCATAATGATTGTGCGACTTATTTCTCCCTAAAACTCTTTACCAGTTTCAACTGTGTAAAACGGGTATCAAACTTTTCCCGGATAAGATGTTCAAAATAAAACTATTTTAAAAGTCTACTATAAGGGTAAATAGGAATGATGTAATGTAAGTTAAGTTTGACCCCTACAACGTTTATTCAACCCTTTCTTCCATTTCTCGAAGGCGAAGGCTCCGAGCATTGTCCGATACCAAGAGAAGGAAGCATCTAAAAACGAGTTAGCTATTGGAATTAGCCTACTTAGTGGATATTAGGATGAAGTGGACTTCCGAACCCACACAATAGATACTTCAGTGAAAATAATTTATTTATTGCTACCAAAGATAGAGAGCTTTTATTTAGTTAGAGGTTTTAGTTTTGGAGAAATAGGGTCTAAAACAGAGCTTTTTAAGGAACTTACATAAAACCAGTGTCGAATTCGAGTTTAAAACAATCAAAAAGATTGTTCTCAAGAAATGTATACGAGAAAACTAATCACGCTTTCTTGTAGTGTTGAATTTCGAAATCTTTTTTTACACTTTGAAGTAAACAAAACTATAAAATTTAAGTTCGTAGTTGAAACTCACTGTAGCGTAAGTTTGCGGTAAGTTGTGGAGTTTCATTACCAGAGATTTGTCAATCAAGTTGGCTCAAATACGTTCAAGCATATCGCATAAAAACGCTTGTCTTGTGAGAGCAATAACAATATATTAATTTTTTTTTATGTGTTCCCATTACCTAACATTAAAAACTCTTTTAGAAAAGTCGAATTAAAGAAAATTCTAGGATGAAGACGAACCTTATCTCAATTTTTCTATAAAGAATATTAGGGGATAAAAATGGGAGAAATATTACAACTTCAGCTTGGTACTGAGATACATGGTGTATTAAATCGGTTTTAAAAAAGTTGATCTTAAAAATATTATAGGGAATGTTAATAGTGAAACACATTTAAGTATTACTGTAGTTTTATTCTTACGTGGCATTAAATTCAACTCCTTTGAATCAGAAGAATAATGAGACTAATTTATTATAAAGAAACATATGGTGAATTATGTTTTTTCCCAAAATCTTGAGTGTATACACTCAAGATTTTGGGAAAATGCTTTATGCTCAATGCATCGTTAATTATAATTAACGATGCATCTGAGTTTATTGCTTTAAGACACTATGGAAATAATGACAATTTGTAATGTTTGTTAATAGTAATTTTATAAATCCCCTCATAATGAAAAGAGATACACACATATAAAACACTCTTACGAATTGATAGTTGCAAAAACACAAATTTTTACCAGTAAATGCATAATGAATTTTTTTTAAAATGAGTAATATTCAAGAATTAATCCGCAAGTAATATTTAAACCTAAACCCCATAACTTTTAAATGTGGAGCCGGATGAGAAGTCATGTGAAAGACCCAGGCAGACAGATAAGTGCATGAAAAATACCGGATAGTTGAATTAACCGTGTAAAATCGCTTTACAATTCAAAAAAAGTAAGTTTCTTAGTTTCAAAGGAGTGATTAAGCTAATCATGTTTATTTGTTCAAGCATAAAGCTGTCAATGTGGTGGGAACAATTCCTTTTCGTAACCAAACCCTTTTTACCTGTCAAATATCAACCCAAAAAAGTCGCGTTTCAAAAGTGAAATAAATAGCCAGTAAACGAGAAAATATTAATTAAAAAAAGATTCGTTCCTTCATAATCAGTTCAGACCAGGAAGAACACGTATCTCTTCCATTGGAAGCGTAATAGGAGAAACTCAAAACTCAGGATCTCGTCAAAATGGCGGAAGTGGTATAGGTATATTTACTTCCCGCTGCAAAAGCTAATTACATGAAGAGCAATCTTCAAGAGATGGAAATGCTCTTTATAATTTTGTTCCACATTGCGTAAACCTGTTGCGTATTCAAATGCCTCAAGTGTAGCAAAAAGAGGAAAATCCCTATTAATAATGAGGAATCGATGCTTGATAGGTGAAGGGAAAACCGTGTTTTATGTTATGAAAGAATTTCTTGAATAAGTTTTAGTTCATTGTCAGAGTTTTTCTCCGGAAAATGAATGTGAAAATAATGATTTAAAAATACACTGATTCAGGTAGCTTTAAAAATAATTCATACAAATTTGAAATAAAAAAATAAAGCATTCACACAAATATCTAAAGCAATGGTTCCCAACACAGATATGTTCGTGGAGCACTAAGTCTAAAATTGGAATCTTCACGGACTATCCTTTGTAGCTTAAAATCCTTATCTTCACAAAATTGCAAGATGAAAGTTTATTATCCCTAATTAAGCATGGAAATTTAAATAGTGCTCTGAAATCTAACTATAGTTTAAGAAAACTTTAATTAGTACATCTCACGAAATTTAGAAAGTTTTGTTGTTAGGGGCCATTCATTAACTACGTAAGGGTCCCGAGGGGGAGGGGGGGGTGGAAAAATCTCTACATACCCTTACTTGGGGTGTCGGGGGGGGGTCAAACCCATTCTTACGTGAGATTTTCCAAGTTAATGTAAACAAATATTTAAAAACTTACTTTTAAATCTCTACTGATAAATGGTATTCTAAAGACTAGAGATAATAATATATAATGGTAATACGAGATAATATGTAGTTGACAGCAAGAATATTACTTATCTGTTGAAAAATAAAAATCTTTGATTAACGTCAAACTGAAAGTTTTAGTGTAACTGATCCTTTTCTAACATTTTATTATTTTGAAAAACGAAATGGAGTCTTACGTAAGAATAGGGGGGGGAGGGGTTTGAAAAATCTTACGTACCCTTACATGGGGGTAGGGGGGGGTCAAAAATTGCCAAAATCATCCTTACGTAATTAATGAATGGCCCCTTAGATATTTTAATATTCGGAACCCATGAAACACTATAAATATTTATACTACAAGAAAGTATTTTTAACAACTTAGTGATGACTGTTATCCCCACAAATTACATAGCCGAAGGTATAATTCAATATTTTTTTTGTTCAATTCATTCAAAGTTCTATTATTTATAGGAAATTTTTTATGTGCTTCCGGGTCTCTCCACGGACCACTTCCAAGACTATCACGGACCACCCAATGGTCCGTGGTCCACCGGTTGGGAACCACTGATCTATGGTGTGTATATATTCTACAAGTTATTTCGATATGGATCTATGGTGTGTATATATGTATGTATATTTGAATCAGGTTACAAAAGCGAAAAATAATTAATGAGAATAAAAAATGAGAGAAAGGAAAAAAAGAAAAGTTAGAAAACAAGATAGAAAAGTTAAAAAAGATGTATCACAAAAGTAGAGAAAAAGATAAAGGAAGAAAATAAAATAAAATATTTAACATCGTTTTTGTGCGGTTCCAGCCAAATAAGCTGAAACATACCCCCCCGTACATGATATTTTAAAATGGCATTCTATATTAAGTAAAATAAAATGGTTTTATTTTATCTTATCCTTAAAATGTTTGCCTATAACAGAACCCAATCTTTTAACTGTGCTTTTAACCAAAGCTCCTTCTCATTGTGGTCTACCATTTTCCGTCAAGCATATCATCTGTGATTGTCCAATTTTTAATTCCCAAAGAAATCGCGTTTTTAAACGTTCAAATTTTAATCTATCAGAAGTTTTATCACATACATCAAATCTTAGACTTGTTCTTAACTTCACCAATCTCATTGGTTTTAAATATCATATCTAAGTTTTAACCATGAATATTTTATCACCTCTTATCCAACTTATTTAAATTTTTAAACTTGGACATTTTAAAAATTTTACCTATCGATGTATAGAGTACTACATCAGACAAGGGCTTTTGCTCACTTAAAATGATTTTATGTCTTGAGTTTGGCGCTACTTGTCCTACTGTGGGTCTTGCGCCATAAGAACCAAAGCTCCCTTTTTACCGTCTATTTCGTCCAATATTACTTTTAAACTTAGACTTATCCCAAACTCTGGATTCTCTTACCAATAAAGAGTCATTCATCTCATTGACTGTTAAATCATTATGAGATTCGTTAGGTAATTTTCCATAACTTATTAATGCTATTTATGAAGGAAAAAAAAAGGAGCAAAGAAAGAAGATGTCTTTCAAAATTTTAGTTCGTAAATGAGAATAAAGACTATCACTGCCTAGGACATTTGGGACGGGCTCACTGTTCGTAAAGCCCAATTCCCATGGGTTGCGTTTTTTGAAAATACGCAAGCGAATTTACTCGTCGCGAATTTTGAAGGATCTTTTTCCCTAGCTTTTTTGCCCGCTTTGTTTCTGATTACGCTCACTAGAGGTCACTGACTTTTGCCTACTATCGTATTGGCGCCAAAACTTACAGCAACTTTAAACAACTTTATTAAGTTTTATAAGCATGCATTTTTCATAAAATTAGTAGCATCCATTAAAATTAAATCAATTTAAAGCATCACTGCTAAAATTTTTCATAACAAGACATCGAGAAGCTCCGAAGTGGAAATGTAGTTTCATATGTACATAAGCTGTTGTAAAAAATGAAACAAGTTATTTTAAGCTGGTTTAAGAACATTAAATAAAAATAATTTTCTCTGAATTAATTAAATTCTGATTGTACATGACTATTGACTCTTTTTTTTTCTATTCCCTCACATGTTCTGATGAAAATATTAGTTTCACTGTATCTATCCAAATCATGATAAGTAATGTATTTGTATTAAAATACAGTAGATCTCCAAACATTCGAATTAATTGGGGCTATTTCTGATTTGGATCATAATAGAAAAAGACAACTTACTAAGAAAAATACAAAAATATGCAGAATACAGACGGCATGGGAAGAAATAGTTATACCAATGAGCTATCAAGTATTAATTTAAATTACAATTATGGTTCTACATAAGTTTTATTTGTATATTTTGTACATCTGTATGGAGTCTAACAATTCAGAAAAGCATAATGAAAAATTATTTCGAATTACAGTTCTCTTAACGAATTTAAATGTACCATTTTAAGACATTTAACTCACCGCTTGCCTCCTGAATTCCTGCCTACTTCCCATGCCGTCTGTTTTTTTTAAATATTCCTGCAATCTAGAAGCCGCTCATTCTAACAAAGAGGCTTCTTTTATAATTTTATTAACTTTGTGAGTGGTTAACTCATCTTAATTAGTTTCCATTTTAGGATGCACAATTTAAATTCGGTGATATAGACGATTATGATCTGCTTTGAACCATCAAAATAAAATGGATGCTGTTTTGTTTTATAAGGGCTTTCTTATTGGTTGGAGGAAATCATGTGACTAAAACCGCAAGCGTATTTCCCAAATTTCTTAAATTAAATCTAAGAAAAAAGTTGTGCGAATTTTGAGCGCTGCGTTTTTTCTTCTAGGCCTATGATTGGACTCTTTATGACATGTGATCATGTGAATCTAGTTTTAAAAGAAAGGATTGCTCTTCATCAGAAAATGTAGGGAAAGTAGGGAAGCGTTTTTCGCCGACGAATTTTAATACGCAACCCATGGGAATTGGGCTTAAGTGAAAATCGCGAGCGTTCGTAAAATCAAACGAAGCCTGAAAGGAATTTTATGAACAAGAAACCACCGACACACAAAATGATAATTATTACGTCAAAACTGTTTGCTTCCAACCAGATCATTGAGTCTCGGGGAGAGGGAACAAGCCTACTCAAGCATGACAAAAAGAGCGGCCTAACTCAATCAGAGTATGGTTACACTGTTTAACAGTTTCCTATAAGCGTTACGCTTCCGTAAGATCAGGAACAGTTCCTTATCCGTGACCTTAAAAACAATCTGCTCCTCTTCGGAACAAAACAATGGAAAAAAAAGTGAGGCAATTATCAATGCATTCATTCCACTTTAATTGGATTATCTGAAAGCAATAAGAATTACTATTGAAATCAATCCACTGATGGAAGTGTGTTGACGAGCAAAATACTTTTAAGAAGTATTGATACTAAGTATCGAGATTATTTGTGAAATGGAAGTTCAAATTTCCCTTTACCACCTAAAAAGTTTAAATGTGAGTATCATACCTAAAAGTATTGAGGACTTTTTTCTATTACACGTCTATTAAGCCCATTGAATCTAATCTAATGATAGTAACTAATGACTGATAAAGTCAGTCAACTCAAAAATTGTGGAATTCCGGAAAGAACCTACCTAATGATAAGAATACATTCAGAGAAAAATACTATAAATTTTGCTTGATTAAAAATAAATGAAAAAGAATTCATATTAACACCAGTGAAAGCCGTTCTAGAAAATTTTTAAAGTCACCTTATTTTTTTATAAACGCTCCTACAAAGTTAATTTTCTTGTATGGATACTTGGACTAGTTTTTTATATTTGCTGGTATAGAGTATTTTCAATCACATGACTCTGCCTAACAACGGCCTTAGCAACGTTGTTTATTCGCCAAGTGACGTCATGTGCGAATGCTGCTATTGGATACTTCTATATCCCGCCCCTAACAACAGCCATAGAAACGTTGATTTTGTCCTCCAAGTGACGTCATGTGCGAATGCTCTATAAAAGTGAACTTAAAAAATAAATTAATGTTACATAATATTTTTCAACTAATCAATTATTAAATTGATAAAAGTATACCTTTTAAAATTTACAAATCATCCGCTTAAAATACTCTAATATTTTGTTAAAAATGTGATGTATTTTTTTTTATTTAAGAAATTGTGAAAAAAAAAATTATAATTACACATAACAGACAAAAGCAGCTGACTTGAAAAGCAAATCACAATACCACTCAAGATGTCTCATCAAAACAAACAAATAAATCAGAAATAGTAGGCGAAATAATGTTTTTAATAAGGAAGCCTAGTATAATCTTGCTAATTCGCTTTATATTTCCCCAAATACTTTTTTGCCGTGGAGAAAAGTCTAAATGGCAGAACCCAAATGTGGACTTTAGAAAGTACATAACCATTCATAAAACCATCCAAGAAGATGTTATAGATCTGAACTCTATGAAGCCAAAAGATCTCATGGTGTTAAAGTCAAATGTTTTTAAAGAATTAAGTAAAGGTCATAGTGACGTGTTTAAAGGTCCTTATCCCACAAAACACTACTCTTGGATACTTGCGCCTCAAAAAGAATTAAATTTAACAATTAACAATGCTAAACAGTCCCAGCTTTTGGAAAACTATTCACCAAATAGTTGGAACTCCCGCGATGTAAACGTGGTCAATAGCATCCCTAAAACAAATCAACTTCAACAAGTTCCAGAATTAGAAGTAAAAAATTCTAAATACATGAAAAAGTATTCACAAATATTCCAAAATTCCAAAAGAATCGGAAATGAACAGAGACTGATTTCAAATAATATTAAACCAATTCAAAAGAACCATTTGATGGAAGAAAAAGATAAGATAAACTATGAACTTCTGCTGAACCACGCTGAGAAACCAATTGTTAATAGAGGAACTATCGAACCCAATAAAAAACACTCAAATCCACAATACGGTCATTCAGATTTCAGGCCTAAACTGGGGGTATTGCATGACAATGATAAAAACTATCAACGACCAGTACTCAAAGGGAACGAAGGAAAAATACTTGAATCACCTAAAGTATTATCCATTGACAGTACTACTTACCATCATAAACAATTGAAAGTTGAAAATGATCCAGTGAAAAAGAAGTGGGCAAAAAATATTTTTAGTAGTGAAACGACTAATCAAAAAATTTACGGACCAGCCTTAGGTCATAATCCCTTAAAACCAGAAAATCCTCCAACATCTGAGCAAAATGGTACTAAGTATTTAAGTCCCAGCCTTACATCAAGTGATTCATTCAATCCCAGCCCTTTATCCAAAACTAAATCATCTAGGTCTGAAAACTTTTTTGAAAGCACCAACATTCCTTCAATGCAAGTTGGAATAGATTACAGAGTCCAAAACTCTGCTATGGCAGTCACCACTCATGAAGCCCCCGCTAGTTACAATGAAAAAATTAGAGCAGTAAACCTTCCAACAAATTACTACGATGGGGAAAAGGAGACTGATAAAGAAAGTGACATAAACGATGTGATACAAGTAGATCTTTTCGAGGACTTTAACTATAAGCTACCCCCCAATACAACAGATAAGGAATCCAGACAAAAGAAAAACGTCGAAGTTACGAAAAACAAAGTAACACCATGGAAATCAGTAGATGTGATTCTTGCTGGATTCGCTATCCTGACAGTATTTGTTTTGGTGACCATCTGCATGTTTGTGTGCAGCAGACACGAGCACGATGAAGATATGGATGATGAACCAGGGTGCTGGGAAAGAACGAGAAGGAAATTCTTAAAGGGAGTGGGGTTCTTGGGGGTCTATTTGGTGACTTCCTTAGACTTCGCACTGAATGAATTCGATGACCCTGAAAACCCTAAACCCCAGTCGTATTCGAAGATGAAAACTGAGACAAGGGAGCAACCTCCGACAATAAAGGCAAGGAAAGACAAAAAGAAGAAATATGCAAGGGTAAAATTCGATTCAGATATACCCTCGTCTTCTGAAACCCACCCACCCAGTAATACAACCTCCATTCATACGACAACTACCAACGACAATTCCTACGACTATACTCTTTCCGGACATTCGTCTTTGGAGCAAACTCCATCGAAGAACTCCTCCAACAGGATTCCATCTCTGCCGACAGTTCCAAGCAATTCACCCCCAGATTCACGGATGCGACGACTGTCAGAGCAGAGCGACCCTTTCAACTCTCCGTCTTTTAAAGGGTTTCCACCTACGACGACAGTGCCAGTCACCTTACCGTCTATTCAACGGGCGCGTCCACCGTCTGAGAGGACAGGCACTTTCAAAAGCCAGTCTTCTAACAGGCTGCCATCTTTACCAACAGTTTCTAGCACTTCTTCAAGTGACAATTTCAATAGACAACCCCCGACAGTGGCCACAAGCAGGCCAAACTTGAATGATACCAATAGGAATAATAATGATGATAAGCCAAAATGGATCAAACACAGGACCCGACCAAGATGACTTTTAGATAACCTAGGCTAGAAAATCGCAACATTTATTAATTTCAAACCTCACTCAGATTGATTGAGTTATGAATGACTATGTTGGACTAACACCCATTATTTGCCTCTTGTGTTTCATTCAAATAATGTCCATCCATTGTAAGATTGTGAGCACTGTGGAATATGTTCAATACAGAATCTGCAAGTTTCACAAACTTTGTTAAAAATTATTAACTACAAAAAAACCTAGAGGGAATGCCATCCTAAAAACTGTTAAACTTGATCTTAAGCACCAGTTTTTCGAGTAAACAGTTTTCAGTCTATAGTTATATAAATTATATTCCCGAATCTCGATACCTCTCAAAATAGTTTCAAGATGCTGAGTTTTCTAAAATATTTTTACCAAGGTTTTTTGAGATATAGAGAAATAATATAATAATTTCAATCATATTTGATTACATAGCATTTACCTATAAATGCACTTAAAACTATTTACAAACAAAAACTTGAAGGTTATTATTACCCTTTATAGAGTGAAGTTGGTTCTATTAGCTTAAGAGTTAAATAAGGACTGATTAAAAAGATGGTAAAAATACATTTAGGAAAAGAATGGGTGTATATAGTTCCATACAAGAGTGAATCAAATTTAATTGGAAACTATATAATTATGTTCAAGGTGTTAAAGGAATTATAACTGTTACCCATAAAACACTTTGTTACATTTAAAATTCTGGGAATTTGCTTCCCACTCTCTAATACAGGTTGAAAAACACAGTTTTGAAACTTTTTGGTCCTAGCTTGAAAATAAATACGTACTAGTACTTTAAAAATTTAAGTAGTATTTGAAAAATCATTGAAAACATTTTAAGTAATAAGATATATAATCATACCTACTTTTCTTATAAAAGTGATGTGAATGAATTACTTTAGGATTAAATATTTAAACAGACCCATAATCATTTTAACATCAGTTAACAATTTAGCTAGTTTCTTTATTCTTTACTTTTAGAATTGACTATTTACAATCATGTAGCTAATGGTGACAAAAAAGGCAAAAATAATCTTAAGCTTATACACGAGGGGTAACCAATAATATTCTTAAAAAAATTATTGTCTAACTTTTTACAAAAACTACCCCTTAAACCACATTTAGATTAGACTTTTAATTTGGTAAATATTAAACCCTATTCAAATAATTATTAAAACTATTTTCCGGGTTAGAAAGTCGTGGTCCAAGGGTAAAGATTTTGGACGTTTCGTTCACAACTCCGGTGGTCATCGTCAGCTGCTGGTATAAAAAATTTTAAGACTAAAATTCTCGGCTATTATCCTGTTCAAATAAATATTAAAAAATGGAAATTTCTATCACTTACAAATTTAACGATTAAAAATTGTTTTTTTAAAAAAAAGTACGTACGTGCATAAGCCCAGGGCGTTTGATTCTTGATGGCCATCATGACCTTGAACAGTGCGGCCATACATGGTCCCCCAATTTCAACATTGGTCCCGGTCCTTATGACCATGGCCATCATCTTCTTGACCAGTTTATCTGTTCCTGCCTTCAGCAGAATGTCCGACTGATTCCAGTGATGGAATACATGGTCAGGATGATCACGGTTCATCAGGATATCTTCTATCGACTCTGTTTTGTCGTCTTTTCCCGCCATAGCGACGGTAGAACAGAACAACAACACCGCGAGAGCACAAACGCAGACGACATCCGACAACCGCGCCATTCTTCTCATCAGAACAGTCGGAGCCTCCCCTTCCAGTCCGAATCAATGATCGGTCTGACCCCCGAATCAAAGTGGTGAAATCAAATGCAGAAAAAAAGCAAATTATTCTCCCATTTGTATTTATGCGGCTTCGGTTTTGCGCGCTCTATTTCGCGTGTCACGTGTCCCGCGTGCTAACCACAGAGATCACAGCAAACGATATTGTTGTTCGGTGGTTTTTCGAATTTCCTTCTCCAATCAGGCATGGGAGTCACACGACGGTAAGAGAAAGTCCCTTTCTCCTAACATCAACTGACCAGGTGCACCAACTTAATAATGAATGCAAATGCTAATGCTGTAGGTATAGAGACATATCAACTGAAGAGGAAGAGCCAGGGACATATAGAATAATAGTACCAAAAAAAGAAGTAAGTGTTTGTATTGATTTTTTTTTTTCAAATTTTAATACACAGGATAGGTTCTCACTTGTAGGTGGGTATCTCCTCCAAACTTCAGCCCACACCTATATGGTCCGGATCTAGTTTTTGAAGCGTTATCATATCATTCGTCCCTTGGATATTTTTAAGTGGCATAATCTTGGGAAAAGTTTTATGATAAACATATTAAAATGTATCTTTATTATCTATTTCGGTCTGGAAAATATTTTTGGTTCTTTATTAAGGTATTTTTAGTATTTTTTTTAAATTGGTATTTAAAATAGTTTTGTGTGGTTCCATCAGGTTTGAATAATATATTCGAGATTGAGGCACTTTCTGCAACAACGAACTAATTCCAATTTAAAATTGTTAAAGTTGCTACAAATGCCTAAATTCTTTAAAAAATTTAACAATTTTATATATTGCCCAGATTAATAAGTTGTTAAGCTATATTTAGTTTCCTTTCGCTGCGCTAAAGATTAAAAAAATATCACTTTAAAAAAGGCAAAATTAATCAAACCCGCCGACTTGAATTTACTAATTGCTTGTTTATGGCATGACAAAATTCATTGAAATAGGTTGAATAATGGAGAAATGAAATCACATATGCACTTCGAGTTTAAGGGTTGCAATTTCAATGAAACTTTAAAAATTCGACAGTTGAAAGTTTTTATCTAGCATTTGTAATGCACTTGTAAGTGGCATTTTCAATTATTTGCATACATAAATTGATGGACTAAATATGTATAATTAAACATTTTTCTAGATGGGAGAATGTTTTATTTTTGCACATTGTTAAAATGGAAAAAAAATGCATTTAAATTTCCTCATTAAAAGAGGGCTTTCGGGTAATGTGTTATGCAGACCTAACTTAGCCGGTGTCAGATTGTAACACTAGTACTTAATACTAATATGAAATAGAAAAATACTACCGACACGGAACAGAAAAAAAAAGAATTGGACACTTTTGAGAATGGCAGAAATTTTATTTCTCCATCCATATTCTTGAATATTCAATTTTTTCCCGAATATTTATACTGTTTTAATGCAATAACTTCACATAAATATTTAGATCTGGGGGGTAATTGCTTATCTACTCCCTCCCACACACATAAATGGTCAATCTGAAATAAATTACTTTGCTCCGACTTCAAACCAAACTGAAAGTGATGTGCACTTAGAAAGTTTTCTCTCTTTTTTTAACCATTTGAATACTTTCCATCGTGTAGCATAATTTCTCATTTGGAACGGTGAACACTTGTTCCAAATTACCGGGAAGTGACTGGAAAGTCAAAACAAAGACCAAAAGTCAAAACAACATTTCAATTGAGATCTTCCCATGCGGGGTTCTAGGTCAAGCAATCGACCTTGAACCCTACTCTATGTTTCACTGCTTTTCGCTAATGTTTATAGAAGGTTGATGAAGCGGGCTGTGAAAACAATTAAAAGAACTACATCGCTAACTATGCTTGTGAACATTGAACCAAAAACTAAAAAATAAAAGAAACAAAACTTTGAAATAATGACATAGTCTATAAGAGATGGTGATATGCTCCTAATTGCATGATTGAATTTGTTTTACATTTCCTACTAATCCTCTTCTTGTTTGGACCGATAAAATTATTGAAGAGAATTAGAATATGCAAGTTTCTTTAATTTATGATTGCGCTTTCACATTTTAAAGGGGGAGGACACCAAAGAGAGAGGGATATATTTTAAAGATATAATCATTAACATTTTTGCAATTGGAATTAAACGTATCTATTAGGAATGGTTTTATGTAGTAATGACTAACAGAGAAATTACTAATCCATACAGTCCTGCGAGGTACATTTATTAATACTCGTTTCAAACTCAAGAGAAAGAAATCATACAAACATGGGTTTAGTAATTAACCATCATGAGCAAATTAAAAAAAAAAAACTTTTGAATTTTACACATGCTTTTTGATATTATTTATGTCTTCAAATACTTAAAAAATGGAAGCTGATTGTAAATTCAATAAAAAAAAAATTCAGAACAGATAACCAGACAAACCCGTGTTGCACAGAAACATCGATCGATCAATGTTGTAACAATTTTGGCCAACATCGCGAATATCGAAAAAAAAGTCGGACACACAATTCGTGGGATTTTCAATTAAAAACACGTTTTAAAAAACATTACTCTAATTTTTAAAACAAGCATAAATAACACTACAAATTTGGGTAGATAAAAACTAAAAAAATTTCGGAGTTCGGAGAATCGACAATGGTCAGCAAAAACCAATACTAAGCAATGTCGTTGGCATTGGCCGATATTTAAGAGGGGTCATTATGACAAAGGAGATCAATATTGACATAGAATGAATCAAGTCAGCTACCGCGGGCCAACCTCATAAAAATAGCAAAAGAGAAGGTTTAATAAGTACTCACGTCTGAAGGCCCACAGCTCTCCCTTCCTGATGCCAAGCATCAACTTGAAGAGGGCGGCCATGCAGGGTCCGGAGAGGTCCACGCTGGAGCTGCTTCTTATCACCATAGGCATGAGCTTCTTCATGGCCTGCTCGATGCCCTCCCCGAATTTGACGTCCGTGTAGTTCCAGTTGGCCGTGATGTAGCCCGGATGGCTCGGGTCGTTCAGCGGGTCACCGTCTTGGCCCGTCGTCGCTCCGGCGGCCAGGACCAGGAGCAGGCCCGCGATGGTCCAAGGATGCATCTTGGACGGACGGTTTGGGTGGTGTCGGAGATTTATGTTTTATCGTAGGCGAATGAGTGGAAGGAGTTTCTTATGTATCTGAATCCTCCAGATCGCGGTGGAACTACTAATACTAGAGATGTTCTAAAGGGTGATGTAGTAAAGCAGAATGGTCATGGACTTCTTCAAGAGAGAATACTAGAAGGGTATGTTGGTGATTGGGATGACTACCAAATACTTGAAGGATTTGTCCAACAGATGGTTTAGTCTTCAAAAATCAATAAGGAAATTGATTAGTGTATTCTTCAACAGAGAACGATTCTATTTAGATACAACAACGAAGGAGGGGGACTTAAGAAACAGTGTTTAGTCTTCTATAGAATGCAAAAACTGAATGTCGTTCAATAAATATAAAGTTAAACTTAAAATCCTGAAGATGAAGACATGAAGAGGTATCTGCAGCACCGATGAAGATGCCTTTCAGTGAATATCCAGTCTCCAAAGGGAAGTCTCTTCAGAGACGCACCACCATAAGTCCAGTTTTTCTATCTCTCTTAATGAATTTGGCCGAGTCAAGTAAAGAGAAAGGATAAAGTGGAGAATGAAGATCGCACCTGGACTGGGATCGGCAGAGGAGGCGGACTCCTCTGCTCCACTTTACCGTTCCATTCGAGGTCACCTGACCGCGCTAGGCCAATGGGGACGCGAGAGGGGTCACTTTCGCTTTTTGTGGGGGTTTCGAAGTTCGGCAATTAATGTATGTTGTTTCCTTTCTCGAAAGCGAGTTGGGTAATAAAAGGATGCGTTGCGAAGAGGTAATTTTGGATGCAGGAAAAAAGTGGCCAGCTTTTGGCCTCGGTGCGTTTTGGAAAGAACTTCCTTTCACCCTCACCTTAACATACCAAACTTTCTTACTGGAGGGGATCATAGACAATGTCAAACCTCTGCTAGAGGATAAATAAACATTGTTTTAATTTATTATTACAAAGAAAACAGTAATTTTTCAGATATTTGGAAAATATTTAGTACTTCTGTTTGGAATACCATAGGTGAGGTCATTCGCTTTTATAGAAAAGCAGAATTTATGCCTTTTTTGTTAATAGTCAAAAATTAATTGAATGGGTATATTGTGTCCTTGATTTTTAAATATAACACGTACATCATGAAATATCTAAACAAAAATCTTTCCTCAGTTAGAATTACTTTTATTCGATTCTACTTTTGTAACAATAAAACAACAGACGAACACTGTACTAAAATCCTAACTAAGCTAGGCTATTGCTATCCGATCCATAGATAGCTATCGAGGTCCCAGGGCCGTAACCAGACTTTTGTTTCGGGGGGGGGGGGGGGTTTGACTCAAATATTTTCTGAGGTACCTCCTTACGGGTACTTTTATATGTTAAGCTTTAGATGACGACACTGGATTGAAATTTTGATGCACTAAATTTAAAAATTGTATAAACAATATGAATTCGAAGTAAAAGGGGGGTCTGGGGGTCCTCCCCCAGAAAATTTTTGGAAATTTGCCCCTCAAAAGAGTGTTTTAGCTCATTTCTGGGACCTTTTAGATTACACCCATAGAGCACCACTCATTGTAAGCGGCCGAATTTTCAAGGTAAAAAGAAGATATATTGTAATAAATGGCGAAATGTTCAGGGGGTTTTTAGGTTCCTATTCCAGAAATTTTTTTGAATTTTCCCCCTAAAAGTGGCATTTTAACTCATTTTGAGACACTTAGAGGACCACTCCTTGTAAATCACCCAAGTTTGAAGGAAAAACCGTATACTTAATAGATTTCAAAATTTCGAGGGGGTTTGGGGGTCCTCCCCCAGAAAAATTTTGGAAATTTTACCCTTAAAAGTAGGGTTTTGACTCATTTTGAGACCCTTTGGGTTGTGCCCGAAGAGGATATCGCTCCTTGTGAGACATAATTTTCAAGAAAATAGCAGTATAAAAATTGATGTCAAAATTTCGGGGGGGGGGGTTTGAACCCCTAAACCCCCCCCCCCTTGGATACGGCCCTGATCAGATATTTTTTCAAACACTTTCTGACTCTGCAGTCAAAAAGTTTGGGGTACCTGCTGGATAATTAACGGTCTTCAATTTAAAACAATTATATTTTAATTGTAGTTTTTAAGTACTTTTATAAGTTTAATACTATTGTAACTGCTTAGCATACCAGGGGATCCCAAAATATGATCCGCGGACCTCCAAATCTCCCAAATAGTAATCACTCATAGAATCTCTGCTATTTTTTTTATGAGCATTGTTTTCAATGGGGAAAAAATCCTCTCTATTTACAGAATTTATTCAATTTAAGTGGTTTCAATGCCTTCATATCTAAAAAATACTCACCGCAATTGAATCGCCAGCTTGAAAAAGGGAATAAGTCCAAAAAAAGGCAAATTGACTTTTCGTGCTTAAAAACATCTCCAAGCTTTGCTCTACACATGAGTGGAAAGAGAGGGAGGCAATAACTACCCCCTATAGGCAGATATAGCCCCTTAAATTTGTAAAATTGATGTTCATTCATTGTATTTTTTTGCTTAATTTGGAATTAAAGTTAATTATTCTTTCTTTTCTTATTCTTTGTACTGTAAACTAAGCCTAAATAGAATTCGCTTTTAATTTAAAAGTGTTTTTAACTTTTTTTATATCCAGGGAATGTTTGACTCTATTCATATTAACTTACTCCATTGATACTGCCTTAATGACCCAGTTTCATAATAATTTTGAATTTTATTTGTCTTAGTCTTTCTATTTATCACTTTTTAACTAATCAGAAATATAATTTAAATGTCAATTTAAATGGTTTTTAAGATTTTTCTTCAGTTGTAATATCATAAGGTTGAAAAAGGGAATAAGTCCATCAACTTTTTCAACTGTAAAATAATTTTGACTGAACTTATATTTTTTTCGATGATTGGTCTGATTTCTAAATAGGGCTCTGAATTTCCAGTAAAAATTTGGTGGTTACACAACGAAAATTACATTATTTACACAGGTTTTCCCCCGATTTTCTCAAAACTTGGTTTTTGGACTTATTTCCTTTTTCAAACTGACAATTTAATTTTAATAACGCAGAATACCCAAGATTTCGCAGTCAGTCCTGTCTCGTGCATGCAATTTTCCTGAATTCTCAGTTAGATCAAATTTTAACATTTTACTGTAGTAGTAGCTTCAATGTTAAAATTATAATACTTTCATTGTGATATAGACTCAAAATAAACAACTGTTATTTCAAGTAATCGGTTTGAAAATCAGTTTCATAATTCGTTAAGTAATAATTAGTGTCGCAACAGAAGTTAGACATCAGGTAATTAAACCCCTTTCCTTTTAGAACTCGACGTTGGGAAATTAAGGAAAGTATGAGTGAAATAGGTAATCTATCAGTAGGGGGGGAAATACGCTGAGGAGAGAACGGTTGACCCTGTTGGGGGTTCCTTCACACTTTTGCGAATGTGCACATTGCGTGGTCTCGTTTCTTTCACTGAGGGAAATCCTCAACCGTCAGTACTGTCACGACGTTAGTTCAATAAAAAGCATACGAACAACTCCATATCATAAAGCATATGAACCACTCCATATACATAGCAATCATAGAACTATAATTTTTAAGCTTTTAAGGACTTTAAAAAAAAAAATAACTTTTCAAAGCAAATTTACAATGGGATGTTACAAAATTCCGTACAGTTTATAAACTAAATAGTCTATTTCAGAAACAACATAATTTTTTTACTTACAAAAATGAGTTATTGGTGTCATTCTGTAGGAGTAGGGGTGATTCTATAGGGGTTAACGCACATTTTAGTGTAAGAATAATAAAAATAACGTGATTTTAAAGTAATTTTGCAACATGTTAAATTTCAGCTTTAGTGCAGAAACAAGTCAAGCGACGTCGCTCGACTGGTTTCTGCACTAAACAGCGGGGAATTTTGTTCATGCCGGCTCATCTGCAGCTTGTTTGGGACTGCTGTTTTTTATTTAATTTAAAAAATCGATTAGAAAAGTCATTCTTTTGAGTTTTGGTCCATCATGCCCTAGTAAAAAACATATTTTTAAAAATTTTGTACCAATCTTAAGACAAAGGACGTTTTGACAGTAATATATTCAAAATTTCCATGCTTGTGGACATTTATTATATCCATGTGAAAGATATTTTGGATCTATGAATCATTTTATATAAAGGTAGCATCCGATCTATACCCTAGATCAGTATATTCAACTGATTTTGAAGACTTTTAAAACAAAATCGTTTTAATGTCCACAAAATTACATTTAAACACTATCTAATTGACTACGAAGATTTCTATACTAGCATTTTAAATTAGCAGACCACTATTTCTCAGTGTAGAGTTGAAATCATTTACAAAAATAAGTTGTTATACATCTTCTAACAAAATAAGAAATGTATAATATTTTTTTGTTAGTTTTTATTAAATAAATGTTATTCTTAACCAAGATTCGCAGTTTTATTACCAAATCCTTAAAAAATGAGAGTTAATCTTGAACACTTTTTATAAATATACAAATGAGGTCTACTTTAAGAAAAAAATTACTAAACACACTCAGAAAAATGTAGTAATTCTCGTTTTCCTCAAAACAAGATATTTGTGCAATGACTTGTTTCTGAAATAAACAATTCAATTAACATTTGAATTTAGTTTTCAACGAATTTCAAATTAAATCTAGATATATAAGATAATTTAATAGTTATGATAGTATCTGAAATACCCTGCTTCTCATTTCCTCAAGCATTACCAAAATGGGTACTGATGCAAAGCGACTGATAACTATTCACTTATGTCAATGTTCTAAAGCTATTGATTTACAATACCTCCTTAAATATTTTTCATGTAATTATGACGACTATACCTTTAAATGGGGATTTCAAAGACCATTTATTCTCAGAGTACCTTTTTAAAAATTTACATCAAGTGTATTTTTAGACCCCAGACAAATAATTTTTAATTTTATCGTTAAAAAATTATTCAACTCTATTTATTTCAGGAAAAGTTTAAAGACTAAGGTTTTTAATACAAGATTACATCAAAAAATTTGCAAAAACTGGAAATGTTATTGAACCACCATAAATGCTATTATTTACGAGTCACAAAGCCAGGTCTTTGACCACTAAGTTAAAAGACTCATTGTCATAATGCAGAAAAGGCATTACACATTACTTTCTAAATTAATTAAATCGAAATCGGACATCGTTTGACTTTTACCCAATAAAGTGTAAGTTTTGAAGTGTTGGTAATTTTTGACGAAATTGCTCAAAAATCCCACGATTATGTCCTCTGACCGAGTTTTCATATTTTTCTGAACTTTCTATCTAAGGTTGTAAGCTAAATAATTTGCCAGGACGAAACTGGATCAAATTGTTTTATTCATAAATGAAGTTTTTTACTTCCTAATAACTAAAGTGTGAATTTTACAGATTATATACACAGATTTTATCACCCCACCTCGTTCAACTCTCAGGGCTTTGAAATTCCCTTTCTGCTCTTCGACTGAGCTAAAGCATCTCTCTATATTGAGCTCTGTCTTGAAATCTCGCATGATTAATTTACATCCCACATGGAAAACTTTCAACTGTGATGTGGGTACCAACGTTTTTAGACTTGAATGGATCTTTGCCAAAGCAATACGCGCATCCCCTATAGCCATAGCCCTGAAGACAACTCGCAGAGTCCTGCCTGAGGCTTTGGGTAGTGTTCGGCAACTAGTGGTCAAAAAGTAGTTAACTACCAACTACTAACTAGTCTGGGAAAATCTAGTTGCAACTAGTAGTTAACTATTTTTTCCTGGGACTAGTTGCAACTAGTAGTTAACTATTTCCCAAAGTAGTTAACTACTAGTTAACTAGTCTATTTAATTTCATAACCTATTTTTTTCCCAAATTCTAATACATCTTTCTTATCTATATCACAAAAAACTTTATGCTTCGCTCAAAACGGCGCTTTATTTCCGGTTATGGTATTTGAGTACTCTACCATGACATTGTAGTTATATAAATAGCAGTGTAATTTTTGTATATTTTGATAAAAATTTTAAATATTTTTGAAATTTTAAACAAAAAATTTTTTTTAAAGTAGTTGAAAATTTGAAAGTAGTTTCAACTAGTAGTTATTAAAAAAAGTAGTTCAACTACTAGTTAAACTAGTTTAAACCAAAAGTAGTTAAACTACTAGTTAACTACTAGTTGATCGGTAGTTAACTACTAGTTGCAACTAGTTCTAGTTAACTAGTGCCGAACACTAGCTTTGGGGAGCACATAATACGCATGTTGCAAGTATCGTTAAAAGTGGTTCGGGAAAAGGTAATTTACGCGTCTAAAAATTAGGGGTCAACTATCTAGAGAAATTAATAGTAGTATATCCTTGCCTCGAGACAAACATGCATAAATAAACGTCAATTAAAAGGCAGCTAGATCAAAAATAGTAAAAATATAACCAGATACTATGAATAGCAAAGGATTTCCAAGAGCTGGAAGAGGTTTATAGGCAAAGAGATGTTGAAGAGCAGGGAGTGATTCAAAAGTAAAAGGATGCTGAAGAGCAGAGGCTCAAGAACAAAGATGCTGAAAGTAAAATAACCTCAAGAGCAAATAGATGTTGAAAGGCAAAAAAGAAGCTTAAGAGCAGAAAGATAATTTTAAAGAAGTGTGAATTTAACAAGATGAGGTGTTAAATTCTTTTCTGGTGAGGAGAGAGGTTTCTAAAATGGGCTAAACAAAAGTTTGCAACCTGTTGAGAAGGTGCATAATTAAATAAGATTCCTGTAATAATTTTAATAAAACATAAGTTTTTGTAATGGCAAATAAATTAACCCCTTTGAATTTGGTTCCCCTTACATTTAAGGGATACAGGGTAAAGTTAGTTCGTGAATAAAGATACTTTAGGCAAAGCAATCTGTTAATTTCTTCAAATTGGGAAACACTGATGAAGAGATATTCTTTATGGGCATCCTTGAAATGAATAAATTCACAGCTGAATCCCTGAGTATAAAGTAGTATAATTTATTAAAAGTAATATTATTAGTATTATATATGGTTATGTCATAATACTAATAAGAATTTTTTTTCGAAGGATGCCTATTTTTAACCTAGAGGATTAAAAAAAAAAATATTTTCAAGTGTTTATCTGCAATATCATGGATAGTCTTTTTTTATCGCACGTGTCGCCCTCTTTTGGTTGATCATGTGTTTATTTTTCAGAGAAATAAAATCATTCTTCTTGTTGTCTCTTGAATTTAAAATGGTACTTGATTTTATTTAAATAAAAAAAAAATCTTTACTAATATGTTGCAGGAAAATTAATTAAATGTCATAAGTAGATTGAAAAGTAATTAATTTTTCTACAATAAAGATAAATATTTTAAAAATAACAAAACTATAAAAAATTTTCTAAATAAAAATCACTATTAAATTTTCTGGTTTTTGGTGGAGAAGAACATACTGAATGGAATGGTATCACTTGTAACATTTCCACACTTTACCCATTTTTCACCCATTGAAATATGAACACATTTAGGAGAACATATATAAAATACATAGTGAATCCTGACAAAAATACCACCTATGATTTTATTAATTGATCTAAGACAATTACTTGAATAAAATACATAGACATGCCGGTTTATTGAGAAATTCACTTAATAGACATAAATACCCATGAACGGAAACCAAACTGTTCAAATAATACATATTTTGACCGCTTAATACACAAAAAGTTGCTTAATGGGCAAAAAATGAGATCTGCATCTGAACAAGTGTTAAGAATAAGCAATAAATCAATGTATTCAATTCAAAGAAATATTGTTTTTCTTTTTACTTTGATAATTTAATTATATAGTGCAGAGGGTTCCCAAACTTTTCCAACTCTCAGCACCTTTTGGAGAACTAGAATTTACATGGAGCCCCAGTCATAATACTAATATGATGCATTATATTTCTATTATAATAAACAAGGTCAGTCATGTTAGACATTTCTGAGAGCTAACTTATGATCTTCTTAATTACTTTTTAGCTTGAGTGTAAAGGAATAGTTTCTAATTCAACTAATTCCTTAATTTCAAAAGTATTCCAATTTACTGGACAAAACAGCTACAAAGAAAAAGGGCTTTTTATAAAAAAAAAATTTACATTAGGATGGAGCAGATTCTACAACACTTTCCCAGCCCGAAACCAGATTTTTTCAACTCAAAATAATTTTTAAGGTACCCTCTTAAGAGTACTTTTATACCTTGAGTTTTAGATCTAGGTAGGGCTTGAATCTTGATGAATTTGAAGTAAAATTTTGTGTACAATGTGAGCCCCAAGAAAGGGTGGGGGATCTGGGGATCCGCTCCCAGAAAAATTTTGGAAATTTGACCTTTAAAAGTAGTGTTTTAATTCATTTGGAGACCTTTTAGTTTACATCCAAAGACCTTTTAAGCCACAAAATTTTCAAGGAAAAAAATTTATAAATATACATCAATTTCATTTTCATTCGTTTAATAATTTTGTTTTTAACTGTCCTGAGTTTCTACGTTATGTTCTTCACTCACTTTGGGAACCACTGATTTAATGCCAAACGGAAATAAAAATGCCAACGTGGTCTAAATATGTAGCAAGTTATATGAATTATTGCACGACTTTCAAGAAGAGTTTCTTTTTTAAATGATTGATAAGCTATTATAATGTGAATTCATTTTATTTCTCTCCCACCATTTTCATAAGGAAGTGAATTATTGATAATATTTCAACTAATCTTCGTTTTTAAAGCTGACAACACAGATTGTTTCTTGTGTTAAGCTTAGTTTTATGTTTTGGATGCTCTTTTTCTCCTTTATTTAATGCTTGTTATATGTATTATTCTATGTCAAAAGTTTTTTCTTTAAAAACAAATGTTAATCTATAAAAGTAAAAATTTTAGTAAGTTGTTTAATATTATGACACTTTGGTTAGTTGGGAAATCTACTTAATCAGCAAAAAATTTTCCGGTCCCAATGTGTTTCTATTAAGTGGAATCCACTGTACATTCAAGTGTTATTTTACAATTAACAATGGCAATATAGTAGAGAACTTACCTTGAGCTGTCAGAATATGAGCTCAAAGATGGGTCTTCACTATAAAAAACTTCACAAATCGAACTAAATAAGCTTTTTTCAAAAACATCAATAATAAACCAATGTTATTTGCAAATTGTGTGGTACTAAAGATAGTACCACATAGACTGCATAAGATGAAGAAAAAGCAGAGAATGTAAATGGAATATAGAGAGGAAACATATTTTTGGGACTTTAACCTCATTTGAATAGTTTTTATTAACTTTTTAAATTCTACTTGTGTATTTTTTTAATACCACTTAAATATTTATCTAATTGAAAATTATCTATCAATCAAATATTTTAACATCCTCCCTTTATAACTATCTTTTTTTGTCAAAATGCTTCAAAACTTTTACAAACTTATTATCAAATCTAATATTGATTTTGAATAATAGTAAAACAGTTTTTATGCAGTACATAAAAATAAAAAACCTTTAAATAAAAACAATGGAAATTTTATTTACAGATGAGCTTTTAAAAATGCAGTGATTCAGATATAAAAGTTTATCACAGAGTAAAAATATAAATTTACAGTAAAATTGCATTTACATACAATACAGAGCTTGTGCTAGGTAAAAATAAACATGACTTCAATACCAATGTATTCAATTCCATTGATTTGGTTGATTTTAATAAATATTCAAGTCATCTCTCAAGAACTCAATCTAATAAATCTCTCTCTTTCATCAGTTCGGACAAGAAGAGATGCAGCTAAAAAAATAGGAAATCCCTGATAAAATCATTTCAAGTTTAAATAACTATTATTTATATTATTTTTAGAAAAACTAAATATGAAAGTTGCATAGTAATTAATGAAAAAAACTGTTGATATCAAATACATCATCAATCAAGTAGTTAAGGCAGAGATCTACAAACTATAGCCCATGGGCCAAAACTGGCCGTCAGTTCCTTAATAAAGGCTCACGATAGCCAAGAGGATTTACCCGTTTTCTGGTCTAAATGCAGTAGTTTTTAATAGGGGATATTAGGACAGACAAAGAAATGAAAAGGTTTGAAAGGATTTTCTTAATTTAGAGCATCATAATTTATTAAGATAAGATGAAAATAAAGGATGGTACATCATATTCTCAAAACAAAAAATATCTCAAACTATATTTGTGTGATAAGCCTTAGCCATTGTGTTTTAAAAGGGTAGTTTAGAGTGGCCTGGAAGAAATATATGGGTTAATATATGTGGGCCTTGGACTAAAAAGTTTGGATACACCTGGCTTAACCCTTTCAAGCCTAAGGAGCCCAAGATTACCATTAAATCCTATAGAAAATTTGGAGCGGCTAGAACTGGCAGGGTTAAAGGTTTGAAAATAATAGAGATGGATTAGCTTATACAAGTTTAACTTTTATGAAATGCTTGATTTATAAAAATAAAGGTGCTGAAACTGTAATGTTCGGTAAATGAGTGGGGGTATTCCAAAGTAGGGTAATTGTGAGGGTGTTCCCAGGGCTCGATTTCTAAAAATACAGGTGATGGAATTGTAGCTGTCAGTTGGATAAGTGGGGGAAATCCAAAGTATGGAGTATTCCAATTTTTAAAAAGCGGTACTGAAGCATGTTCCATTTCAAATTAAGCTTTTTTTTATACACTAACAATATGCACTAGAAATTTTTGATTGTTTAAAATTAACCAAGTCCTGTACCAGTTCAAATTAAACAAAATAAGTACTTACTTTGAATGAGCTTTGATTTGTCAGGCACTTGAGCAAAGACACTTTTCATTGATTGAGCAAACATCTCAATGTCTTTGGAAGCCTTGAAAGACTTAATGGCAGTGCAAAATGTTGCATACTTTTCACTTATACCCAAGATGGAACGAATCTAGAAACAAAATTGAGATAATTAACACTGGTTAAGTAGATGATCAAAGCAGAGGCATAGCCAGAATAAAAAAATTCAGTGGAAAATATTGGTTTCCAGGGGAGGGTATGAATGGTTAAAGTCAACGGTGGGCAACCTCCGGCCCGCCACGTCATTTGGTCCGGCCCGCGGAACATTTTAAAAATTGTACTCAAAAATCACATATTATTCTAGTCCAGATTTTTGTAACTTTAACATAATTTTTGTTTCTAATCAAAATATTAATCTATTGTAGATAATTGTAACTAACTTTATAATTATTGTATGTAATATTATTCTAGTCCAGATCAATGGCGGATACAGGGGGTGACACTCTGGAAAGTGCCCCCCTTGGACCCAAAAATCCTTCATAAGTGCGAAAAAAAGTCCCAAAAAGTACTCAAAATGAGTTAAAAACCTACTTTTACAGGTCAAATTTCCAAAATCCCAGACCCCCCAGCGGTACCAATGTACGGTACCAATGGACAGCGGTACCAATGGACCTTGAGTGATACTTTTTAGAGAATTCCCAAAATTTTGGCATTTTTTTCAAAAGATAAAGATGATGGTCTGAAGAAGCCCCACATTGGAGCCGTGCTGGATCCGCGCCTGGTCCAGATTAATGTAACTTCATTATAATTAGTCTATATAATCTAGATATTGTACAAGTCCAGATTAATTTTTAACTTTATAATTAAACTTCATAAATATATATAATAAAAGGCCTCATTTTTTTACTTAAAGAATATTAACTATTATCTACTCTTTGGCCCTCCACGACATTATAATCTTTGAGTCCGGCCCGCGGATTCGAAAAGGTTGCCCATACCTGGTTTAAGTCATTTTCTACAATTCTTTTAGTCAAAAAAGAAAATTTGTGAGGTATGAAAAGGATGATTTTTTAAGGGGTATATTACATTAACTTTGGGATACATTATATTCCAAAATTAAAATTCTCCCCTTAGCCATACCCTTGGCTGAGAGGGATTAATGCCTTAAAAAAAGGGGCTCATACTTCAAAAAAAAATTATATCTAACTGCGGTATTTTTGGAATATTTGACTGTGAAGATAACAGAATAAAACAAGGAAAATGAGCAACAATGGTATTAAATTTTACAAACTATTTTCTTAAGTGTAGATATTTCCGTGACTCAGTTTTTTGCACATTTGCATTGTCAAGTGAAACACAATTTAAAAGACAGTACAAGGGATTAAAAATTCTATATACTTTAAACATTTCCTTTTAACCTTTGAATTTATCTTAACTCATAAAAAAACTCTACCTTTTTCTTTAGCTTACAAAACTACTGAAGTAAAAAGATAAATTGTTCGTTTTATACTAACTCAACCACTACTATAACAGAAAGTCTTCAAATTTCATAAAAAAAATTTGCTTAGTCAATAAAAAGAAGTAATAAAATAAAACTTACCTCTAAAAGAAAGCTCTTCCAGAGATCTGTGGATGATTTGGAAGACTCTGGTTCAATTGCTTCCCTCAGGGTAATAGAAATTTTCCTTCGTTTAGGGTCTTTTGGCCTCACACTCATGCTCCCTTGCTGAAATATCAACCTTTAATTACACTGAATATATATTTTTTTCCTAAATATTTTCCATTTCAGTAAATCATAGATGTGTGTATGATATTTTTAGTAAATAGAGAATGTAAAATTTTGTCTTTATTAACTTAAACTGAATTATTATTCAAAATAAAAATAATAACTTTAAATAAAATGACAAGAGGTTTATACTTGAGTTTCTTTTGGAACATAGACTGAGGAGCCAAAATTTGCTGTTCGACTTTTAGCATAATGTTCAGTTGATTCACTACTATCTATGACATCAAATATGCTACTTGATTTACTGCAACTAGCAGCAGATGAATCTAAAAGAAAATAGAATATTTAACTATAACTTTTAAATTTTCATATATAAATTGAAGAATTATAAATTTATAGCACACAGTAAATAGATTGATTTCTTATAAAAACCTAAGGCACACCAAAGTATGAAAAATTTGCAAGCATGCAGCAGCTGTTTTCCATAATCAGCTAATAGTTATGTATGTGTATAGTTATTTCTGAGGTATTGTGTTTAGATTTTGCTGCAATTGTCTCACAACCAGAAGTAAAAGAATGTGAGAATGATTTTAGTACACAGTATTAATGCCTTAATATTCCAAGTTTCCAGTCTTATAATTAATTATCAACAACAAAAAATAAAATTATATTTTTTTTTGCGTGATTTAAAAAATACACTAACATTAGAATGACTAGTTATCCCAATGATGAAGAATACTTCTTAAAATTGTTTTACAATTTTAGGGGTTTTCATGTTACCCTGAAAATTTACTATCACTATGTTTCCCCATTCCTTCAATTTAGGGTTATCAAAAGTAAACTATTTATATGAGTCTTTTTTTAGTATAAAGTATAACTTAAAATGATTTCAAAAAGTTTCTTAGAAAATTCATACAGACCTGGTTTATCTACTTTCTTGTAGCCTTCAAAGAGATCAGCTTCCTTTCTTTGAAGAAATAAAATATTACCAGTTAATTTAGCTTTCAATGTAAATTTTAAACATCATCAAAGTGAAAATCACCACTGTAATTGGGTTTTTATCTGTAGTGTGTTTTTTAAATAAATAAAAAAATAAATATCCTCATTAAATCATCCAAAGCTAAAATAGTAACAGCACATTTAAGATTAAGATCTTTGTGTTTCAAATTCATTTTCTTTCTCCTGAAGAACCATATTTCTTACTTGAGAGTAAATTAATACCATTAACAAAAACTTGATTAATATATAAATATACCTTTACCACATACTTAAGGTCGTGATTAAATCACCAAAACTTATTTTTAAAATACACAGAATCACTTCCTGAATTTGTTTTCTCTTACTTCAAGAAAAATGTTTTTCTATGCGAAATTAAAAGCATATAAATATAAAAAATGAATAAATAAGTATCAGTCTAACAAAGAGAATGAAAGTTTATCTTACTTTGTTTCCCGTTCATTATTTTTTGAGGATGATGCAGCTGCTGAGATCGTATTGTTACCCTTGGTGCGATAAGTAGAAGAGTCAGGCTGAAATCTACTAAGAGATGTATTTTGTGGAGTCCGTCTCGGAAGCTGAATGGGGGAAAAAGGTTTTCAAATACAAGCTTACAATTTTCTCTAAAGTTTCTAGTTCTAGTTTCTCTAAATAATGTCTTCCACATCAAATAAAAAGGAAAATCCATTTACTTGGTCTAATCCTTTGAAGAAACTTGAAAGTTGCTTTAGAGCTGGACCAAATGAATCAAAAACATTGATTCGACCTTGGATCCATTTAGAGAGTTGAATCTGAATGCGTTTATCTTTAAACCTGAAAGTAAAGGATAAATATATTTTTACTTTGAAAGAAGATTTATCCAGTAGAAGCAAGTAAAAATAAAAACAAAAATTAATGCACTTTCACTTTTTCATCAAATGATAGTTCTAAAAATTTACACTGACTGGGGAGGAATCTTGATACATAAAGCAAAATTTTTAGACTTGTATTGTTGAAAGAGAAAACAATTGAATGCTTAGTTTCTAAGCTGGTAGTATTGTTCCTGTTTTATCAAGATTGCATTACCAATAAATTAATAAAAATTTTAAATTAAAGTACTGCCGAATACATTTGTATATATAAAGGTTAAAATTTGATATGAACTCTAAATTGCTTGATATCTTCTACAGTTACAAACTGAATGTAAAAGTAATAACTTTATCAACAAAATATGTGTGCAATTTCCAAAAAATATATATATTCTAGTACTAAACTATATTTTATCTTAGGTTTAATTCAAAAACACCTTTTTAACTAGATGATGCTTGATGCTATTAAAGGTTGACAGAAATTGTATCTTTAAGTTTAATTTTATAAGAAGTAATACTTAGTAGTTACTATAATTCATATTCTTAGTATTTCTTAATTTATTACATAGCACATTTTAGAGGTATAAATAATTCAGCCATTGCCATAAAGAGATTATACCTGTTATCACAAAGAAGAATGGCTCCAAAATCATCCTTATGTCTAATAACTCGCCCTATAGCTTGGTTAACTGCTCGAGATGCTTGCAAAACATACCAGTCATTGCCATATAAGCCCTGTAAGAAATTAAATCAACATAAGAACGTAATTCTTAATAATTGTCAAAATAAATAATTAATGCATTAAACTGGAAAAAATATTAAAAGCAGATCTTCTAATGCTTAGGCATTTATATCTAATCTCCAACTTTTTTAAGCATATTCTAAAGCTTTTTTTACTTTGCATCCCTAAGTCTGTGAAAATTATTTTGACACCCCCTCCATTTTTTACTCTTTAATTTGTGACACGACATCATTAGATAAATTGCATCTCAATTTCACAGGTAGGTGCATCTCAATTTCACAATGCCATTGCCACAGAATTTTTACAAATCCAAAAAGATCATGAAAAGTCAATAACCAAGAGATTTCACACTCAAAATAACTTTATGATTTGAAATATTAAAAAAAAGCACTTACATTATTTTCTTTAGCAATGGCATTTAGATACTCCATCTTGAGCTTCACACGAGGGTCCATAGATGGTGGGAAAGGCAAACCAGTGATGACCACAGCTCGAGCATTTTCATCAGCAAAGTCCAAACCTTCACTGACCTATAGAAATTGGGAGTAAAACAAATAGGCTATATGAATACTAAGATACACTAAATGTAAAATAAATTAACACTGAGTTGAGATTATATGAAAAATAAAACAATATATTAATCTAAAATCAAAAAGAATCTTACTTTTCTTAATTTGAATTTGGGTTTCAAATGAATCAATCAGGTATTTTAAAACATAATGCTCCAAAATTAAATTTATTAAAATTAAACTAATAAATACAAATATAATCAAACAAAAAAAAAACCCAAAGCATAAAAGGATCCTAAATTATGACATTTCTTGAAACCATATTGAATCTAATTTCATCAAACTTAGGGAACTTTTGAAGCATACACTCTTTCCCAGAAAAATACATTTTTATTAGTTGTTGTCGTGTAAAAAAAAGGGGGCTTCTTCCTTATCTGTCATGCATCATGTACCATTTTCAGCTTACAGTCTTTCTAATTCTTATCTCTTTCTTAGTTAGGATCAGATTAAAATATAAACATAACTAACTAATTAGTTTAAACTCTTTTTACCTTTCCTCTGCAAACAGCCAGTAAAATAGCTCCTTTTGAATCAGGCTGCTTAATGACTGAATAGTACTTCTCAATGCTTTCTTGGAAAGCATCTTTGCCTGTGGGCTCAATAAAAACGGGCTTGCCTCGGCCCACCAGGGACTGCCACAGACCACTTTCCTCCCAATGGGTGGTGTTATGCTTCATGACAGAGTACGAGGGAAAGAATACTAGGAGACCATCGGGAACCATGCGAGAGAAGTTGGTGATGGTGCGACCCAGAGAACTGATGTACTTGTCATTGGATCTATGGTAGAGGGAATATATGTCAGAATATAGCCCAGATTTCTAGAACGCACTCGCTTTAGACAGAAAAATTTACCCCATTTACCCACATGAAATCACGATAGGATACTTAAAATTCATGATTGGGGAATAGCATAAAAAATTAGAAGGCTAAAATACTCGTACATTAAAAACATATAGCAAAAAAGTAAGTTATTTCGATGATTAAAAACCTGCAAAACATCAAAGAAAAAAAGCTAGCTAGTTTAATAGTTAAATTAAGCATTCATACATAAGTACTAAGGTTACTTCAAAATAAAAACTGTTACCTATTCTGAAAAGAGGAATTAAGGGGTGTTCCATCTGGCCCGCAAGAAACAACCCCCACAAACACTTGGTTGTCTTTGATGATGTGTGGGTTCTCAAGCTGAACTGGAAAACTCACTCCTAGCTCATTGATCATGGGACCCAAGGGGGACAGAGTACCACTAGTGAGTATCACACTGTGCACACCCTGGTTTACTATGTCTTGCATTCTACAAGAAAGATTTTTTTTTTAAGAAATAATTCATGTAAGATATACTAAACTTAAATGAATTAAAGTAAACTTACAGAGTAGACAAACTGATTTAAGTCAATTTAGAAATAAGAACTAGTTTATATAGAAAACAATGAGCATAGTGTAACTTAAGTAAAAAATATTACATATAAAATAAATAATACACACATTTTATTACAAAACAGGTTAATAAAATAAAACCTGTCTAAGTGGAATCATCCTTGATAAGTGGAACGAAAACATCAGTCTCAAGCGATTCCATTTATCCAAGTTTGACTGTATAATGCTTATACCCTATTTTTAGTTTCAACTTTGTAAAATTAGACAACTTTATTTGTTATGAAATTATGTCATTTAAATTCATGTTTTAAAATTAGATTGAGGTACTTATACAAGCCACATTTTGTTGTAGTTTGGGTTTTTCACCAGTGTAAAAGCCATAGTTGAATACTGTGGTTTATTAACAACTAATAGCTTTTAAAAATGTAAAAGCAAAATAAAAAATGGGGAATAAAGCAAAAACTTAAGATTAAACAAACAAGACAGGTTTAATTACCCCAAACAAGGAGAGAAACACCAACAATCTAGCTTCCAACTTTTTTTCTTTGATTTTGATGATGACCACGGGTCAGCAGAAGCTTGTTGACCTTTGTTTGGAGTTTCTTGTTGCAAAAAAACCTGAAAGATGTTACCATAAGTATTGATCCAACATATCGTCGGCACAATGACAAAAACACGAATCTTCTATTCATTAACATGGCAGATTCGCGTTTTTGTCATTGTGCCGACGATATGTGAGCAGCTACAATTGTTTACTAAATGAAGATTATAGTGAAATATTACTTCAACACTTAAATAATTTTTACTGTAAAATCAGGAAAATTTCTACGACCTGAATACCTAATATTTTCCACTGAGGATGCCCTCCAAAGTAGAGGGTGAAATGTTTGGGTATAATGTCCAAAGGCCACAGTCTATAATCTCAGAACTGGTTCAATAAATTTTTACCGATTTATAAATTCTTCATAAAATATTGATTTAATTTAAGAATCTTGACTGAAGAGACACTATCAGACCATTAAATCTGTATATAAATTTTTATCTTAATAGGACTATTCTAGAAAGTTTATTTCTAGTATTTAGTGCAGTCAAAACAAAATATTTTCCAAGTAAAACTAATTAAGCAAGGTTAATTGTTTCCCTTTGCTCAACTGAACCTGCCTACAGCTTTCATTTACTTTCAACAATGTTTTTTCTAACTTAATTATAAAACTTGCAAAAATGCAAAAAATGCAAAATGCAAAAATGCCATCATGCAAATTTCGAAGTAAAAATATATCTCACAGCAATCTGCTATATTTTCTACCCGCTTACTAAAAATGGCCCAAATGTTTGTAATATACCTTGAATTTTTTTGTTAATTCTTCTTGGAAATTTCTCGTCCCGCTGTTTTCTATACTGGTGGCCCTAGAGAACAAAATGTTGACGAGATCGGAGAACTTTTGTAGCCCGGCCCCTTTTGTAGCAAAGGCAGAAGACGAGGTTGCTTTGGTTGAGAGATACAAGATAACCTTGTCCAGGAGCTCCAAAACTACTTCCTTCTTTTCAGCTGTCAAATCAACTTTCTTCAGAAGCTGAAAAATTTTTCTTCATTTAATAAAATTTAGATCAGCATAAAAAATTCCTTAAAGAAAACTGGCATATCATGTAATTAATTTATAACATACACCAATGGGTTATTTTTGTATTTTGTCTAAACTAAGTTATGTAAGTAGTAATTATTACATAGAGACCCAGTCCCCCCTCAGTTTTTTAAACAAAATTTCTTAACTTTTACAAGTTTTTTCAGTAAACTTTAAAATAAATCTCAGCTCAAAACACTAGCCATTTATAACAATAACAATTTTTGGATATTTCTTTGTTTGATACAGCAAATTTGGTACTTATGTATTATCCCGTCAACTGTTCAGCGACAGTCAAATTCAACAGCACAGCTATGGATCAGTAAATGGGCTTTGATAATGTTTTAGGATTCAGCGGCATGGTCGACAGGATAATACGCAAGAACCGTAAATTTTCATACAAAATCAGCTTCACAATTTTTTGTTCAATTTTAAACACAAAAATGAATTGGCCTCAAAATTGAACATTTAACAGGCTTGCAAAATGATTTTTCAGATTTTAGCAAAAAATAAAAACTTCTGGACAGTTCTCAGTTTTTCTTGATCCATGGGAAACCTACAGAACATTTAATCTTATTAATATTAGAAGACCTAACAGAATAGCTGCATTTAGTTGCTTACATCAATCATGTAATCTCCTGGTTTGGAAGTGTCTTTCCCTGAGCTTTCAGACATGGCGTTGTCTAACATTTCTTCTAATTCACAGAACAGGACTTTCAAAATGGAGAGGTCAGTCAGAGTGAAGTCTGGAGCACCAGAATCTGAACTTGAAAACTCTTTGTCATAATTCTTTACCATCTCTATGATTTGAGTGACCTAAAAGAAATTTTTAGCCTTATTTTTTTAGAATAAAATTGATTAATTTCTTTTAATAAACAAAATATATTTAACAATGTACATACAACACATTTGAAATAGCAAGCAAAATTGTTTAATATTAATTGCAATACAATAAAAGTTCATACAGCTAACTAATACAATCATGTATAAAGAAGACAAGAGTTCTCAAAATAAAGAATCAAAGATTAAAACTGTGCAACAAAAAGTTTTAAAAACTAATTTCATATTTTGTTACAGAAAACTCTAAGATGGCATAGCAATAATAAATTTTAAAAATCTAATTCAATACTTTGTTACAAAATATTCTGAGATGCCATTGAAATATAAAAAAAAACTAATATAATTCATAAAAAGTTCATGTGTTTGTTGAACTTCACCTCGGTTATGCACAATGCAAGATCATAAGATCTAAGTTGAAATGACATGCTTTCTTCGCAGGCCCCCTCAATATTATGGGCTTCATCAAAGATCACAATGTTTCCTTGGATTTCAATGCCATGAGCACGGCGACTCTTTGGGTCAATAATGTAGTTGTATGGAGTGAAGATCATGTCTGACTTGCCCTTTAGATTCCGAGCAGCATAATAAGGGCACACACTGTGACATGAAAATTTAAACATTTAGTTACAAGAAGATTGAGAAATAATAAAAGCATTAAAGAAAAGTCAGAGAAATTATGCATACTATAGCTTGCACTACCAAAAAGTGAAAACATAAACCTTATGAAATAAAAAACAAAACCATTATAAACTAATTTTTTACTATATAGACACAGAGAAGAAAAAATTACATTAACAAAGTTGATCCACAGTTTGGTACAAAAATTTATGTACTCACGTATGTTTCTTCCCCAAAGTGACTAAATCTTCAATGTCTAATACGGGAGTGTCTTGATACTGAGGTATGGAGACTAATTTCTCTTCATAATTCAAATAAAAGGGACAGGTCTTACTGCTGATTTTGGCGCGACACATATACATCTTGGCAGTGTGATTTGGGGCCTTAGAAACTTCTGGGTGAACACAGAGTTGATCTCGAGAACCCAAGACCACCGATCGAACACTAAATAAACAAGGCAAACAAAATTCAGTTTTACTTAAAAATTTGAAATGAATTGTAGTCAAATAATTTCGAAAAAAAAAAAAGCAATATAGGTAGGATAATACAACCTACACTTGTTTTTTGAAGACAAAGGTATATTTATAAGTAAAAAACATCAAGTAGAAAACTTCATTGAAACTTTTATCAATTTAAATATGTGTAAATCAAGAGGGGGAAATAATTCAAAAACACATTGCATAAACTCTATGACTTCATTTAAGATATATAAGCAATCCAGGTCCCTAAGTAGTTGATAAATTATGGCAGAATAAACCATTCAAAATTAAATATTTCTAGAAACAAAGATTAATAATGCAATGCATTACAGCTTCATAGACAAATTACTATGTTTATAATTACAAATTACTAGCTTCATAGACAAATACTGGGATTTATGCGGTTATGTTATATATTTTTTTCAAGAGAAGTGCCCTGAAAATCCTTTATTTGAATTTATCTATGGTAATAAATATAACAGCCTACTGTCTGTAACTGCTTCGTTTCAACTCCTGGATGGCTTGTGATAACTGGGAGTGAGTCCTCGAACTGTAAATGATTCTAGGTATTGCTGAAAATAAATATAACAATTGTTTAGAAAGCTCTTGACTGAATCTGTATAAAATCACATTTCATATAACATTTAACTTAAAGCAGTGGTCTGTGCAAGACAATTTTACTACTGTTTTGCGGTACCTTCACAATTTCACCAATTGATAAATGGGTACTTTCACAAATTCAGTTTTAGTAAAAAGGTACCTTCACAAATTAAATTTTTGAAAGAAATTTCTATATAGGAAGCTATATTCTCTCAATATTTAACTTTTTAGCCATTCTAGACTGAATTATCTTTTGTTTTTAATGTTTAAAAATTATTTACATGAGATTTTGAACATATTTTCACAAATTCACCGAGATCAAATTACCGCTAAATTTTCACAAAATAGGCTCTTGAAAAAACCTAGACAGACCCCTGCTTAAAGGCCAAACAATAAAATAAGTTATAGAAAACATTCAATCTGGGAGACAAGGGGGTAATTCAGGAGTCTATCGAATAAATTCGGAAAGTTGGCATGTATGGCCCTGGAATTGAACCCCAAACCTAGGAACTTCCCCTCAGCACTGAATTTTCGCATTGCCAATTTGGCATTTGAAAACTATGTTTTCTTAATAAACCATTAAGAAATATATGAAGGAATTAATTTTATCTCTGGAATGCAAGGTCAAATTTAAGGAAAATGGGAAAGAGCAGACGGAAATAGATGTGACCACCACAATACTCATACCATCTTTCTGAAATCCTTTTTCAGTACAAAATTTATGGGGTTGTATGCTAGAAAATGGGGAGTGAATATCCAATCAGTTAATTATCTCTTCTGTTTTCATCTGTATTCTCAAAATATAAGTATTTCTCATAAATGGTAATGGACCCACATTCTTAAGGGAAAATATCATAGACCCATTAAACGGTCGACGGAATAACATGCAAGTACCAAAATAATTTTAAACTCTAAATTTCAACATTGGCCGGTATTGTATTTTACCCTAAGGAAGGTTATAAAAGAAAAAGAGTTAGTAAATAATTATAATTTAAAAAAGGGAGTACTGATGAGGTACTTTTGCATTGGGTGTTGTTTTAAATACTGCCCAGCTATCAGGTATAATAGAAAACTAAAAGAAATACATACAAAAAGAGTTGCCTTCATCCCAAGTTCCAACCAGCCCATTTAGAAGAGACTTCAAATCTCCCAATAAAGGATTCTTTTGTGAACCTTCTCTATGGATAACAGATAGTTGCTGTTGAGCCTTGTAGCTTTCAAGCCATGCTAGGGATGAACACAGCAGGCTTAGGGTTTTTCCAGTTCCAGTTGGACTTTCTAGTATGCCATTCACACCCTGAAACAAATAGAAAATATCACAAGTTAGAAATCTAGTTGCATTAGGCCAAGTTGTTTGTATGATATTTAGGGTAAAACAAACATACAATAACTAACTAACTTTGGATCCCATTAAAATTTATATAATACAGTTCAATTCCGTTATCTGTCCCGTTAGTATTGCAAATTTGTTTTAGATGCCAAAAACTAGAACTATTGCCAAAACTTTTGAGCTTACAGATTAAAATATGTAGTTATATCAATAACAACCATAAAAATTTGACGAGATTTGAATATTTGGTGACTAGGGGCTGTATTCAGAAAGACAAACATGTAGAAGAAACAAGAACCATGGAATTTAAATGGTTACGGTAACTCTGGTGCTCTCGTCTGCTATATTGTTCCGAGTTTGAATAAGTGCAGATTGCTTTTACATTTTATGTGGTCCATTAAATAGTTCCACAAACACTAGAACAGCTACTTATTATCAGAAAAAAGTCTTCTCGCATTAATATATTGTGAAAGTAATAGAAATCCAGTGTATGATATATAATTATTTGCAAGTGTGTGCTCCTGGTGCCACCTGTCGCACACACTTACAAGAATTAAACACTGATAATTCAATAAAAACGCTACTAACACTAAATGCTCATTACTTTCGTAATATATTAATGTCTGATGACTTTTCTTGATGATTAGCATCTGTTCTGGTTTTTGGTGAACTATTTAAAAGAACAGGAAAAGTGTAAAAGCAATATGTGTAGATTCCAATCTCAAAACAATATGGCAGACGAAAGCTTCAGAGTTATCATTTGAAATCCACAGTTTCCGTGCCATTCTCATTCTTCGTTTTGTCATCCTGAATATCGCCCTAAAACAGCTTGGCAATATTTAACGGAGTTGAACCCATGATACCAATTAATAAGGTACTTCCATACTATCCCATTGACCATGCCACTTAAAATGAAAACGTACAGGCAAATCCCATTAACTGTGCCGGTAAAACAGACAGTTGAAGGGATAATATATAAGAACCATTAATAATAAAGAATTTTCATGGTAAGGGGATTAGGAGAGATTTATCCTAAAATATGGTTTTTAAAGGGTATTTGTACATATATACATTTTTAATACTACTCATAAAAGTTGCCATATATATTTCTTTTGATGTCAATACAATGCACTGAAGCAGCGAGAATACATGTGAGAAAACTATGTTTGAGTATTTATTTTAGAGCTGAAAGGGATATACTGTACTCTAAAAGGAACAACTACGAACTTAAAATGATAATTATTCCTATAATATAATTAGGAAAAAACTAGCAATGTTAAAATAATATTTAATAGAGGTATTATTTAAAGAAATTTAAAATATATGTATAATTGTACTTTTTGAAGGCATTCGATAACTTTACTCATATATTTCTCTTGAACTGGGTATGGTGTATAAGGGAAAAGAACTTGAACTCCATTAACTGAGCATTGAGCCATAATAAATAACAATCAAAAGATATATTTTATTCAGAATAATAAATAAAGATATTTTATAGAGTAAATTTTAGATAGTTTAAAAACTCTAAAAAAATTGGCGCCCCCGGTTTGTTTATTTTTGGCTGTTGCTATAGACCCGAGTACTCGGGTATACAGCAAACGACACTGTTACGCCGAGCATGGCAACAGCGCCACTTTAGGGGAACTAAAGTGGCCGACCATGGACAACAGCGCCACTGTAGGGGAACTAAAGTGGTCGGCTCCCAGCATTTTCGCAGCGCCCTCTACACTGATTTTCGCCGACCATGGACAACAGCGCCACTTTAGGAGAACTAAAGTGGTCGGCTCCGAGCATTTTCGCCGACCATGGACAACAGCGCCAATTTAGGAGAACTAAAGTGGTCGGCTGGGAGCGATTGGCGCCGACCATGGACAACAGCGCCACTTTAGGGGAACTAAAGTGGTCGGCTCCGAGCATTTTCGCCGACCATGGAGTCTAATCAAAAAAGTTTTAATATTTTAATTTTCTTGTCATGTCGTAAAAATTTATACAAGAATTCAAAATAATAATTCAAACAACTCTTTTGTTTTACTAGTTTTTTTGTTCTTAGAAATAATACATAAATAAGTGATATATTTGCTGTAAATATATTTTCAATAAATATATTTAATTTTTTATTTTTTAAAAGTTTCATTTTTGGCGATAAATTATTTTTTTTTAAATTGTGCCCTTAACTTTCGAGGCTTTTGAAGAGGTCATTTTCCAATGGAATTGTCCTCAGGTACAATTATAGTACAAGTATAGTAATAGTATAGTATAGTATAGTACAAGTATAGTGGAAAACCTGTGGAATTAACTTTAACGCATAATTAGTTAGTTAATTAATTTGAAATTTTGAAATTGGAAATTTCCAAAGAAGTAAAAACCGGAAATACTTTGGCATATTTTCATCAGAATTTATTTAACTAAGAATAAAATTATAATAAGAATACATAAATTACAAAATTTTTAAAATTTTAATAATTTTTTAATAATTAATTTTTATATTATAATATAGGCTAAAGGTGGATATTTAATCCTATCACATAAAACTATTATTTTTGCAATTAAAAATTAAATACTTTCATGATTTTAAAATTGAAAAAAAAAATCTTACTTAGTTTTATATGCTTGAATTTTTCTACGCTCATGCAAACACTCGTGTCACAGTGTTTGTCATTTTTTAGTATAGAACCACTTATTATTATCAACCGTGTCTGGATATCACTCTGATCTTGGGCAAATGTGATAACATTAAGCCGGAGTAGACTGTATTTGAGCCAACTTATTTTAAGAACTTTTGAAAGAATAGGGAGATTGTGTGGGAAAAAGCGAAATATATTATCTGGTCAACCAACTCTCAAAATATGTACATTTGAGAAAACATTTACACCAAAAATGAAATAAAAAACACAAAAATTTAATTTGAAAAAAAAATACACAATCTACAAAACAAAATCAGTATGAGCGGCGGTCCCTGGACCCGTGCGTGCACCAATGTCGCAACTTTTACTCAAATCAAAAATCGAAATTGTGTTTTCTACCTTAAAATCTTAAAATATACTCTGCCATATACCTCATAGTCGATTTTGGTAAAAATGGGTTGGAAATTAAGGCAGTAATTGGACTTTGAAAAAAGTTCAGATCTCAACGAAAAAAACACAAGTCCAAAAAAAGCTTATAAATTCGAAAATATTAATATTATTTTTTTGTAATTTTTTTTATTGTAACTAATTGTTATGGCAAAGTTTTTCCAGAATTACGGGTTTCCATGGGAAGTTTTATGTCATCCAAGATTTTTAGAACAAGATCGGGGCTTACTTACATTTAATGCCTAATACTCCATTTTTGGTGGCAAGTCGCGTTAGTAGAGTTTCGGAAAAAATTCTACCGTACCCTAAATGTCTTACATGTATAAATCGGGAATTTTTAACAGATTACGAAAATGTAATTCATTAAGGCGTGAGATAATTATTTCGGGAGTTTTTCCTGAAAAACCGATATTCCCTAATCTCCGTTTTTACCGGATTACAGCCGAACCGCTTGCTCCAAGTTTCTGAAATTTTGGTATATGGTGTACCCTAAAACTAAGGAATTGAACTATGTATTGCATTAGGGGTTGAGTCAAAATTAAAATTCCTATTTTTCCCCGCCAAAATACTCCTGGACCATTGGCTCCTTTTCCAAGCACGCTCAGGATAGTGCACAGTAACACTTTCCTGGAGTGATTCGGTCCCGAAAATTCGAAATTTGTAAATTCTCAGCTCTAACTTACTTAATTCCAGAGAAATTAACGAAAAACCATCGTATTTTGAGCATTTAGCCATTTCATTTCAATATCGCGAATTTAATAGGATCCCTTATTATAGTCCAAGAGCTGGCTACATGGGAATTTAACAGGAAAGACGTAGTTCTGAAAATTATATTCCTGTTAAAAATTCCCACGTAGCCAGCTCTAGGACTGGGATCCTATCCCGTCCTTGGAAAAGGAGCCAATGGTCCGGGAGCATTTTGACGGGAAAAAAGTAGGAATTTTAATTTTGACTCAACCCCTAATGCAATACATGGTTCAATTCCTTAGTTTTAGGGTACAATATACCAAAATTTCAGTAATCCGGTAAAAACGGAGGTTTGGGAATATCGGTTTTTCAGGAAAAACTCCCGAAATAATTATCTCACACCTTAATGATTTACATTTTCGTAATGTGTAAAAAATTCCCGATTTATACATGTAAGGTTATTTATACATGTAGGGTCGAATTTATACATGTAAACCATACCGATTCATACATGTAGGGTCGAATTCTTTCCGAAACTCTACTAACACGACTTGTCCCCAAAAATGGAGTATTAGGCATTAAAAGTAAGTAAGCCCCAATCTTGTTCTAAAAATCATGGATGACATAAACATCCCCACGATGGAAACCCGTAATTCTGGAAAAACTTTGCCATAACAATTAGTTACAATAAAAAAAAATTACAAAAAAATTCATATTAATTCTTTCGAATTTATAAGCTTTCTTTGGACTTGTGTTTTTTTCGTCGAGACTGAACCTTTTTCAAAGTCAATTACTGCCTTAATTACCAACCGATTTTCACCAAAATCGAATATGAGGTATATGGCAGGGTATATTTTAAGGTAGATAACACAATTTCGATTTTTGATTTTAGTAAAAATTGCGACTTACGCACGGGTCCAGGGACCGCCGCTCATACTGATTTTGTTTTGTAGATTCTATATTTTTTTCAAAATAAAATTTTTGTGTTTTTTACTTCATTTTTGATGTAAATGTTTTCTCAAATGTACATATTTTGAGAGTTGGTTGACCAGAGATATTATATTTCGCTTTTTGCCTCACAATCTCCCTATTCTTTCAAAAGTTCTTAAAATTAGTTAGCTCAAATACAGTCTAGTCTACTCCGCTTTGTTATCACATTTGCCCAAGATCAGAGTGATAACCAGATACGGTTGAGTAATAAGTGATTCTATACTAAAAAGTGATAAACACTGGGACACGAGTGTTTGCATGAGTGTAGAAAAATTGAAGCATATAAAACAAAAGTATCAAGAAAAATGCTTCAATTTTTCAACACTTATTCATTCTAAATTTTTGTTGAAAAATTCACCTGATATTCGTAAACAGCCTATACTTCAGAATTTTAAAAAATTTAAAATTAAATTGTAAGGGCCGTATTCAGAAACTTTTAACACGATTATGAAACGAGTCGATAACGATTCGAGACCGAGAACGACATCGAAACGATCATTTTCAAAAATGAGTACTTTAGCTCTCCCGTTTCCTCAAAAACGAGTAATATACATGGGCGGATTTAGGTGGGGAACCCTGGGGGTGCGTAGTGGAAAACTTGGGGGTGCAAACTGTCCCTGATGGCTTTGAAAACCTGATTTTCCCTATAAAAATTGAATTTTCTCAAAAAGTTGGGGGTGCGACGCACCCCCTTAAATCCGCCCATGGTAATATAGCGGATACTATAAGAATAATATAAGAAAAATACACAGAATACCCATTAACCAAATTGGAACATTATTTTTTTTTCCTGCTTTAATTAATGAAATGAAGTATACTAGAACATCTACAGCTATATGGATGTTTTTATTAATTTTTTTGATAAAATTTTTTAAACTTCATAAAAGAGAGAACACTTTTTAAAAATAAGATTTTAATTTTAAAATATATTTCTTTCTGAATGAAATGGGTTTTGTGGCAAGTTTAAATTAAACTCACTAGTTTTAAATTGTATTATGATATACAAAGAAATTTCTTATTGTTTTCATTTAATAAGTTTATAGAGTACTACTCAATTATTTTTTTTAAATCATAACATATATAAATCAAAGGATCTCTTCTTTTTTTGCTTTGTTAATTTTTAATACTATCTGGGTATAATCAATATTTAAAAAGTGATTATATTTTAAGAATTTTTAAAAAGATATGCTATTTAAAGTTTTTAAATGAATTCTGAAAACTAAAAATATTTAAAGTCATATTAGAAAAGTATTTCAGTGATTATTTCAGATTTTAACTTTTTCTACCCATGAAGACAAAAGGTTCCTCTAGTACAGTAGAACTATGGTATAGTCCAGTGGTTCATTACATGATTATTTTTTTCTATTAATTAATAGATATAAACTCTAGAAAACAAGTTTATTATTATGCAATTATTGCATTTAAATTTTTAGGTTTTAAAACTTTGTTAGTCTTTATTTTCTTTGTTTCAAGTATTCTGGTCAACACATGCTTTCACTTTTACTTTCAATAAGTAAAATTATTACAACTCTTAATTAATTTTGTTATTGGAAATAAACTCTAGAAAATCTGGTACTACTGGTATGGTAGGTGACAATTTTTTTCTCAATGAAAAGGAGGACGAAATAATTTAAGAAAAAGGCACAACAATAATAAATGAAACATTTTATTAATTCAAACAAAAATACACTAATTATGCCTAAATATGTACTCTTTTAATTATAAACAAGTATTTTCCATTAAATGAATATTTTTTGTTGATGTATCATTTTCTAACAATATATAGGAAATTTCAAAACAACAAGTATCCTTCATATTGAATTTTACATAAAGTTAAAAGTTCTGCAGCTAGAGTATCTACATTTAATCTTGATTTCTTACTTGCCCAAAAATCATTAGCATTACCCATCTAAAAAGTGCTTTCAACTGAGGCTGTATCAATTCCAGGGCAACACAAAAAGTAAATTCAACAAGAATAACTAAATTTTCCTGTAAAATGTGTTCAGTTTTGAACTGGTTTAATCATGGCTTGGGTTAAATATTTCCACCCATCTTTTATCAAAAATATTAAAACAAAACTGCTTATCTTTCCTGTAATAACATAGAAAAACTACTTCCAAAAAGAAAAAACCCACTGAAGATATGAAATAAAAACAAAACGAAGGAAATATTTCAACCCAACCCCCTTCTTCCTCTATTTCTTCTGTGCCTTGGAAACTAATCAATGGATTAGTTTTAAAATAGTGAAAAGGAGCACAGAACTTAGAAATGGAGGACGCTTGGTCACCTTAGGTGTATGGTAAATAAGTTTTTTTATTTTTGCAATTATGATTGAGGTTAATGTATTCTTTGCTGCATAATTTTAGATTCTTTTAGAATTACTAATTTAGGAAAAAGTTAATCTTATTTATAAAATATATTGTATGTGCACAACTGCATCAGAGAGTAAAAGACCCTCTGCAAGCATTTTTTAAAAATTATTTGATTAATTTCAAATACAAAATATTATTTGGTGAGGGGGATAGAATACAATTGTTAAGTCAAAAATTTTAAATCTGATAATTTGCAGCAGAGAAAAAAATTAAAAACTGAATTGAGGATCAAGTGTCCGCAGTCTTCCCTATAGCTTAAATGTGGTAAAAACTCGGAAATAAACCAAATATGTAATATAAAAACAGTATATCAATCCAAATTTCCTTGAAATGAGAAGATTAAGAGAATTCTGCAATATCAAGTTTCTGAAAACAAACATACTTGTACAAGGAAATCATAAAAATCACATGAGATCACTTGCTCTCCGCTCTCTTGCGTTGCCTTCCTATGCCGTGCTGATGAGTCCTAACAAGGACGAAACCGGTCCATGGCTGGAGTTAACGCTTGAGAGTCTGAGTTTAACCTATAGTTCGGCTAACCAGCTGTTACTGGTGAAATACTCCCTCTTTGAGATTACTTATCCTTGAATCCTTATGGAACTTGGGTATTTCTAGTGGCACACAACGAGAAAGCCATGGTGATCACCCTTTAATTAAAGCCTTCTATTATAGGACAATGTTTAAAGGGCTTTCACCGGGCAAGAAAGATTTCGTTTATTCTATTCTAAACTTGATTTTTTGAAGAACAACTTGAACTGAAAACATTAAATTTCTTACATCACAATAGTATTTAATTATCTACTCAATTACAACATATTAGAACCCTTTTAGTTTTTAATTAAAGTATACTTATAATATAGAACACAAATAAAGAAAACTTTTGAGAAAAAGTATTTTAATTTAATTACAAATTGGAAGTAATATAAAAATTACTGTGTATATACATACTTAGGTACTGTTTGATACAAAAATGTAGTCGAGTTAAATAAAATAAACAGTTTTATTATTTTCTTTGTTAGTTAAACTTAATGGCTTTCAAGCCTACCATCTTTTTGGGACCTAAACTAGTCTTTAAATCTAATATGCTATTGGTTTGTAGTGATTCAAGATTGAAGCATTCAGTAAACTTGCAGTGAGTCCAGAAAGTATTCGTTCGTACACCCATCAAATTTGCACTAGTATACCTGCATGTGAAAAATCCAAACAAAAAATATCCCAACATCGTTTGTTATCCTTCATTACAATCTACTAAAACAAAGCATCAAAACAGAATGAAAAAAATTATTATCCAAAATGAAGCGATTTTGAAAACCAAAAAGTATTCGTACAGCCATAGACTAACATGGGAAACTAATGTCTAGCCCCCACATACACAAATTTAATTCTTAGGTTTAATCCCATCATTGAATTTAATGGCAGGATTGAAATGTAGAAAATTCAATGCAGAAAATTGAAGAATCGTGTGGGTGCACTAGAGAGACTCTTGGAATGGAATCTTCACAATCAATGGGTGTCTTTAAATCAAAAGATTTTAGATTTAATGTCTGTGGGAGTGCCAGACAACAGTTACCCATTAGTCTATGGCTGTACTAACACTCACACTTTTTTGGTTTTCAAATTCGCAAAATTTTGGATAATAATTTTACACTCTTTTGATGCTCTTTCTGGTAGATTGTAATGAAGGATAACAAATGATGTTAGGATAATTTTTGTTTGGATTTTGCACATGCAGTTGAGCCATTAGTTGGTTTACTATAGTGCAAATTTGTTGGGTGTATTAATACTTTCTGGACTGACTGTTATCTCAATCTCAAAAATTTAGAAAATAGAGATTTCGATGGAAAATTCAAACCATCTTTTTAATCAAGAATAGGTAAAAAGAATTCAGATGGAATGGCATTAGGCAACTATTTGGGTCGCGATCTAGGAGTGAAACTTCTTTCCCATCTCTGACAGTCTTATAATATATATTTATCTTTCGGGCAAAGTGATTAATTTGGTATTATTAATAATCCAGAGTGTAGGCCGGGCTAAGTGATAATTTTCATTGATACATGCATTTCATTGATTATCACATTGCCCTCCTCCACTTCGGGCATTACCTATTAATAATGGCCGATTTATAACATTACCCAAAACATATGTATGAAATTTGTCCAAAATAGGGATTGCATTTACCAACATTTTCTATGGGCTTCCTTTAGAAGAATTTAAAAAAGAGAAAGTTGTTTCATTACCTTTGCTATGGTAGTCCATATCCAGGGATGCAAGTGGCAAAAAGGGGTTTTAGAGCACCTTTGGCGCAGGGAAAAATACCATTTCGGAGCAGCAAAACTACGTTTTGGAGCAGGTAAAACACCACTTTGGAGCATCAAAACCTCATTTCGGAGCAGGAAAAATAACATTTTAGGGAAAGGGATTTTACTTTAGGACAGGGATGATTTGATATTATCGATCTGATTCTGAGGAATAGAATAACTTAACTTTTTTCACTATAAAAATATTTTATTACCCAAACATGTTAACATATTTAATCCTTTAAAATTACATATTTTATTGGTTTATTTGTAATTATTAGGGATGAGTTTGTCTAAAGATGAAAAAAGAGTGAAAAGCGCAAGCTTAGTTTTATGCAATATTTTAGCGCGAAACCAGGGTTGGAAAAAAACATGTATTTTTCTAAAAAATACAAAAAACGTGTTTTATTTGTTTTAAACGTGTTTTTTTTGTTTAAAACGTTTTATTTGTTTTTTTTACCCACGACAGAAATTCTAAAAAAAACCCCCATGATTTTAAAAAATTAAATTAAGTTTTTAAAATTGAAAATGGATTAACAAAGCTATCCCTGACATCAAATGGCATCTTGAGCTTTTTAGCACCTGTTTCTTTGAGCTTGGCTGAAGTAAAATGATTGTTTTGGAAATATGATACTATGTCAACAACTTCAGCTTTAACATTAGAAATTTAAATATATTTTGCTAAAAGGTTTAAGATACGAGCTAAACATTTATAAGTTATTATATTCATATTCGTTTCAGTGCTTTTCAGTTCATTGGGTATTTTGACGACATTAGCAGCATTGATCGTTTAAAATATTAAAATAAAACAAAGAACAGGTCAATTATAAAAAAATATGATTTTTAAACAATTTTATTTGTATTTTTATTAAATAACTTTCTAGACAAAATCAAATAAAACAGTTAAAAGTAAATACTAATTTTATACACTAATGCCATCTGTTCATAGAAAAAAGAATTACTAAAAAAGTACATGTGTTTTAAACAATGTTTTTTTTGCTTTGTTTTAAACGTGTTTAAAACAAGTGTTTTAAACAAAGTGTTTTAAACGTAACAACCCTGCGCGAAACTAATAATTTTTAGCAATGAGAGAACCAATTTTAATTTACCTTCACTTAAAAAATTAAATTATTGAAATTTTTTACCAATATCACTTATGCTAAGTAAAAAAAAAAGTTAGAATGTACTTTTGAAAGTTTTTTTTTAGAATCTTAAATCTTATAGATATCTAAAACAGGTTATAATCTAACCTGATTTAAATAAACCACTGTATTATTATCTTAAGTTACTTCAAAGCAACCTTTCACTAAAAATTTACAACTTAGAAAAACCTCAGCCCCGCATATTTAATAGGTTTAATTTTTTGAATTTGTATCTTAGAGAACTTTCTATAAGAAAAGTTGTGAGTAATAAAGTTCAAAGCACCAAAGGGGGGTCTGGGGGTCCCCCCCCCAGAAAATTTTGGGAAATTTGACCTTAAAAACAGGAATTTAACTTGTTTTTGTTACATCTAGTCCAAATTTTGGACATACTTTTTTAGGAATGTAAAATATTTTTAAGTAGAATTTTGATTTTGATGAATTTACTATAAAAAGTTGTGAATTCAAGTTCCAAGTGCAAAAGGGGGTTTAGACGCCCTCCCCCAGAAAATTTGACACTTAAAAAACAGGGTTTTGGTAACCTTGACCGAATTTCAGGGGGGTAGGCCCCCTTACATAAGCCCTGAACGCTGTTCTGAGAGATATCTATCACTAGAGTAGACTTATTAGGCTGCTCTTACAGTCCACTACAACAAGCGCCCGTAAAAAGCAGTCGCGGAAAAAACGGAACTTTCGTGAAAAATCGCTATTTTTCGATTTCCGGAACACTAGATTTGCAAGTAGTTTCTAACCACAGTGAAGTTGTTCTTTCTACATCGCAATAAGAACGCGAGAAGAGAAGCCGATTTCAACTTTACGGCCGCGGCGTCCAAGAAAGCATCGCGGAAGGAACGGTTCACTCCGTGAGCAAAACGAAACTTTCACGAGAAGTCGTGACTTTCCGACTTTTTTCGGCGATAACTAGTGATCTTTCTTGGAAATAATCTGGGAAGTAAAAAAGTAGGGATTACCTGTAAAAGTTAAAATTAGTTCGCGGGGCGCAAAATTGATGAAAAAGTGAAAGAGCAGAAATAAGCGGGAATATCGCGATTCCGCGAAAGAAATTGGGGGTTAGGGGGTCCTTCCCCGAAATATTTTTAAATTTTAGTATGCTAAAAAGTGTTTTGAAGCTCCTTTTTTTTGTTTGGGGGGGTTCAGGGCGCATCGCGGGCCGCACAAAATGACCCGGCGGGTGTGGCTTTCGTTTCGATTTGGAAAGTCGCGTACGGACACCTTTGGTGCAGTAAATTTCCACGCTTTTCGCCGCTCCACGCTTTACGCCTTTTTGCACTCTGGAAAAATGCTTTGAAGTGCCAATTTCAATTGTTGGCGATTATTGGTCGCGGAGTAAACAATTTTGAAAAATTCGCGTGAAAATACTCGTTTTGGCGCAGTTCGGCGCAATTTCGGTTCAAAACTACATTTTTGAGCAGGATGGCGCAGGATTCAATAATTGGCGCAGTTCGGCGCAATTGGCGCAGCACTTGCATCCCTGCATATCACATCACGGGACGAAATAATGCCTTTGAGCACGTTTTTTCTCTTACAGATGATGAAAAACTCATCTCGGCGTCTTGCACTTTTTACTCGTCTACAACTAACACAATAACAACTAAGGAAAAATTAATTAAAATTCATTTCTAAAACACAATGGAAATGGATGCAATGGAAATGGTACATGGACGCGCGACGCGCGAAAATGAATCTGGATGTGACGTCACACTAACTAAGCTTTAAAACTGCGCAGTCCCATACTGCGCAATACTCGGCGTAATACTAGAAATATGCATTGAACCGAGTACTCGGGTCTATAGACACTCCGTTTATTTTTGTTATCATCGTTGCTTTTCAGTTCTATTCTATTTTAATTTTAAAAGGAAATATTTATACAGTTAAGAAAAATTATTTAAATAGAAAAATATTTCAGTTCTTGCTCATAATACATTATTTTTTCTAAGGAGAATATTACTTTAGTTAAAGCATCAATTTAGAACTATTTTCAATATCAAAATAGTTTTTAACATCTGTTTTCCAAATGACACAAAAACCCACATATGGTTTCCATTTGTTTTTAAATCTGACAACGCTGGGTTTGTTATTGTTTGTTTCCTTATTCCAAGGCGGTGGTCATTTAGAAACTAAAATGTCATAAATTATAATGCTTTACTGAAAATTTTATGCACAGTTTCCTTCCTGGTTATTTATATCGTCACCTGGTTTGTACTTAAGATCATCTGTCTTGATAAACATATCGTAAGTCTATTATTTCTTGATTTCAATTATAAAAAAAACCTCGTCTTTTTTTTGCTGTAATAGAATACTTTTTGAACGCTACGTCAGATTTATCCACTAGCAAACGTGTTACTTAAGCGCTTTGATGCCTCTCAATAGTGAATTACTTCTTTCTCACAGGAAGAAATAATTCAAGAGTAACTGTGATCTAATAAGTTATTGTGTCATTTTATTTAACAGATTCCATTCAAAATGTCATTAGCAGTTAGAATTTGTATTGCCGGTCTAGTCTTTTTTGCCATGTGGAACAGAGCTTCTAGTGAAGTTTTTACTGCTGTTGTAGATCTAGAAAAGTTACTCTACACTGAGGGAGAAGTAATTAAAACTATTGAACAATACATAGAGTTAGAGGAGAAAAGATTACAAGAAATAAAAAAGTAAGTGAGCATAAATAGCATACTAAGATATGTAAGCATTGCAATTACTGTACTTTTCCATTATGTAGTATCCCGCTAAAGATTGTTGAGCAATTTTGAATTTGAAAAATCCAAATAGGTTAATTGAAAGACTCAGTTATATTGATAAAAAATGATGAAATTTGGCAATTATGGGGCATCCTAAACAGGTTGGCAGCAAGTATTGAAACTGTATGCCTAGTAATTACTGAATGTAATCTTCAAATTTTCCTTCTTGTTATAACAATTATTTTGACTGAATTATATTTTTATTTACATAGATACTTTTCTATTCTACTTTCTATTTAGTTTTAGTATCATTCCATAATTTAACCTAGGAGAGCCCCTCCCCGAAATTTAATTTTACCAAAATTAGTTGAATCCTGTTTCTAAAGGTTAAATTTCCAAAACTTTTATGGGGTTGGCCCCCTAGACCCCCTTTTGAACTTAAAACTCTGTTACACACATTTTTATAGCATTTAACTTGATGTACTAAGTCCTTTTAAAAATGTAACATTTAAGGAGGGTTAGGAATAATTTCGGATGATCATCCTCCCGGAATAAAATTCAACCTACCTGCATGATGATGTACATAATAAATTTCTTCAGATGATATTAAGCCCCTCGTGGAAAAAAAATTTCTGTATATAAATCTCCAAAATATTTGGGATTCCAACTTTTTATCTGTCAATATACTAACTATTTTAATGTATTGGTTTTGCTAATTTTTGCATTATTTTCTAATCTTTGATCTTCAAAACAACTTGGCAATTATGGGATGGATAAAGAAAAAGTATTGTCTTTTCCTCGTATATAGGCAAAACACAATGTGATAAGTGATAGTAGTAAGAGAATTCAGATGAATGTAATAGCCCACTATGGGCTGTCTAGCCAATTATGATTATCAAATGAAAGAATATAATTTTATTTTATTATAAAAATTCCCCTTTGAAATTTAAATTCTTTCATGCATTTACCTGTATTTATTTTCTGCTTCATATTAATTTAGGCTAAAAGATGAGTATGGACGACTGCATTCCATTGCTACTGTTGACTCTCAATCATTTTTAGAGAACCCCATCAATGCTTTCCTATTAGTCAAAAGACTAAGTGCAGACTGGAAAACAGCAGAGTCCTTGATGCTAAAAAGTAGTGGAAAAGGTACTACTGCTCTATTAATTTAATTAAAAATCCTCGTTATAAAAGTTTCTTAATTATAATGATATAGTATTTAGTTTTTTATATTCCTTCTATGTATCACTGTTTTACATTGCTTTTTTGTTGGTTATTTAAGTGTATATTATTTAGTAGGGTACATATTGATTTAAAAACTGATTGAAAAAAACATTGAGTTTCTTAGTTTACAGCAGCTTTTCTCAATCAATTTCCCTATTGCTCTGGTGCTCTTGTAATGTAAGGAATTATCATATGTGTAACTGAGGAATATAACACAATATTTTTATACATTGTTTTTAAACAATGTATAAAAATATTGTGTTTTAGTCTTTAAAAAGACTAAACTTAAAAATGTGCCCAATATATTGATATATATTCAAAACATTTGCTGAAATATATATACTTTGTCTTCTTTAATACTTTTTTTTAAATCTTTCCAAAATATTTCATTTTAATTTTAAATCAACATAGACCAATTTCATCAAAAATATTAAAATAGAAAGTATATAATTTTTTATGTTTCTAAGTATTCCATTTTGTTTGAAAATGTACAGTAAGTATATTCTTAAAATGCATACTGTGACTAACTCCAAAATTTTATTTGGAATATTCAAATTGCTCATGCTTTTAACTTATTTGTCCAATTTATTACAATACATTAGTTCCTATGGAATAATAAAATTGTTTATGCTCTTCAGATCTAATTGAAAACATTACCCAGACGCGGGAGGACCTGAAGTTCCCGGAAGATGAAGACTTGACAGGAGCCGCAGAGGCCCTGCTAAGGCTGCAGGACACTTATAAACTAGACACATCCACACTGGCTAGGGGACAAATCTCAGGAACAAAGCCCTCACATGAGCTCACAGGTTGTTTTCTAAAATATTTGTTACCTCAAAATAAATTATGTTTCCAAGCTTTTTTACAACAATGGCCCCATTTGAAATTAAAAGAAATTTTAATGATATTTTACATTTTTGTTTTAGCCAATGACTGTTTTGAGCTTGGAAGACAATCTTACAATAATGGTGATCACTACCATACTATCCTGTGGATGCAAGAAGCTTTGGACAGAGTAGATGAAGAGACGAACAAAACTGTAGAGAAATCTGATATCCTGGAGTATTTGGCATTTTCAACTTACATGGTAAGATAAAAATGTGTCAGATTTCTCTTTGACTAAAAGTGAAATGGGGAAATAAATTACTTTATTTATACGTCAGTTTTTCCCTAAGAAATTCAATTTTAAGATTTGAGAGTAAATATATTTTTAATCTTTTTTGTTAAAAAGGGTTTTTTTAATATTTACTATACTTTTAAAGGGTTCTAAAAAATAATAGCTATTGATATGCTAAAAAAATTCTAAATAATCTTATGATTAGTGGTGTAATTAATTTCTTAGCAAGGACTAATAAAATCTTAGTGTCAAATTTGCATGCTATTTTTTTCTGTAGTTTTCTAAGCTAGTTATTAAAATGTGTTTAAAATTCTTGTTTAACCATCTATATTTTTCTTCTTTTAAAATCAGTTAAGTAATATTTTTTATTTGTGTTTTTTTTCAACAGATATAGATTGATAATAAGGTAAAAAAAATCTTCAATAAATGCTTATTTAAGTATAATCTAAATTCCTACTTTTAAATTTAAGTATGTTTGAATCCCTATTATATAAAGCTTTCCTTTTGAAAAAAATTTCCCAAATTTATTTGTAACTGAAAAGTAATCAGTTCCAAATACTGATTCATTTTAATGTTTTCAGCAAGGAAATACAAGACATGCATTGAAACTTACTATTGATTTGCTTGAACTAGGTAAGGTTTTTAAGAATTTAATCTAACTTTAAAAGTTAATTTAATCATTTAGAAGTTATTATATTTTGATGTCATCTTAAAGTAGTACAATTATTAAACTGTTTCATTGTTTCCCATTTAAATTGTTGGTTAAGCTTTACTAATAGATTGAATTTTTACAGAATAAATAAATGGAACATAATAATGTATAGTCTCCTTTATAGCATAAAAGCATTTATTTAGTAAAAAAGTTACTGTAATGTGCAAATTGTTTTTTTTTTTTTTTGTTGTTGTTTTTTTTTAATTTACTGATTGAGCTCCCAAAATTCCTCCCTGAAGCTGAGCTTTTTTTACTTATACCGTTAGATTGTCAATAAAGATTAAAGTGTAAGTTATTGATGTTTCACCTGCACATGATGAGCTTATTTTCTCTTATAGTTCCTGACCATCCCAGAGCCCAAGGCAACAAAAACTATTACGAAGACGCTGTCCGTAATGCTGCCCATATGAAGCGAGGAGATGACGGAGATGTGCAGTTGGAGGGAGATGTCAACTATTCCGAGTCGGCCACTTCATCTGATACAGAGCTGTCAGAAAGAGAACAGTATGAACAGCTGTGCAGATCAGAAACCATTTCGGTAAGTATATCTTACCTATGTAAAGAGAGGTCAAAATTATTTGTACTACTTTGCCAAAGGGTTTTTAGCCCAGCCGTATGAGGCATAAATCAATCATTAAATTCTTTTTTTTTTTAAATATTTTCTCAGAATTTCCCGGAGCAGAAGAACCTTTACTGTGATTACTTCACCAACAACAATCCATATTATTTGCTGCAGCCTGTCAAGAGAGAGGTTAAGTTCAAAGCTCCCAGAATTGTTGTCTTCCATGACGTTGTTAGTGACAAGGAGATAGAAGTCATTAAATACTTAGCCCAACCAAGAGTAAGGAAACTTTTATGTTGCTGATTTTCAGTTAACTTTCAACCTTATATCAACTTTGAATTTAAAAAAATGCAATTCTTATGACTTATGAGCCTTGCTTGTTGCTATCATATACTAAACTGTAAACTGTGGTTAGGGTAGGATTAAGTGTGATTTTAACTGACAAACTTCTTAGATTTTTTGTGAACTCTTTTCATACTTTATTAGAATAATTTAAAAGTAAGTATGATCTACAATCATGGTAAATATTTATAACTGAGCAAAATAAACTTTCTTTACATACATATAATTGAACTGTTTTACTATTTATTACTGATTTTAATGCATGGATTTTCATTAGTCTATTATAAAAATTTATTATGATTAGTCTATTTTTATTATAAAATGCTAATTTAATTCTGAAATTAATTTCACAAAATTTACTATAACATTCTTACTCAAATTTTTGCTTCTGAATTAAAAAAAAAAAAAAAGCAAAGTTCAGAGTTAAAGAGTTAAGGTGCAATCACCCATATGTTATTAGAATTAGGTACCCTAAATATTTAAACATGCATCTGTATTTAGTATTATTTGTTTAAATGCATTCCTTTTATCCTCAGCTTAAGAGAGCTACTGTACAAAACTCCAAGTCTGGTGAGTTAGAATATGCAAGCTATCGAATCAGTAAGAGGTAAGTTCTCATACACATGTTTAAAATTCAGGAATAAATAAAAAGCATTAAAGTGGTGTTTGGTTTCAAAGTATCTAATGAAGTAATTTGAGGCAATTCAAATCATGAAAGATTCATAAATATAGCAAAGAAATCTATACTAATAAAATAGAAACCCGCTGTTTGTTTGTTTATTTGTTTCTCCGCGCTGTGCTTACAGCGTATATGATTGGTCCAAACTCTCTTTCTCCTACTCTCGGAGTGGTTAGGATTCGTCCTGTCAAATATCCTAATGCTAAGAATCATCGTGATCTAGGTGCAGCCATTTTCTCTTTGAAACCTGGCAACAGCCAAGGGGCAACAACGCTTATTCTCATTATTCGGTCTGTTTACATAATTTGGTGAAAATTATCGGTTTATATGTTTATATCCAGAAACTGATTTGCCTTTCGTTCGTTTGGCTTTTAATAGCATTCTGTGGTGAGGATTGCATAAAGCTTTATTCAGTTATTGCTTTTCATTTTCGAACGCCGATTGTTAAGCAACATGGCTTTGGCTGTTTACATCCCATTTACTTCGCTGAGAGGCCGCGAAGGGTGAACGGTGTTTTTTTCCTCTTCATTTAGTGAGTGGTTCTTACTATTCTGATTTATTACTTTTCTTCCGCTTTCCGTACATACATTTCCTTTTTATTCTATTTAACGCTGTATATTTTGTTATGTTTGGCTCTTGATGATGTTCAATTAAGCGATTCGATTGTTAAGCAACATGGCTTTGGCTGTTTACATCCCATTTACTTCGCTGAGAGGCCGCGAAGGGTGAACAGTGTTTTTTTCCTCTTCATTTAGTGAGTGGTTCTTACTATTCTGATTTATTACTTTTCTTCCGCTTTCTGTACATACATTTCCTTTTTATTCTATTTAACGCTGTATATTTTGTTATGTTTGGCTCTTGATGATGTTCAATTAAGCGATTCGATTGTTAAGCAACATGGCTTTGGCTGTTTACATCCCATTTACTTCGCTGAGAGGCCGCGAAGGGTGAACGGTGTTTTTTTCCTCTTCATTTAGTGAGTGGTTCTTACTATTCTGATTTATTACTTTTCTTCCGCTTTCCGTACATACATTTCCTTTTTATTCTATTTAACGCTGTATATTTTGTTATGTTTGGCTCTTGATGATGTTCAATTAAGCGATTCGATTGTTAAGCAACATGGCTTTGGCTGTTTACATCCCATTTACTTCGCTGAGAGGCTGCGAAGGGTGAACGGTGTTTTTTTCCTCTTCATTTAGTGAGTGGTTCTTACTATTCTGATTTATTACTTTTCTTCCGCTTTCCATACATACATTTCCTTTTTATTCTATTTAACGCTGTATTTTTTGTTATGTTTGGCTCTTGATGATGTTCGTCGTTAATTCATTAAGTGCTTTTTGTGCTATCCTGAAACTGATTTTCATTTCATTCTTTGAATCTTACTTAGTACTTTAGGCTTACTTTTCTGTGTGCATTTTTAACACTAAGAAAATCTATGGAGCAGTTTACTTCAGTTTGATTACAGTTGTGTATTTCTTCCACACTTTCAAATTCACCATAGTTGCTTTGGTTTTTAAAGTAGTTAAGTCTTATTTTTGTTTGGGAATTGTTTGCGTTTAGTCACATAAGTTATTTAAATATTACATTAGTGCCATTTTATACACTTTTTCATAGCTACTAAAACAGCTTAGCGATATTCATCGGGACAGATAACAATTGAACGGTTTTGGTTTTGAGGCAGATCAGGCTTCCTTTTCTTTCAGGTTGTTCGTACATTTGTTACACATGATTTAAATTGCTACGGCTTCGATAAGTCCTCCAGCCGCCATATTTATCCGCAATATGCTTATGTGTTGTCATCATTTGAGATTATGGCTAAACATGGCAGCTGAAGGACTCTTATCAAAGCTGTGCCTTTAAATTACTCTGGCTTTTTATACATTTACTGATTTTTGTTTAATTCTTCGAATAGATTCATTCAACTGTTTTAATCCATTTTTATGGACGGTAATGCAGCGGGTCTCTTTGTGGTGCAGTCTGGGAAATGCTAAATCTGTTGCACCTTAAGTTTAAATATTTTTTAACAAATATGACTTCCCAATTATTTCAAAGTGTATGAGATTCTGTCAAAGGAACTTAGTACGGGCGCAGCCCGTCAATTATGTCCGAGCAACGCTGGGATAGCGCGTGCACCATAGGTATAAATATAAAGTTTTACTGGGCCCGGGCAACGCCGGGTCTAGCGCTGAAAGCGCTAGTTTGATATAAAAAAGAAAACAATTTCAGAAAAGCTGTTGCTAAATAAATGTAGACTGTTAAAATTGTTTATTTTTTGTGATAAAACCATTTCCTGTGTCTTTTAGGTCAAGATTCTCTTCTTATTCTGTCCTTTATACTTTAAGTGTTTTAAAAAGTCTTTTTTTCTTTCAAGAAAAAAGAACCGTATATATCATCACATAAACTTTTTTGCAATACTTTCCAAATTATTCTTTTCATTTAAAAATATAGAAAAAAATTGTAATTTATATTTTATTAATTAATTAAATTTAATTTTCTCCTTTTAAGTGCTTGGCTTAAGAATGAGGAGCACAGTGTTATAGCCAAAGTGTCTCGCAGAGTGGAAGATTTGACAGGCCTCACTATGTCTACTGCTGAAGAACTACAAGTGGTCAACTATGGAATTGGAGGTCACTATGAGCCACATTTTGACTTTGCCAGGGTCAGTACAAATTTAAAGTGCATAAATAGCGCAGAAGAGATTTTTTTTATTAAATTAACTAACTATATTGGACATGACAGCCTAAAATATCACTGCATCAGCATTGAAATTTCAATTACAGTAGGAAAAAGTGCATGATATAGAAAGAAGTCTGAATATTGTGAAGAAATGTGGTTTCACTCCCTTGCCATTTCTAAGATTGATTAAAATCTTGATCATAAATTGAATACCCTTCTTATAAGTTTATGTTCTAAAACTATGTAGTAGTTTTTCTGCCATGTTACACAATATGATGAACTACATATTTTGTAAGATATGAACTGTAAAACCTTCATTACCGACCACCTCTATATAACTACTACTTCTACTAACGACCAACTTTTGAAGGATCTGGTTTCCTCTTTATTTAACTTTTTAATGTACCTAGAGTTATTATTTTTATTGTTTGAAAATAGTATTTCATTTTTTTTTTTTTTAATTTTTTTTCAGAGAGAGGAAAAGAATGCTTTTCAGAGTTTAGGAACTGGAAACAGAATAGCTACTTGGCTACTCTATGTGAGTAATTCCATTTGTGATAGTGTTAAAACACATTACACTTATATTATGTTACAAATTTCTTAGAGTAATAATTATTTCCTGTTATAATTTTTGCCATTTATATCCATAGATGAGTGATGTAGATGCTGGTGGTGCTACAGTATTCCCTCAAATTGGGGTTGCATTACACCCTAGGAAGGTATGTGTATCAATGTATTCTTAAGATTACTTTCATTTCAAATGTGTGTTTGAGTGTGCATAGGTTTTTAATTTATTTTTCTTCTATCATCAGAGGAATATGTTTCTAAAATCGAGAAAAATAAATCTTGTGTGAAAGGAAACATTGGTTCCCTTGTTCTTTAGTGGGAAATTATTTTCTTGATTTTGTATATTTTTTATAGAGATCTGCTGCATTTTGGCACAACCTTCACAGAAATGGTGAAGGAGACATGCTCACAAGACATGCAGCATGTCCTGTTTTGGCAGGCTCTAAATGGGGTAAGTTTTCCATCTATCACTTTTTTAGGTTTAGAGTGGTAAAATAGTGCATATGACTTTAGCACACTTTTATAAGTTTGGGTTTTAATATACCAGGTCCATTTTTTTTAAGTATCTCACCATATTTTAATATATTTTTTTCTTTATTTCTTCCTAACTACTGTTGTAATCATTCCGTCTGCCCATAGAGGGCGTTCCCGCCTGCGAGCGGTTTAAAATGTAATTGTTTTAGAGAGAGAAGCGAGTTGAGCACTAGCGCAGGAGCGCGCGTATGATGAATAAATGTTTTTGTTATTATTACTAAAAAGGAGTAGTTCTTGAGCTCTTAAGTTTTAAGGCACCTGACACGTTTTACCAAAAGGAAGATTACACTACTGTCCATTGTGAATCAATAGTGTTTTTAGGTGACGTCACAACCGGTTATTTTCTTTTAACTGTGTACCTTCTGTAGGGCTTTTAACTGTTGCTAAGGCCGTTGTTTATCTATTGCTAAGGCGGTTTTTAGGTATGGGATCACGTGATTGCAAATGCTCCAATAGAAGAATTCCACGGCTAGTCATTTTCTGTAACTGTTAACCTCTGTAGGGCAAAAAACTGTAACATATTCTGTTGCTAAGGCTGTTGTTAGGTCCGAGTCATGTGATTGAAAATGCTCTATATGCTACAAAATAACCTTAAAGCAGAAAAAAAATATGTCCTGAAATGTTTTTGTTTAACCCCCATTTTCTTTTAGTGTCAAACAAATGGATCCATGAAAGGGGTCAGGAATTCAGACGACCATGTGGATTGAAGGAAACTGATTAGAATAACTTATACTATATGAGATTATTTTAGACGAATGCCTACAAAAGGATAATTTCTCTTTTACAACAAACTGTTATTTAGCAGAAAACGTTTTATTTGCTATACCTTTTACTTAATGCTTTTAAGCCTTCTTTTATTCTGAAAACAAGTTAGTGTAACTATTTTGTGTTGATTGATTATGATGATTGTATGCGATTTTTAATTGTGGTGCCAAAACTTTATTCCTATTAGAATCAAATCAAAGATTAGTTTTAACATTTTATTATATCGACAGTTTTATTTTCATTGCTTTTAACATTGCTTTTGTTTTTGTTATGATGTTTGTTTTATCAGGCTTATGTGCCATTTTTAGAGATTTGTATTGTTTAGTGTTTGTTTTGTTTAAAGTGTTGAATAAACCACCATTAAGTGCCATTTTATGCTTTGTGCAAAATTTTTAGTTGTTTTACATGGGTATTTGGTTATTTAAATTATTCAGTGAATAAGGACAGATATGTTAAGTATATTTAAACTCCAATTGCTCATTAAGTTTAAACTCTTTTTTATTCAGAATCCATGTGAATGTTTTAAATGTTTATGCCATAACATGCTAATCATTTGTTAGAATATAAATTTCAAATTTTTAAGTGGGAAGAAGTTTACCTTAAAATTTTGTAGTTTAAAAATTTTATATTTCTTTTAAAATAGTTTATCTTAAAATACTTATTTTGTTTTTAAAGTTTTCATTCTTTGTACTGTTATTTATTAACAAGAGTGCATTTATAGCTTGTTTTAATGTTGGGTTTAAGTTGCCTTTTAATAAGCAATAAGGTTTAGATTTACATATTAACTTCATAAAAAAAGGATTTTGTATCATTGTTTTTGTCTTATATGTTTCAAATGCCATGCGAGTGATTTATATCGTTTTGTGTTTAACAAATTCAATGTGTAATGTGTGATATTTATAACAGAAATTTTTTTTAACGTTTCTTGACACATATGAAGTTATTTAACTTTAACTAACTTCTTAACTGAATTTACTTCATACTTATCAGCAGCTAAAAATTTTATGGAATTAACTCTATGAAAAGCTGTTCTATACTATAAAATCTACTTGTGATTTTTTAAATGCTCTAAAATTTTTTTAATTATTTTTTTCTTTGCTATTATTTTTAAAATTTAGTACTTTTCTCATTATAATGAATTTGTCTCATTTGCTATGCAAATATTTTTTTCTTCCAAGCTTTGAACTTACCTGGAATATATAATTTCCATTTATGATAGTATATAGAACACAAAATTGAAACAAAAATTCTTATCCCAAATTAGTTGTTACCTATATTTTATTGTTGATTTATTACTATTGATTGCTAAAATCTGTTTTATAACCAAAGATATATATTTCAATTTTATGTTTATAGTTACTCTTGATACAGTAAAAAAAAAGTTTGAAAATCTTCCAGAATTGTTCTGTCCTGAAGAAATTTGCTTAGATGGATTTTGTTAACTTTCATATATGATGGCAGCTTAACTTTAATTTTGTTGGTATTTGAATGGAATTATTGAGCCTAATCTTTGGATCAAGCCCTATATTTTTATTCTTTTCAAGTTCATTCTAAAAGAGCAAAACGCTGACTGGTAAACCTGGAAATCAACAATCAAAAACTGTTTTACTGTTTTTTTATTTAGTATGGGGTATTGAAGATTGTATTTATATTTTAATACTCGATTTATTTGTTTTTATTTTTGTTGTAAGAAGTAGGAAAGGATTGTTTCAACATAAGATGCACTATAAATTTTGCTCTTTGCAATAAGGACCATCTTTTTAGCTGTTTCCTCAATACTGTTTTTTAAACTTATTAAATTCTCCTTTTCCAAAATTTTTCCTTCATTACTTTTGAAATCCCCTGGAGTGGTCTTATTGCTCACTGCATCTACTGAAAACTATTTTATTTTGTAACATAACTTTGTGAAGTTTTTATATTTCCCATTTGGCATTCATCTATTATGTAGTTATTTGTTGTTGTTTTTTTATTTCATCATTGCTTACCAACATGTGAGGCTTAGAGCTTAATCACATCTAGTGGTGAACTGAACAAGTTGAATTATTCACCATAATTTGATTAAGGAAAAAGTAATGTTTTTCCCAATTTTTATGCATTTAGATTTAGGCCTTTTATATTAAAGACTTTGATGAAGGATTAAGTAAAGGATCTTGTTTGGAATGAGTACATAATCTTATTAATCATATTTTTATCTAGTATTACCAGTTTAATAAAAAGTTGCATTACTTAATTTATAATCAATAGATAAGGTATCCTCATGATTTAACTTTAAAATAATCGTTAAAACATATTCACGTTTTCAAGATTCATTTCTAATCAATAACCTAAACAGTTTAACATTTGCATATTGTCTAGTCCAGGCATGGCCGGCCCGCGGGCCGCATGCGGCCCGCTTGATATAATTTTGCGGCCCGCGAGAATTTTCGTTAGTTTAAAAAGAAACTTTACTCTCTCTCTTCGAGCTATAATTTTCCTTGATGATGATTTTCCTTGATTTCCCTTTGATGACCCAAAATCGCCCACCTCAAATGCATCTCCAAAATTCGGACTAGGTGTACAAAAACTAGTTAAAATTCTTGTTTTTTTATGTCAAATTTCCAAAAATTTTCTGGGGGAGGACCCCCAGACCCCCCTTTGGTACTTGTACCTTTATTACTCACAACTTTTCTAACATTTAGTTGTTTAGGACGTAAATTCTACTTAAAAATTTACATTGGATCTATTAAAAATGTGTGAGAGGCTGAAGAGTAATTTTGGGCCCCTCCAGAAAGAGATTTCTACATAAGCCACATATACATATTCAACATCTTAATTACTGTCACTATATCACACCATATACTTGCATTCGTAAATGTAGTAATTTAGACGAAGAAATAAAGTATCAATTAATTTTGTTTTTCACTAAAAATTTTGTTTTGGGACTTCGTCTTCAGACTTAAGAGATTATTAAAATGACGTATTATTAAATGATAGTGCGTATCCACCTAACTTAGTTTCGAGTAATTCAGAATGGTTTTTTTAATGCCACCTGTTTAATTCCTTAACTCCCTAATGTAAATACTCATTTTCTAATTTTCAACTTATGTCACTGTCATCCTGAGCAGCTCATACCTTAAAATTTTATATGCGGCCCGCGGGAGTATTGTGGTTTTCCAAAGTGGCCCTCAAGATCATTTGGGTTGGCCATCCCTGGTCTAGTCCTACTCTATATACTAATATGAAAAGAACTTAATTTTTTTGAATTTTGTCATTTTTAAATGTCTTTACAAAAATTTCGCAACATGGAAGGAAACTAAATACTAAACATTAAGAACATCTTATGTATACGTTTGTACTATACTTTATAAATTGGAAAAACATTACCTCACTTTAAGATACCCTCATTTACAATAGTGCCTTGACTGTCAGTATAATGTAACATACTTCATTACCATTCTGTGGATTGTTACTTCATAAACTGGCTCATATCTATTGTTAGAGAGAACTCAGTGTAATAGAGCTAGCATAGCTGGAATAATCCAGTTACTATTTGTGAAACTTACTACTTCTGCTGCCAACTATTTGGAATAAAGCTTTTATTTATATCTTAAGGGGTTTATTAAGTTCAGAACTAAATCCTTCACTAGTCATAACATTTTACAAGATGGTTGCATTTAGGTATTTTCTGTTTAAATTTATATTATGATAGTTCCAGGTTTTAATAAAAATACTATGTTTTCTAAGTGAAGGAATTTTTAAAATTATGTACATTTCACTTAAATTAAGTCTTCCAAAAAAAGTTCTGCATTTATAAATCATAAAGGACAATTGTATGTTTTAGCATTTTTAAAATTACACTAATGCATCTATGAATTATCTTTTTAAACTGACCTTAGCTGTAGAAAGTTTTATCAGAAATGACATCTATTATAATGTAGATTAACTTTTTATAATAAAAAATTCTGTGTTGAATCCTCTTGGTTACTGTTTTAACAAGTTGAAAATTCAAAATATTTTTAATACATATTTTAATTATCAGTAGACCTGCAGTTTCACATTACTCAATATAGTAAAATCCTTGTTATAGCAGAGTACAGGGGTGCTACTGACTTCAACTCAAAATCCCAAGAAAACTATTAGAGTAGTGAACCTTTTATCCGGAATGTTCCAAAATCTGCAACGTTTACAGTTTTAAAAAAAATCTTGTTCTGTAGGTATTTTTCTCACATAACTTACTGTGCACTCGATGAGACCGAACGGTCGGGAATGTATTATTACAGCTGTATGTACAAACGCGACTTGATTGTAGCTACGGCAGCAAAAAATTGCTTTTAGAGTAACGAATGACACAGCTACTATGTAATCGTGCTTAGAGCCGATGGTGTGGGACAGGGTTCTTTATAAAAGATATTACTAATGCTGCAGCCCTGCACTTATTTTTCAATTGGACTTAATTTGGCCCTTTCTTGTTAAGCTCCAAATTTTCGATAAAACCCAGAATTAAAAGTTGATTCTTTTATTAATTTAAATTGTTTAATAAATTTTTACCCAATGAATATTGATCAAAAAGTACTTTTGCAGTCTATATTACACATCTATTATTCCATATTTAAAGTTAAACTAAACCATTTGTAAATTAACTTACCTCTTCACTCTTTATTAACAGTAAGATCAAACTCATAGATAAAATAAGGTCAATATAAACTCTATCCAAATAAAAATACTTTTTAAGGTGAGGTTACTTTGCTTTTTTTATTCTCTATAAATTTTACTACATATTTTATACTTTGGTTAAGGTCACCTGATATTATGAAACAAATTTGCAAAGGGTAAAATTCTAAAATTTAATACAAGTTTTAATAACAAGATACTACTTAATATATTTTTTCTTGTATGCGTGATCTATTGAGGAATATGATTGAGGAATACTTAGGTTAGCAAATCAAAACCATAATCCATTTTTAAGTGTTTTTCACCACTACAATAATACTAGATTCATTAGTAGTTACATAATTAACATTAAAAACTGATGATAACTGGCACAGGAATATTCTTAGTTATGTCAAGCAAAAATGAAACTGATAAAAAGGAAAAAGCCTTTAAGTATTAAACACGATTTTATTTTATTTTTCTCCAGCCAATAACAGGATAAATAGAAAAATAATTATAAGACTGAAATATTTTTAAGACATTTAATGTCATACAAAAGTGACAATTTAATAGCAATTATAAAAAGTATTGATAGTTGCAAGTTATACTAGCTATTAATGCCATAAATTTTCATTTTAGATTAATATATGGTTTAAGGCTCTAGTATAAAACTGACCACACAAGTATTTCAAAGTTAGTTATGCTATTAATTTAGAGCAACTATAAAATAATTAGATAAAGAAACTGATAATAAAATAAAACTATTTAATTTTTAAAAAAATTAACACACATTTCAATGTTTTTACAGAAAGGGCACTATTCTTGGATACAATTGAAAGTCTATACATGAGATCACTATTATTTGAAGCTAGCAAATAAAATATATTGCCCAATTAGCAAAAATTTGGCTCCCCAAAATAATTTTACAAGAAAATCTTGGAATCAGTTGTGATTTCTTTAATTATTCTAATTTTGAATTATCAAAATATAAAAAGATTAACAAGTTACAAAAAAAATTCCCAAGCACAACCAACTAGCACCAGATTCTAGCTCTTGAAATGTATGGAAGCCACATTTGAAAGTTTTAATGTATAAGTTTTTCAAATCGATATAGCAATGGTACAATAGATTCAAAAGTGGTACATACTACAGTCTTTTCATTTTTGACAGTTTCATTGTGCCATAAATAAACACAAGTAAGAAAATCATCAGTCTGTAATATATTTTACAAAATCTAAGTCATAGCATTTAGTTTTTATAAAGAGATGGAGATGGTTCATTCTATATTGAAAAATCAATAAGGCATAGGAGGAAAAACCTGTTAAAATTGACTAAATATGAAAGACTGTACTCTTGGTTGAATCTGAATGCAGGCTGATCATAAAACAAGCTAATGGAATTTTCAAATTAACTTAACCAATTCTTTAACAATAACTTTTTATAAAATAGACACATCTGCATGATAACACAATCAATAGGGCATTTTAGTATGATATGGAACAAAACTTTATTTTTAAAATAATAATCATTCTCAAAAGATATTTAAAAAGAATAGGAAATAAAAAGTGCATGGTGCTATGTAACAAAATCTTCATAAACTATACCATAACTTTTTTTTCCTCTAACCTTCAAATTTCTTACAATACAATACAAGTAATCAACAATATTACTAGCTTATGTTGAAAAGCTTTAGAAATTATTCACAAATATGGAATATGTTCTACTTCCCTCGTAGAGAACACTTTTATTCTTTAACAAGACAGTTCTGCAAATAGCTCTTTTTTCTGGTTAGAAAAGTTCCATCCAGCCAACATACAAAGTCAAATTCACAACTATGAAGGGTAAGAATAGAAAAACACAAATGAGTGAACTATTAGTGAGCAATGTATAGGGAGAGAAATTAACTTAAGAGTCAATTCTTAACCTTGGAAAAAGCTTTTAATGATTCTTTATATATAGATGTATACCCAGAGGAAGAAAACAAGAGAACATTTTCCTGGTACTTGTGTATTAGCATAACCATGAGGTGGTTAAAGTTAGAAAACTGCAATTGTGAGTTTGATGACAACTGTATACTCATGCTACCATTCAATGTGTGAACCATAAAAGTTTTTTTTTTAATTATGGGAATTCAAAATCCAGCCTTAATTGCTTGAAGAGATTTGTTTCTTGATCTACTTACTATACAACTCAAAAATGGATGAAAACATTTTCAAGAGATACCATGATTAAGCAAACAACATTTCAAATTGCCAAAAAAAAATTTGGGTTATGGCATGCAAAAGTTTATAACTAAATCAACTGATAACTTTTCCAGGATTGGAATCATCTATGCATTAAATGACTAAAAAAAAATAATTAAATTTCTATCTATGGAAATTAAAAGTATGAACTATTACTCCATCAGCATGCAAGCGTAGTAAAAAAATTTCTTCTAGTTTAAATTATCAACTTTAGGCATGTTCATATATGTTATACCAATACTTTTAAGTTTAATCAATTGCTTTTTATATAACTGAACTCAGGGAAAGGGGTAAATTTTAACGGAAAAGAGATGAAATAAGTTATGCATACATTATTTAAACACCTAAGGGTGAATTCACAAATAAGGACAATGAATTTAATCAAAATGAAGTAATAAATAAACTTATCTCCATCACGATTGCACTATTACACAAGCACCTTTATCTTTAACAACAGATCAGTTACCACTGTTGCTATTATTGTTGTTACTATTATTCCTCTTAAAGGAATCAATGTACTCCTGCTGACTCTCTGCAAGCACTTTGGCGAGTATCCCAGAGTCTTCCCAATCACTCAACCCAAACACAGAAGGTGGCAACTGGTTGAGGAAGGACGCCGTCTCGTTAAGAGCGAACCCAGGCTCTCCCAGACCACAGGCAGCTGCTCCAGGAACTGTCCCAGACGTCCCAGCCAAAGGGGACCGGGACCCTCTTGGGCTGTCCAAGGAGGGGGCCGGTGAGCGCTTGTGACGACCACTGAAGCCACCAGAGGGAGAAGCGTCAGGGTCAGACCCTAGACTCGAGGCTGAAGTTGCAGTTGCAGTGGGCTTGGAGGCTCGTCGGGCTCTGGCTTCGCTGTCTCGGAGCCACTCCAGATAGCTCTCCCGGGCAATCTGCTCTTCAATCACCTCATTGGTTGCTTCCCAGTCAGTCGCTCGCAGTTTGTCTTCCAGCATGGCTTGCTCCAGCTGCAGGTTCTCAGAGGCCCGGAGAGCATCGGAGACGAGCCCTTGATTGGCCAGGTCAGGCTTGAAGGCGGGCAATCCCAGACCCACTCCGATGGTGGCCTTGTAGGGGTCCACAATCGAGTTGTAGTGCACGTTGCGGTGGTAGCTCAGCCGGATCGGCTCATTGTCAGTCTTTTGGGAGCCATGAAATATGTTGATGGGCTCCGAGCTGTAGTGGTACACCTCTATGTGGCGATTAAACATCTCGGACATGGCTTGCATCTCTATGTGATTTCCATGAATGTGATCGCACCTCTTCCTCTGAACGTACTTCTCAAAGTCTTCAGTCACATATTGGGAATAATAGTCTGAATTCTTTGCCATGTAGTCCATGCACAGCTGTCTGACTGACGGATGCATCTCCTGGTCACCGTAAATCTGGTCAGCAACGGCCCGAAACATACAAGCTCCGTCCTCGCCCATCTTCTTGATTGAATATCCCTTCTTACTCAACTTGTCTTCAAACAACTTTTCCTTTTCCTTCAATTCCTCCTCAGTCATGTCATCAAAAGAACGATCATACTCATCACCACTGTTGTACCCTGACGGGTCTTCTTCAGGATGTTGGCCAGCAGGTTCCACTGTACCCTGGGGCTCCGGAACTACAGGGGAGACAGCTGGGACCGAAGCTATGGCCCCAGATGCCCTTGTTCTGGCTTTCCTTACACTCCTATGGGGCGAGGTCTGGTGTCTCCTCTTAGAGTGAGAGGGCCCTGAATCCCCGCTCACATCAAACCCGGGTCCGGCGGGCCGCTTTTCTTCCCTGGAGGTGTGCAAAGGCCACGCAGGAGGGGAAGTTCTACTCTGAAAGTTCAACCGGTCCCTCGGTTCGTGGGAGGCGTGCACGTGGTTGTCCGCTGCATAGTTGTGATTGGCTGCATCGGTAGGTTTCTCTGCCTCGGGCTGCTTCTGCTGGGCAGTCTTTTTCTTTGGTAGGATAGTCATGGCGTGTCAGGGAAAGGCTTTAATGCATTATTTACACCAAAACTATAGTGTTGAGCTGGATTTTTCAGAAAATTCACTGTTTATAAGGCTTTTTGGATCAGAATCTGAAACACAATATATCAAATGGTAAGTACTAAAATGCATAATATATATGTATGCCCTAAATGAAAGGTTATTTTAGTGTTACCATACCATACCATTGACTTAATTCTTCAAATTTCAATATAGTCCAGGAATCATTATGTAGTTTTTGACCAAAAAATGAGAAACCAGTTTAAAATACAGTCTCCCAAAATATTTTGGTGCAATATGATTCTTCCCTTTGGACATAACATACTTTTACATCTAGTTCAGTGTTAAGTTATTGTCCTATCCTGATTTAACATTTTCCTGCATTTACCTAACATTATTTTTTAGGTCCCTTGAAAGACGTTAAATCAGGGTTTCACTGTACAATGATAGTTTTACACAGGCATGCAACTGACTTCAACTCAAAATCCCAGAAAACTAATGAAGTAAAGAAGCTTTTATCCAGAATCCCAAATTCTGGAAACTCCAAAATCCAGAACATTTAGTCTTAAATAAAATCTTGTTCTGATGGTATTTTTACCACAAAACTTACGGTGCACCCAACAAACCAATTAGACAGATTAGATTGAACTTAGAACCGATGGTAGGACCGGATTCTTCTTTAACGATAATGTTAAAGCTCATTCTTTTGAGGGACTGGATAGAGGATTGGACAGATTTGCCTACTGTGCACTCTTTCAGTCAGGAATAATTTTTTAGACTGGGGCAAATGGTTTTTACACCGAGTCAAATCATTATTCAGAGTCAAGTTCTTTATAGGGGACTTTTCAGGAGTCTACGGACAGGGACTGCTTTCAGTCAGGAGTTGGCACAATGGACCTATGTCGAGGAGCCTGGCTTCTTATTTTTTTGCTCCTCCTTGCAATTCTATTCTAATGTTGCAGCCCTGCACTTATTTGTTTAATTGGTTCTAATTTTTAATTTTGTTGCTGAGCTCAATTTTTGAAAATTTCAATAAAACCTGGATTTAAGGGATTCAACCTGTTAAACAAAATGGATTTCCAGGGCTACCCTGGAAAAGTAGCACCCCTGCTATGTTTATATTAATAAAATAATTGGAAGTTGAGAATTTCTCTTTTTAGAAGAAAAATGAAACTAATTAGCTTACCAGTAGGAGTAGAGGTATCTATTAATCAAGATACCCCTACTAAGATACTAAAACACTTAGCCTATCATTAGTTATCATTTTTACCTTCACTTCAGGTAAATCCCCTTTCATAAGATGGCTGAAGGTAATTTACAAGCAGATAAAACTTAATTTACAGCATCAGCATTAAGTTTCTAAGAATCCCTTTCTTTTACAAACCATGGCACACTTATCATTGATGAAATAATTCTGGAACAATTTTGGGGAAGATTTGATGGGTCAGCATGTCTTTTAAGTGAACAAGGGTTTGTTCAGGCTTTTTGTAAAGGGTCCAGTTTTTGTAAAAATTGACTCATACATTGTGAATTTGAAGTTAGCGGTAAATTAGTTTTTTTTTTCAGCCAGGAGCTTGTTTTTGTGAAAATAGGGTCCCGTATTTGTAGTAGTGAAAAATAACATCAGACTGCTTCAACCAAAACGCCACTCTATGTCCCCTGATCATTCTGTAGCCTAATATAACAGAAAGCTTCATTAACTAGAGTAATCACAATCAAGATATTGGTTCTGAAGCTGAACAACATTTTGCAGCAATACATAGAAAGGACCCCAACAGTGTTGTTGCTGATCCCCCAAATTTCTCTAAAACACAAGTTCTCAAACTTTTGAAAATCACAACATATTTTTTATTAAACAAAATCTAATGTGACCTGCCGCATCTTCAGTTAATTTTTTTATGCCCCTCCTACAAGACTTCAACTTCATGCAAGTGGGGTTTGGTCACCAACTATTTTATTAACTTGTATCTCGTATTAAAAATTAAATTAACTTTTTAGAAAATTAAAAGGAAAATTTTGAACATGAGTGTACCAAATAGTTTAATTGTGGGAGTAACCATGAGTTCCACAATTAAAAAAGGAGGCTGGAGGTCCTCCCCAGAAAGATTTTTGAAATTTGACTCTTTACACAAGATATAACTTGGTTTTCTTTTCAGTAATCTAAATCTGTAAATTGCAGCAACATAATATCCTAAGAAAATTCTTAAAATTTGTATTGTCCCCCTGGTGGAGAGCCTTACATTTAGAAACACCATTTTTTTTTCAAATCTTATATGAATAATAATCGTCAAGTTTTGCATTATCAGTGATAGCAGAAATATCAAAGAAAAATATAGTATTCACCAACAAAAAATATAAGACATACGAAAAATTCAATTCACATTTAGTTTTACTTTTAGGTGAACCAATGAAAATCCACCTTATTAAAAATGAATAAAAATTACAGAACTTTGATAAATTATTTAGAAATTACAATAAATGCACAATTTGAAGTTAATTTTAAGGAATGTACACCACATCAGTTAAATTTTAGATTGACTGCTTTATTAAAATGGTTACTTATCAACACGTTTAAAGTGACAAACATGTTTTCTACTTTAATTGTCCTTCGCATTCACAACAAGTTAGCTTTTATTCCTTTTACTGTATGATGATTTGATAAATTTCAAAAACCAACACGTTTGTAAAAAGATACCTACTCTTCACAAATTCAAAATCTTGTCCCGACCCACCAAGAACTGACTGGTGACCCCCCAGTTTGAGAACTCCTGCTCTAAACTAAAAAATCAGACCAAACCCATGAGTCCAAGAAATCTAAGAATAAAAGAGATTGAGAAAAAACCAGTGGTGACTCACCCATAAATGCTGCTGAATTGAAACACCCCCAACCACCACCTAAATTTCCCAAATTCCAATTTTTATAAACTTTAAATATTTTATAAAAATTATCTTTTATCCTTTACTACTTTCATTTTATTCTTTCTCAATTTATAATCTTAAAGAAAAATGCCAGAAGTCATTCCCTCCAATTAAGGAGAAATCAGTACACCAGTCAAAACACCTAGCTGTCTCACCAATAGATTTGTTTCCGGGTGCTTAGTTCTCAGAAATATATCATAAGTGGAATTAAAATTGTTGAGAGCATTTCATCTCAAATACAACAAATCAAAATATCAAGAATTTAACAGGCAAAGCTGTTAAAGAGGTAATTTTTTATTTAAATGTATTTATCATAAAAATCATTACATACTAACTACTAAAATGAGCTCATTTACACACTCTTCCCTATGAGGCTCTTCTTGGACCCTTCAGGGTACCAACAAGAATGGCTCAATGGAGCATTGAACTATAGTTAACAGCATTATAGTACTATTATTAAATCTTTCCTGGTATTTTCTTTCCGTCTCTATAATGTCCTCATGAGATAGCTTACTGAGTGCATTATTCACAGCTCCTAATTTTTAAAAGCAAGGGAGTAGGGAATGCACAAAAGCCAAGAAAAATGGGCAAATTTGAAAATAATTTTGCAATTTGTGCCAAATCCTGACGTTAAAGATTTATTTTTCATTATCAGCACATCAAAATGAGGAAATTGCTAAAATTAATCAAACAGCTTTTTCGTTGCAGACCAATGTAATCATAGAAGATACATTTTAAAATTAATTGTTTCACAAGGTAGTATATAATAGTAAAAACATGCACTACTGCTTCATAAAAACTTGGAATTTTTGCAATTTAAAATCTTTTGGGAAAAGTTTCTCTCCAACTCTTTTCTTTTAAAAGAAATTATTTATAACATGTTTTAATTCATTATGCTTAAAATCTTTGACAAGATCAGGAAAAAACTTATAGTTATAGAGGAAAAGCCCAAATCACAAATATTAAAAATCCATTATACAAAATGAGTCGCATAATTTTGCGAAAACACTAACTAATTGGAATGAAATTTTTAAGTCCTATTATATCAAAGAAATATTAAACAGATCAATTCCCACACACAGTTAAATTAAGTATTGAACTATCAAGTTGCAAGAACTCCTACTCATAAAACTTTTAGTAGCTATATTAAACTGCTAACATTTCCCTTTTTTCAATGTCTTTTTGGTTCCAATTGTGCATTCAGATAAGAAACCATTTTTGACAGCAAGTTCTTGTGCCAATTAAAAAAAAATTGAAGTGAGTATCATAAAATACATCTGCTTTAAATTTTCCTTGAAACAATAATATATCAACAGGGCAATTCCACGGGACTGACATTTTTAAAGGAAAACCATAGGTATTTTGTAATTTACTTCCCAAAAATAAATTTTTAAAAAATATTTTAGCTGCCTAGTTTATTACTTTCTTGCAAGCTAAATCTAACAGCATAATTAAATTTTCAAATATATTTATATTTTAATTTTAAACAACATGGGTAACTAACTGACATTTATGCAGCATAAAAGTCAGTTAGTTACCAAGTTGTTTATAAATTTTTAAAAAATAAACAAAAATATATTTGAAAATTTTATTATGCCATTAGATAGATTTAGCTAACAAGAAAGCAACCCGTGGAATTTCCCTACAATTATTAACATTTACTAATCTCAATCATAACTAATTTTAGCATTTAGAAGTTCATTTGGCATTCAAACTGTACTATAATGTTTTGTTTGGTAACTAAAACCTTGGGAAATCCAAAGAAACAAAAAACCTGGCTCTAACACTAAAAAAGGTGATAAAATTGTGGATTCTGGCAAACCAGCTCTATAGAAGTTGAATTGCTTACTCGCCAATAAACGGCATTGACATAACCAATAACAATATGCCAAAAATGTAGCCCAGACCTGTTTTTTTTTGGATTTACCAAAACTTTTTTATTTTTTAATATTAAACTGACAGTATATTTTCATGTCTACTACCTTAAAAAGTTAAGGAAATTTCTAATTGCAATTTCCAAGAATGCAAGATTAATTTACTGCTGCTTTAAACATTTAGGGAAACACACAATAAATATAAATAAAACTATGAATATTATTTTAAAATTTTACCAAAATTTATTAATCAGAATCAGAAATGCATGAGTCAATTTTGTGTTTAAATTTCAAAAACCCTATATACTAGAAACTTAACACTAACTTAGATCTTATCTCTTTCATCAAAGTTTAAGAATAATCAAAACCAGAAACATTTATTTTTAAAGAATCAATGAAATTCTAATGAAAACATTATTTTCAAAAGCTTATTTTTATAAGGAAAGAATAAAATGTCGATAAAAACGATTATCCCCCCCTAACGAAATAATATCATATTCGAACAAAGGGTCAATGAATGATGCCGGGATAAAGAAACTTTATTTTTATAACTGATGAATTAAAGTAACAAAAAATGAAAAATTAAGCGATGATTCATTTGGGAAATCTTCGAATAATAATGATAAAGGATCGAAGCAGGCTTTAGCTTTACATACAAATACAAATACGGATCACCTCCCTAAAAAATTTTATTTCTTCGGCAAATCGAAACTGGAAACATAAAAGAAATTGTCTCCGATAAACATCAAAATTACTTAAAATCTATTTAACTGGTACCTACGCTCGAGATAGAAAAATGCAATTCAGTAGCGAGGTCAAATAGACATGGCGGTTTAATCTAAAATGTAGCACGATCAAATCCTAAATTCTCAGAAATAGGAAAACGTATTATTAATACGTATAGAGCAAAACAAAATAGGAAGTAACGAGAAATTAGGAGTGCGAATAGAAAAACAAAAGTAATACAGCAGAGAATTATAAATGAATTGGGTTCAACTACTTTTACAAGGTTAAGGCACAGGAAATATATAATTACTTCGTCATTAATTGCAGCATGCGTGAAGCTGGTAATGAGCAATAAGATCAAGTATCACGATATTACATACATTCTATAACTACTAAACACGATTTATCAAAAATAATACATGTAATATTAAGTGAATTAAGGCTGCTAACTCTCTTGCTGCAACTGATTTCACTTCTATCCTATAGTAAACATTGTCTTTACAAAGAAAACATTCGAGAGCATTAGAGCGCACATACCACTCATGTTACACGGACAGCTGGAACAATAGAATAAAAAGGTAAAATTCAGTAAATGCATATCACACTAGATGGCGCTAAAGCCTAGGAACTGTAGCCTCAAGCCCACACAAGAAATATATCTATCTATAAAAAATGGAAAGGTTTACAACAAAAATAAAATCATTAAACATTAGTTAAAAGCTTTGAACAGTTGAAAGTTGTTAATTTTTTCAATCGATTCAAAAAATTCAGCACTACCATGATCGTATTTTGAACATTTCAACTCTCATCATCATCAGCAAAACAAAACAAACAAACTTTTGGCTCCTCGGCTCCTCACGTCCCGCTCGTCCCTCGCTGTGACTGGTGACATTTTTAAAATTAATGCGTTTAAAGTTGGACAATTACGTTAAAATATATTTTTCTCATTCATGTTAAGTAAGTTAATATCACTTAAGAAAGTGAATTGAACATCTAAAAAAAGTAACGTGATTCAAAATTATGAGTTACTTCTTATTGACTATGCAATACAACTTATTATAATTTTTAATTCAATTGTATGAAATTGATGTATCATAGTTTTTTAACAGTTAATTCTATCCTACACAGTTTCAATCAATCTCATGGGGGTACAGACCCCCACAATATTAGATATTTCTAATAAAAAAAGTAATATTCTCTTGAAGTCCAGTTTTAACCCTGCGTGGAACTTCTAAATTTCCTGGCAGTTTTCCCCTCTCAATCTTTTATTGACAGAGATCTTTGCTATAGTGAGTTGTCAAGTGGGCGGGGAAGGGCAACTGCTCCCCCAAATTGTAAATATTATTTATGGAACAGATATTAAACAGGCTATGTATGTTGACTGCCAACTAGCAGCTTCATAGTAATGGCAATTTGTCCACTCTCTAGTTCTTGTCAACACATCACTATCAAGGTTGGAATAGTGATAAGATGGCAGAAGGGTATGAACATCCATAATGCTTTCATTCATAAAAATTAAAGGGGTGGCTCATCCCCACAACTTCGAAAGAAGAATACAACATTCAACACAAATGGAGCAACCCCTTCTGGGACCAACAGTATATGGTTGCTAATCAATTGCTCAAGAATTTAATCAAATTCAAAGAATCGTGAGATTTTTAAATGATAATGTGTTCAAGAATTTAAATAAAATCAGCTAAATTTTTTTCACCTTTTTCTTGAAAGTGTTTCATTGAAGTTGCATATTAAACTAGTACTTTCTAGCAATAGTTTCTTTTGTGAAAAAGTATATTATAGTTTACTTTTATGTATTAATAGAGGCCAAAAGAAAAGTTATTAAGACCTAAAATTTGGATTACTCCCCACAATTGGTAACACTGTAAGCAGGAGACCAGTTATGTGATGTTAGTTGCTCATTGTTTTCTTTTTATGATAAATCACTTTTTTTCAGAATGGCATCATCTCGGCTGCAACAGATCAAAGCAAAAGGCTTGGCTGAAAAACGAAAGCAGCAAGCAGGCTCTGTTAATGTTGAGTCCTGTTTCTTTCGCCAACTGAAAGAGGCATCTCTACATCCAAGAGTCATCAAACAAGCCAGAAAGACAGGAGTTCTCAACCTGTCAAATAGAGGAATAGCTGAAAGTAATTGAAATCTCTTAGTTTCTATTGAATTTAAATTATTAAAAACTGTAACCCTTCCATTTAACAATAAACCATATCCAGCAGAATGCCACTTTCCCAGAGTAGCCCTGGAAATCTGGTCTTTTAACACCATAATCCCTGAATTCCGGGTTTTATCAAAATTTTCGAAAATCTTGAGCTGAACAAGAAAGAGCAAATGCTCAAACATTAATAACATCTTTTATGAAGAATCCGGCCCCCATCAGTTCTTAACACTATTACAAAGTAGCTACATCATTCTGAGAAGAAATTTCTTCCCCCTTAGCTGTCTGATTGGGTCCCTGTTTACATACGGCTGTGGTTAAAACATTTTCCACCGGTTTGTCTCATCCGTTCATGGGGTGCGTTGTAAGTTTTGTAGGAAAAATACATTCAAAACAATATTTTTTTTAAGAAATACAGATTTTGGAGCATTCTGGAGTTTGGGATTCCAGAAAGTTTGTTACTCAAATAGTTTTCTGTTATTTTGATTTGAAGTTATAATGGCACCCCTGATTTAGTTAACTTAAGTAACTGATCAAAATTTTTTTAAAAAGCAGTTTATTTAGAAATTGAGAAAATAGGTTGAAAAGCTGTAATCCCTTTAACTCAAGAACTAGAAAGAAATGTTTTAGATCCCTCTTTTCACTCTGAAGTTGTTACTTAAGTGTTGTTTTGTCTTTTTCATATTTCAGTGCCAGATATTGTGTGGAACATCACTAGTCTGACTGCTGAAGAAACAAAAGAGCTTTCTGTATCTCTTGATTCTCAGAATGACGAGGACAAATGGTGGGACTATGTAGAGATGAACAAACTAGTTCTTGCATCAAACACTTTGCGGTCTGTTTCTCCAGCTATATCAAACTACAAGAAACTGTCTGTACTTGATGTGAGTTTTAAGTAATTCTTCAGACATGTTGCTAGTTTTCTGTATGCTCTAGCACAAGCATGCACATTAGGGTGTTTCAAAAAAATTTTTTTTTGAATTTCCCAGATGCCCCCCCCCCCCCTCAAGTTGTTACAAATACTAAAACATTATTACCTGCAAATTTTCAGGTCTCTAGGACGATTTTTGACCCCCGCGCCCTTCAAAAGTAGGTTTCCCATGTTAAAGTATAGGGAAAATATTGAAAATATCGTCATTTTTGGTTCTTTTCAATTTTACGAGCCTGAACGCAGTCAATATCGAATTAAAACCTATACATCACCTTTGGGACTTCATTGCCTCAAGATCCTATCGGAAAAATATTCCATGACACCTACTGGGGGGTAGTTACACGGGGGTGAAAAGCGAGCTTTCACCGAAAAACGAGGATGCTTGCCGCGGGTGCTGGTTATGCTCGCTGGCGTTTGCGGAGGGACCTGGATAAAAGCCTATTTAAGTGTTTATTGAACCTTTTTCCTTAAGTACCTGGTCATTTGGAACCCATCTGGTGGGAGTTGTGTCTGGACCCCCCATGAGAGAGGCCTTCATCCAGCTCCCGCCGCAAGCGCCAGCAAGCATCCTCGTTTTTCGGTGAAAGCTCGCTTTTCACCCCCGTGTAACTACCCCCCAATAGGTGCCATGGAATATTTTTCCAATAGGATCTTGAGGCAATGATGTCCCAAAGATGATGTATAGGTTTTAATTTGATATTGACTGCAGTCAGGCTCGTAAAATTGAAAAGAACCAAAAATGACGATATTTTAAATATTTTCCCTATACTTTAACATGGGAAACCTACTTTTGAAGGGCGCGGGGGTCAAAAATCGTCCTAGAGACCTGAAAATTTGCAGGTAATAATGTTTTAGTATTTGTAACAACTTGAGGGGGGGGGGCATCTGGGAAATTCGAAAAAAAAAATTTTACTATAGACTTTTGAAACACCCTAATGCACATCTTTAATGATCATACAGGCCAAAATTTGCTATTATAACTAGCTATGGGCCAAAACTTTTGAGTTAATTGATTTTGCAGGCCAAAAATTTAATTGGAATTCACTATAGTTAGCTCAATCAAGAAGGAAACTATAAAAAATTGAATAACATGAGAAACAATCTTTTTTATGTATATTTAAAAATACTGCAGGTGTATGCAGAATAATTTCAAGGAAGTTTCTATATTTTTAAACAACACAAGTCTTTTTTAACCTGCCTTTTTACTTATTTAGATATGTGATTAATTATAAAAATAAAATGAATTATAAAATAATTTATTAAATTAATAAATTATAAAATAAAATTATATAATTAATTAAAAATTATAAAAAAAAATTATTAAATATTTGTTCTTACGTATTATCCCATTGACCTTGCCGCTGAATCCGAAAACGTTATCAAAGCCCATTCCCCCCACAGCAATACCCATTGACTGTTCGATAGCTGTGCTGCTGAATTTGACAGTCGCTGAACTGTCGATGGGATAATACGTAAGTACCAAATTTTTTCATTGCTAAATTCTTCAGCAAATACTTAATGACTTTTTAAAAATGCACACTTAATAAAGAATCATCCAAGACTTATCAGGCAATAAAATGACGCAGCAGGCTGTATGTTGTGCAGATCAGCTCTAGCATATCACATATTTTGTTTCCTTTGAAAAGCTAGTTGATAAATCTTCACATTGCAGGATTGAAACTTTTTTGTGTACCCCCAAAAATCTGTTTCAGTGCATTACTATATTTCTAAAAATATTTTATTCTATAAAGTGTATTTTGCTTTAATGCATGTATTATTAATGATTGACTTGGATTTAATTGAATCCACACTGAGTTTATATAATATATTAATGAGTTGTTTTCTCTTGGTTTAATGTTGTCAAATAGGTCAGCAACTGTATATAAGGCAACTGAGAAGGTTATTCTTTTGAAGATATCTTTTGTTTGAAACCCTCAGTTTGCTCCTTTAAATCAGCCTGTGCTTTCCACAATATGTAAATTGTAAAATCTAGTAGTTTTTCCAAGCTTTTGAGTTAAAGTTAGTTATATCCCTGATATGTTCTCCAAATGCTGTACTTATTTTGGCTTTAACAGGAAAACCATAAAATTTGAGATATTTATTTATTTTTAACATTGTGTGTTTTTCAGCTGCATGATAATTGCTTGTCTGATTTACCTGCAACTCTTGGGGAGCTCACTTGTCTTACCAAACTTAACATAAGGTAAAAACTTTACCATTTTATTTTGTTCTGTATGGTTTTATATACAACAATTAACATGCTAAAGGCCGTGGGGAGCCTAGTGGTTAAGGCATCGGCTTCGGGATCGGAGGGTCCCGGGTTCGATTCCCGACACCGCTGAAAACCCACTGAGTATATACGGAGTACGTGCTCGTTAAATCTGTGGGTCCGAAAGTCCTGTGATCCGTCATGGCGCAGTTTACCACGGGTCCAGGTGTCTGGAGATTATTTCCCTCCCCTTCAGAGACATGGCAAAATTGTGGAGGTGGCGATAGATGGTGGCGACATCTATCATCCGAGGCTTAAGTCGGACTCCTGCCATTTCATGGGCCTCACTTCCTCAGAAGCCGCACCCCCTTTGCCTTAAATCCTATCCGCTTTGCGGATGGAGCTTGGATATTCCAAGTGGCATAAGACAACAACAACAACACAATTAACATGCTCTTCTGATCGACTTTTAAAAATCTGAAGTTGATTATTTATTAGAATATTATTTAAAAGGATATTTATATTATGTGTTAATGCATATTGAGTACAGCATTCAGAAATTGTGTTTTGAGTATTGTTAAAACTCTTTTGAATCTTTTATTTGGTTACAGTCGCAATAAGTTTGAAAAAGTCCCCGAATGTGTATTTTCCCTCAAGTCCTTGAAATCACTTTTGGCACAGCACAATAAACTTAAGAGTTTAAATGATGATATCAGCAATTTATCTTTTTTAGAAGAATTGGTAAGTTTTTTCTTGTTTTACTCTAATTCATTAAGAATTTTTTTGCTAATTTTTCATAATTATAATTGTTTTTTAAAGGATTTATCCCATAATCAGCTCAAGAGGTTGCCTCATTGTATTGGATTTTTATCAAGGACTACAGATTTTAATATTTCGAATAATGAACTGGTAGCTTTGCCTGTAGAAATTGGAGATATGGCAGGTAAATTTTTATATTAGCAAGGTTTTTATTTTAATAAGAATATACAACAGAATAACAAAGACTGTTTCAAATTTTGGTTTAATGGAATCCCCATTATTTTAACACATTCTTATTAGGTCACTTTCAATCTTGTTTATCTGTTTGTTTCACAAGGAGTTGAAAAAAAATGTTATATATTTTTTAGTCCATTTTAAAAACATGTTTTTAAAACGTTTTTTATTTCATTAACTATTATTAGTTATATTCATTCTCATTGACCTATTATATACTGAAAAGCCAAAACAACTAGTACATCTATCAAATATCAAGTAGGGCCCCAGCTAGCATACAGAGTGCAACAAAATGATGTGAAATGGGTTCAATTACTGTCTAGAAAGCGTGTTGAAGGAAATCGCACCTTAAATCCTGCAGGGGACCCACAAATCCTTTGGGAGATATGAGGCGTGGAAAAAAGAATTTCTAAAATAGTGATCAAATTTGGTTTTTGTGTATGACCATTTATCAGAGTACAATGAATAATCGAGAATCCGGTAAAATCTTCAACATCCCTGTGGCTTAAAAAAGACTATGAAAGAACATTGACAACAAAAATAACCCATTAACTATGACAAACATGCAACTCTTTCTCAAATTAGTGCAAATTTTAATGCTGAGGCATCATTAAAGTGCCAGCATTTAAATTTGCACCAATTTAAGAAACAGTTCTTAAGATGTTGATGGTCTTGTTCTTTCACAGTATTTTTCATGTCACAGGGATGCCAGAGATTCGGTGTTTTACCAGATTCTTGATAATCCTGTCACTCTTTTGAAATGGTTATATGTGAAAATTCAAATTTGATCACTATTTCAGTGATGCTATTTTCCATGTCTTGTGCATTCTATCTTCTCCAAGGATTTGTGACTTCCCTGTGGGATTTATCGTATGAATTCCTTCCAGCATACTTCCTAGGCTCTAATTGCAGTAATTGCACACTGCAGGCTTGCTGGGTCTCGATATTCCCTATGTGTACCAGTTATTTTGGCTCATCAGTGTATTTATAAGTGTTACATCTATTTCATTTTGTTCTGAGCTATACATTTTGGTTTAAATAAAATAGCATGGGTTTTACTTGCAGGTTTTTCTTACTACAAAATTATTAAAATTGTAGGACTTTCATTTCAGCTTTGAAGCACTTGGATGCATCCAAAAATAAACTTAAATCTATACCTGAGCTGATGGAAATGCTACATCACCTAGAGCAGCTTTATATCCAGCATAATGCTATCAGTGAATTGCCTTTGCTGGCTAATTGTCATGCTCTTAAGGTAATTGATCATTTCATGTTTTTCACTCACTGTTAATTTTTCAAACTAAGCACCCTTGAGACAGAAAGTAATGAATTTGATGAATGTTAATCAAATAGTTTTCTTCATCAACTTTATACCAAAAGAAAAATAAAGAATTTAATCCAATCTTTAATGGAACAATTATCTAAATTAACATTATACCAAATTTAAAATGGAACAATGATCTAAATTAACATTATACCAAATTTAAAATGGAACAATGATCTAAATTAACATTATACCAAATTTAAAATGGAACAATGATCTAAATTAACATTATACCAAATTTAAAATGGGAAAATGATCTAAATTGACATTATACCAAATTTAAAATGTAACCATTTTTCTATTCTTGGCAATTTTTAGAAAGCATAAGTTTACTAAGTTCTACAATGTAATTACCAGTTACTGGCTATGTGCCATGGGTTGTTCTACTTTCTCATGTCATTATGGGCACTTGTCTAGATCAGGGCATGAAATTCCCCTTGCCAATTTGCAATTGGCAATCTAATCTTATGGCTGGCGAGTACATTTTTTTAAATGTTGCATTTAAAATCAAGCTACATTCACTTAAATTAGTGTCTCAATCAAATGGCAAGTAAGAATTTTGGTCTGGTTAGTAACTTATTACTGAAATTTTATATCCTGGTCTAGATATTTCTAGCCACCTAAAAACTCCAGTGAAAGTATGTATTCAGCAGCTGCATACATATTTTTACTGGCTTTTTTAGTTGGCTAGAAGTATCTATAAAATTTCATAGCTGCATTACAGCTATTCTCTTTATGTAAGAAAAATTCTAATGTTAAATTCAGGCATTTCAATCCTGTAATTTTGTAGGAAATTCATGCTGGTTTCAACAATATATCAGTGTTGGCCCCTGAGTTTTGTGAGACAATCTCTGGAATCAAAATCCTGGATTTAAGGGACAATAAAATATCCGAGCTGCCTGATGCAGTATGTTCTTTGACTACCTTAGAGAGACTAGATCTCTCTAACAATAATTTATCAAGGTATTACTCTTTTACTTGTTTTGGATTATATCTGAATTACTTCTAAATACTAATTTTTAAAACACGAGAGAACAAAATATTATTCATAAATCCCTTTATCAAAGTTATTAATGTACGTTTAATTCCAATTGTGCTTTTTAATAGCTTAAATTGCAAAATTAATTTATATAATGACTATCACAAAAGTTAACCTTGTAGTTTAAGGTTATTTGATCAACACAGTTTTGGTTTATATATTTGAAGACTGAGACAACAACAAGCTTTATCAAAACCTACCTTGGTGGCCACCACAGACTGCCACAGGGGTGTTTATCAGGTAAAGACCCATTATGTACTACCTGATTGGTTATAAAACTGTGTTACCTTATTAGCTATCAGCAGTAGTCACCAAATTGGATTCTGAATAATTATATTAAACCTGTTTCTGATTTAGCTTGTTGTTACCCCAAGATTTTCTATTCTAAAGGCCACCAGTTCTCTGGAAAAAGTCCACACTAACTAAGGTTTAAAAGAATAGGGATTTATTTTAAATTTTACATGGTTTTCATTTCATAGTTTACATAGTTTCATTTAACATTTTTGTTTTTTTAGCTTACCATATACGTTGGGTACTCTACCACATTTGAAATTTCTTGCTATTGATGGAAATCCTATGAGAAGCATCAGGAGGGATATAATTCAAGTATGTGGAGTGAGAAATTTTGGGGGTTCTAACATTATCCTATCAACCATCAGTTTCAGCAGCACAGTTAATGGGCTTTAGCTCTATATTTTCATTTTCAGTAGCACAGTTGATGGTATAATATGGAAGTACTACTTTTTGTTATTAAAATTAATGGCTAAACCATTTTAGATAGAATACCTCCTCATTACAGCTCTGTGTTTAGCGTTTTGCTGCCCTATAATAACTATTTACTTTCCTTACTTTATTTTTTCTCTAGCAGTAGTTTTAACACACAAGATACTTTACAAATGGTACTAAAACCTCAATCTCTTGATTTCTAATTTATATAATAGAAAAATAATTTATCATTTAGCATGACTAACCTGCAGTTGAGCTAGAAGGAAAAGTTTAAGGTTGTAAAAGAAATAAAACAGGGAACTTTAAAGCTTTAATGGTGAACAAAATGCAACAGCATGATTGAGGGTTAAAAGTTAGGTACTATAATTTCAGAAAGAATGGTATTTTTATTCTTTTATATCCAAATATATATATATAGAGAGAGAAATATAATCAGGAAGCAATTACAAACTGCTGACCTCATTTTCAATTTATGGTGTACTGAAAATTCTCAGCATTAAATCAAAACTGAAAATATTACCTGCTCTTTAGAGAGGTACTGTTCAACTATTGAGATGGCTGCGTAGCCGCATAGCTGATCCATCATCTTTGAATCATGGAAGCCGGCCATCTTCTGAGGTTGACAGTGGGCAAGGGCTGTCAAACTGTGATATCGATAAATATGCCTTGAAGTCTACCAGATCTCTAGTCTTGAGGTATGCTTTGTTACTTTGATATTTGATGTTATGTATTGTGGGAGTTTTAACATTAGACTTGCTTAGTTCCACAGTTTGTTTGCTAAGCAAGCACACTTTTGGTGAAAAACCTGTTGGAAAAACTCATTTGTTTAAAAGGCATATAGTACTTTGAATGAATATATTGAATTTATGAAACTTATTTCATTAAGTAACCTAGGTTTAATTTTGAATGCCTAAAATTTTTTAATCTGAAATAAATTTCACATTTTTCTTCTAAAACAATGTTTTTAGTCTTTGTTTCCAATTAAAGGTAATGTATCTTGTAAATAGTACCCAGACTGATGAGGTTTTTGCTTGGGCCCATCTACAGCATTAGTCTGTGCCATTGCTATGTATCAATGGTCGGCAACTGACAGATTGTGGTCTACATCCAGACCACAAAAGGTCACTTCTTAGACCTCCAAATATTTTTAATCTGAATTAATTATTTTTATTACTATTAACATAAAATAGATAATTTTGAGCAAGTCTTTTTCAACGTTGTTTATAAGGGGTAATCCAAAACTGCCCTGGTAAGAGGTCTGCAAAGCAATCATCAGGTGCTGAAGGGGGAAAAAAGTTACCATATGCACTGAACAAAGGGTTGGTAAAAAACAGTTTGGGCTAGAAATAAAATAACATTGTCAATTATCATGTTTTAACTTATTTATAATAGTCATTTGATCAACCTGTACCTCCCTGAAGATTTGGGGCACTTCGGCAAATGCTACTTAGCGTTTAGCAATTTCGCCTAGTCCTAAAAGTTTCTGAGTAAGGTCTTTATGTTCTCTAGATAGAACTAGTATGACATATGTACAATAGGAGTGTTATTAACTGGGTTGTTTGAATATTTCTTCCATCATTCTTTCTGTGCTTCTGATCAATCATTCCTTATTAGTTTTTACCCTTAAAGGCATGTCTTTTAAATGTGACATTAAAAAAAGCTACAGTAATGAAATTATAATTGTTGCAATAGGTACTTATATTACTTATGTTGTATTTATTTTCTGGACCTCGATAAATTTTTCCCAAACATAAAATTACTTGCTGACCCCAGCCAGAAATATAGTTTGTTTTTCTGGTATGTAGAAATGCTTTTGTGCAATTTAGAAATACATATTTTCTCTTGCTATGACGGACTATTAGCCTGCAGCTCTCCTGTAGATTTGAATGCAGGTTGTTGTACAAACTTCCACTGTTTATTCTAGTATTTTAAATCTAGTTTACTTGTTATCTAAATCTAGGTGTGAAATATTTACAATGATTTCTAAGATTTCTATAACATTTTCTTATTTATTTTGTCAGTGCTGTGTTATTGCATAATGAAAACACGGTATTGTGTTTTAACTCTCATTTTCTTTATCAGTGGAAAGAACTTAAGTACAGTTCCACAAGAGATGATAGAAACAGCTGTGTCTGCAGAAGTAACATCAATAGACTTCAGTAAAAACAATTTAGAATCAATACCTGATCAGTAAGTACAATTTGTAAAGTTAAATTTTACAATTTATTTAATAAAAAGTTAGATGTGTTTGAATTGGTTTTAAAGTTTTGATTTTATTTATTATCTGTTTTCATTTCATTCAATTGATACAGTCCATTTTGTTTAATTCCAAAATTAAGCAGCCACAAAAAAATAAATATTATTCAAAAACTTGAAAAATTAAATATTTTAATTTTTATTTCAAGTCCACTAAAGGTATGAAAATACAAATAGTAAGGTGAAAGGTAGAAAAGTAGACAAAGATATAACCCAATAGTGCATATATACTTGGTTGAAAGAGTGGGAGTTAAGAGACATTAAAAGATTATTAAATTCATAGACATGAAAGACAGAGTCTATGAAATTAAACATAATTTGATCTCATTTTGCTTTTTTTAACATTAGTTTAATAGGAAGTTCAAAGTACCAAGATAAATCTTTGAATTAACTATGAATTTTCAAATTCTGGACATTGAGTTATCTAAGCTGCACTGTATCATTATTTGTAGTCTAAAAAGGAGCAAAATTATGGTCTAAAATTAACATATTTTTTAAAAACTTTTTTTAAATATTGTAATAATTTGTAATAAAATTTAAGAGCAGAATGTAAAAAACTATGCCATAACCTTTTTTAGGTTTTTCAAAATTCATTACAACTTATACAAAAATGTTTTAGTGTAGAAAGCATGTTTTCACTCTTCCATTATCATACTTAATGAGTATTCTTTTTTAGTTTTGAAAGTATTTTACCAAAGTTAACCGAAGCTAACTTTGGCTACAATAAGTTGAAATCATTACCAATGTTCATTGGTTTGGCACAGAATTTACAGTATATTGACCTGAGGTACTATCATTCTTCAGTTATTTTTAATATTTCACTCATCACAATATTAGTTTCAAAATACTATGTGATAGCCTAAGTGAGATAAATAAATATGTGTCTGGTGGAAAAACAATAGAAGCTTAATTTTAATAGTTTGATTTCTACTAAGGTAGCTTATACAGTAGACTCATGATTAACAGTGTGAGCATCCCTAATAATATTTAATAAACCTATATCTGCTTTAAGTTTGCAAATGTATATAAAAAATGTGCAATACAACTTAAAATAAAAAGACAAATATAGGAGCTGTAGCATCAATTTTGTAGAATGTTTCTGACTATGTAGTTTAAGTACAGTACTAGGGTACTTTTTGGTAACCGTTTTGGTATTAATGGAATAGGCCAGGTGTCGGCAAACTCATTGGAAAAAGGATACTAATATCAAATCACTACAATGGAAAAAGCAAAAGCTTAAATATGTAAAACCCTTTTCTATGATCGGTAGTACAAAATACAAATAGTTTTTAACTTACTTAACAGCTTTAATGAGTTTTTACTATTTTTATCACATTTTATGTTCAATACAATTAAGTTTTTAAGCTAGAACAATTAATCTTCTTTACACATCATTTGTGGGTTTTCACACAGTACCTGATTTTCTCTATATGTAGTACCTGTGCCAACTAATTTTGCTGATAATTTGGAGTAAAAAATAATACTATAAGGGGTGAGAGATTGTATTTAATTTAGGATCTTTGTCATAATGATTACTACCTTTTGCTCTTCTAAAACGAAAACATCTTGTTTAAATTCACTGATATAATGATAACTGATAAATATATATATTCCCTTAATGATTTTATATAATCAAGTAAAGCATTATTTCCTGATTTATAACCGTTCTTTTGCAACCATAAATCTTCAGCCTGAGATGATTGAATTAACTGTTTTTTTTAATATGATGTTGTTTCCTCTTATAATAGTTTTACCTGAAATACTTTCTGGTTATCAAAAGGTTAAGTAACAACTAAATACATGTTTTTCAGGAATAACCAGCTGTCAACATTTCCTTCAGAAGTGTCCAGCATGTCTCATCTTAGAGAAATCAATATTTGCTGCAATAGGCAAGTGTGTTAAATGTCCATTGGTTCAAAAATACTATTTTTTTACAAACAAAATAAGTAAAACAATTTAAAGAAAAATGAAAAAAAAAAGTGTCAAAAATTGACTCCATGATGTCCCCCCCCCCTCCTAAAACATAAACTGCATTTGTTTTTCTATATTTTTAAATGCATGAGAGCTGGAAATGTATAAGACTAAAAACATACAGAACTTATGGTTTTTTCACAAAAGAATTGCTTAGTTATTAAACTATATTGGCTCTGCCAGGAAACCATGTTTAACTACTGATTTTTATAATATTGATCCAAATCTGCTATTTTGGAGAATAAATCATAATTCTTCATGGGGGGGAACCAGGATTGAGTTTACTAAAAATTATAATCCAATTAATTTTTCTAGATTTAAATTTTTTATAATGTGATAAAAATATTTTATTTATGATTCCAGGAAATATATGTGCTCTTATTTTTGAAATGCTATTTTAATTAAGTTTAGTCACAAATTAATTACTAAGTTGCTTCATTCAAATTGTTTAAGAAAACAATCTTTTATTTAAAATTATAGCTATATTTGTTGCAACCATGCTAATAGTTATGCTATGTCTATCCCTCTATATGGCTTCCATTATGTTCTATGATTTCTATATTAATTTTTCTTAATTTTAGATTTCAGTGCATACCTTCTGCTTTGTTTGCATTGAATAAGCTGGAAATTATCTTGGCTTCTGACAACCAAATTGAAAATATAGATGTAGCTGGTTTGTCGAAGTTGAAAGCTCTTGCTGTTCTAGATTTGCACAATAACAGCATAAAAATAGTTCCCCCAGAACTAGGAAATTTGACTCAACTCAGGTTTGTGTTAATTTTTTTTTCTAATTACAAAGTTTTCATTATTTTGCTCAACACTTTTCCCAAGTTTTAAAGTATACCCAAGCCTTATGGATTAATACTTAAATTGAAACTAATTAAGAATAATAGACTAAATCAGTGTAAGTTACACACAGTCTCCATAAGGGACCAATAGATATTTTTAGATACCTAATCATTTCATCAAAACATTCATTTGCTCTGTTCTAACTTCACCCTTTTGATACCCAGTCTAAGTATTCTTTGATAAAAAAAAGTTAGCAAAAAATTTTGGTTACAGATTCTTGATTTCTGTTATCTAGGAAGGTCTGTGTAAAAGTTTCCATTTTGTTCTCCTTGATTAGAGGATAAATAGGGCTTTAATTAGGATTTTAAACTTTTGTTTTAATTTTTTTTGTTTTAATAGCTGGTATATTTTAATTGCTTAAATTTATAGAGTGTAATTAAACAAAAATTTATAGAATGAATAAATAAAAATGTTTTTTTCTTCTTTAAAAATTACCTAAAACTCAAAATTCACAAACATATAAAAAAAATTGAATTTTTTGTTTGTTATATTATTCCTATTTGTTTTAGATGTGTTGACACTTTTGTTATACATATAAGTATATTAGGCTGAACCATATTTTTATTTGATGATGACACTACAAACAGACCAGCTGTAATAAAGTTAGAGAATAAATCCATCAATAATCTTTTAAGTAAAATTCCGAAAACTAAAAATAATTTATAAATAGCATTTTTGACATGAAAACTGTAGATAAAACTTTCCTATGCATAATACTCTTATGCCATGTTTATTTACCTACATGATAACCCAGCCTTTTGAAATGCATTGAGATCTATTAGGTTGGAATTTATCCAATATTCCTAGATTTGGGAGAGGATCACATTGATAAAGTATCATTTTGGTCAAGTCCAAACAACTTTAATCATAGAAAACAGTTGTATGACTTTGAAAGCTGATGCATCAGAATTTATTCTTCCAAGAACTGCTGGAATGTGTTGTTGCCACTTCTATAATCATGCACTGTTATTTTCACAAGAGTTGTCACTTCCCTCAAAAATATCATCTTTACTTTTACTCAAGATTTAACCATGGCTTATTTCTAGCACTCTAATTTCACAACACATTTAAAAAAAAATAAATTTTTATTGATTGTAAAATAATATTTTCTGTGGTATGAATTGTTTATTTTCTGTATAAATTTGTGAACTTGAAAATTTAGATATTGATAAGAAAAATTGTGTCACTGTGTATTGTGTTTAAATTTATTATTTATTTGCATTCCACTTTTCTGATTATACTAGATCCCTTCTTCTTGATGGAAACTTGTTTAGAAATCCTCGTCCAGCCATTCTATCCAAAGGCACTCTAGCCTTGTTAGAGTTTTTGAGAAGCCGCATTTCTCAAAGTTGAAGACATCTCTGTGTGTTATGTATCATCTGCTGCTTATTGAAAGGGCTTTTGCTTTTAAATTTCAAGTATTAACAATTAAATTTTAACCAACTGTGGGTTCACATTCAATTAAAATATTATAATCTTATGAATCAATGCTAGTAAAACTCCAATTTTAGCTTTGATTATCTTTGAATTGAATTAAATATTTATGCAGTTTTAAAAGTGCAGTATATACTGTAGCAAATATTTACTTTGACTTTTGTAAAGTTTTATCAAATTGTGTTTGAACTCATTTTTGACTATTTTGTAATTTTAAGAGCAACATAAAAACATTTAATGTTAAACTTTATTATCAGTTATCTTTCTTGTATATAAAAGTTTTTAAAGCTGTAAAAAAAATTAGCTTTTAGCATTATGATATATGCTTGAGAAGCCCAAATATGTTAAATGAAAAATTTGCAACATGAAGTTTCCAGTTTTATTGTGGAAACTGGAAATATATATCATTGTATTAAATGAGTAATATTGCCCAATTAAAGCCATTATTAAAAACTTAGGACATAGAGAAGTTAAAAAATTATTTATGAAACAAAGATTTATTTATGTTAGTAACTCGTCTTTGCTGTATATTCAACTTTAAGCAGTAATATTCAAACCCTACTTAGTTATTTAAACTTTAAACTCAAATGTATATTTTTACAGGAATTTAAGACCATGAGTTGTTTGTGCTTTCTATCTATTTAACAAAGAGATAGTTTTGCTTAAAGATAAGTTTGGGTCAAAGTTGTGTAATTAAATATTTTCAAAATTTATTGTATAAATTATTTTTCCAAATCTTTGTCAAGAAAATTTGAATGTTCTCTTCTGATTTTTTTTTATAAATAACAATTTTCTTAAAAGTTTCCATGTTTAAAAATTAGCACATTTTATTCTTTGAATATCTTTTCTTCAGGAATGTACTTGAAAATATTTCCAATGAATTTTTTAACTTGTTTATTATTTATCAATGAGTAAATATGTGCTTAAATGCATTATTGTTTAAGTTTGGTAATTGTGATACACTAAAAAGTAAAGGCAATTATGATACAACTTAACATTTTTGCCTACTGAACTGAACAAAAAAAAATATATTTAACTCACTCATTCCTTAATTATTTGGATCATATTATCCCTTTAAGATTTGAGGACATGTGATTTAATGAGAATTTGAGATGTTAAACATTCACTGACTCTACTTTTTAACATAAATGGCAGATATTATATTAAACTATCCCCTTAATCCTATGTCCTCTGATATTAAAAGTGAAAAATATATTAGGGTGCTTTCTAGGTAGACTTAATGCAGTGGTTGCAGATTTATTACAATTTTGATAACCACCTGCAGTTTTAACAATGTTTATTTAACAACCTTTTCATTTATATGCCCCTCATAGTAATAATATTACTGTAAAATAGTTATTTTTATTCATCCCATTTATTCCATTACTTGAATTTGAATCATTGCATCTAACCAGCTTTTTAACCTTTTAAACGCCGTAATTCAAATTTCAAATTAAAGGTTCGGATTTTTGGCTTAAATGGCTTGTTTCATCATTACTAAAACCAATCTTGACGTTTTTTGGCAGAAAAAAAATCCTAAGTATGATTTTGAGGATGTTCCCATTTGGGAACATCGGCGTTTGGGGTGAAGTTTTTAGGGGGATTTCCAAAAGGCATTTACTTCAAAATAAATTCAAGTAAAACTACTGAAATAGGTTTCTACTCAATAATTTTGAACATTTTTATGATCTTGGACTATTTCTTCATATTTAATTCCCATGGTTGGACGATTGGGTAAAATTTTATAGATTTTCATAAGAAAAAATTTACATATTTATTACAGTCGTGACACTTTTCCGTACATTTTTATTGCACAATGGGTAATTTTTCGGTATAAACAATACAAAAGAATGTTCCCATGCGTTTCAAAGCTAAACAGTTATCTTTTCTGAGTGAAAAATTAGTTTTAATTACTGTTGTATCCGAATATCTAGCATAAAATCCATGAATTGCATTCAAATTTAATTAGCTTTCAAAAGTGATAATCATGACTATCTCCATTGATTTGTTAAATCTGCGTTTCTCATGGAAGATTCCAAACTAAACAACATATCCCTTACATCCAACTTACGTTAGGAGAGTGTTTTTAGTTATACAAACTTTTCATTATTTTCAAAATTCTTCAAATTTATACCTAAAATTTTTATGTAAAAAAGAGCACTTGAACAAAATAAGTACCCAAGTCCTCAGAAACACTCCAAATATGCCTTTTGCATAACCCTTAACAATAATTACTGAAATTAAATCGGTCGGGGAGTTAGAAAAATATACAAAAGTAGGAATTTGCTATAAAGATTTGGCATTTATTCCTCCATAAATCAGGTGAAAAAAATTAAAATTATAGATTTAGGAATTTAAAACAGCATGATTAACCTGTTTAGATCCTTTGAGACAGAAAAGGTTCAAACAACTAAAGAAAATAAGAAATAACTTGAATTTTTACATGTTATAAAAATCCCCTCAAAAACTATACCCCAAACGCCGATGTTCCCATTTGGGAACATATACGTTGAATTGGTAATTACTCTCCAAAATTGAAATATGAAGCTATTCTGCCAAGCCAATTGAAAAGATGTGTACTTCAGCTACCTAAACACAGCATAATTATTTAAAACTAAATTTATTTAAATTTATCATAAATTGAAACTTGTGCAACTTTTGGAAGAGCCAAAAATCTGTTATTTTGATATAAATTCCACAAAAAGGATTAAATTGCACGTGAAAAACTTTTGCATGTAAAATAACTTCATATCTTTGAGTTTCTTACTACCAAATATCAAATTCCTGCATGAAAAATTAAGTGGTGAAAAAATTCCCTAAAGTGATGTTCCCATTTGGGAACATCGGCAGGTAAAAGGTTAAAAAGCAATGACATTTGCTTAAACAGTTTTTCTTATTGATCATGTTATTTTTTATTTTTGTAAAAAAATATAAAATTTTGGTCAGTTTTGGACTTTTAAGTACATTACAATATACATATTTATGATTTCTACCTGCAATCCTGATTTCCTTATTAAAATGGAAGTTGAAATTATTAATGTGTATCACAATTTCCCATTACTTGATTAGCTTGTAATTGTTTTTTGAGGATAATTATTATAATTAATATTTGTTGATTTAAAAAAATATATATATAAGGGTTTCATATTTCCTAATATGCTTTATGCAATCGCTCTCTTAATCAAAACCTATGTTTTTCTAATTTATTTAATTATTGCTTGAAAAGTTAATTTGAAGTTTTTAAATCACAATTTTTGTACTTAATCCTATAAATGTAAATGAAATATTTTCAGTGGCACAGTTTTGTAACTAGTTTGTTGTATATAATAATAATTTTACTGTACACATATTTTGCATGGTTTATGTATGTTTTATTTCTAATCTTTTCAATTTGTTACAATTGTAAAAAGATATTGTCAAATTTATTTTCTGTGATTTACTTTATTAAAATAAACTTTATATTTTGACTGTGAGTATTTTACTGACTTTTAATAGTTTTAAATCTAAAATCTCTTATGGATAACTAAAATTATATATAGATTTAATATGGTCTCAATTATTTTGTGAAATCAAGATCTATCAAAATCACAGGGTGTCCCTAAATTATGTGTGGTATTAAAGTGGGGGTTTAGCATAATCTCACCTGGAGGAGTCAATTATAATTGTGCATCAACTTTTAATTTTAGACATTAAAGATTAGATTGGATTTTGAATTTTTAAACATTTTATCTTTTAGGACAAAGGGTGATTGGTTTATCAAAAACCAACATCTCCACTTTCAGAAATTTTTAACGAGATCCATAAAACAGGGTACAGAGCTGCTTAATTAGCTTCTAAAATCAAACCAACTCAAAACTAAACTAAAATTAACCAAGTCCTGTATATTTCCACGTATAAGCCAAGAGAACAGTTTTTCAATGAAAGTTTTGCCAAAAAATTAAAACCTGCATATAAGCCGAATTAAAACTTTCCACCATCATGAATCAGGCCTGGAAAAGTTGATTCTGCCTTTTCTCGCCATAGAGCAAGCCCCTGTCATTTTCAGACAAAAGAAAAGCCATTCCTTCTGCCAGTAATAAATTAAACCCTTTCAGTCCTGACTGTCCCAAATTTTCCTTACCATATATATCAGTTCAATAAAAAAATTGGCACTGTCTATTTGGACGATCAATATACAACTAAACTCTACTCTTATTTCCACGGCAACGGTTCTGATTGGAGCGCCGGGACTGCTACGCTAATCAGAGTTGTTCAAATGTCCAAATACACGTCCAAAAAAAATACCTGATAAGCAGAGCTGGGATTTCCGTGGCCAATTTTGTCGTAAAATTTGGGAAAAGCATGAAAAATTGAGAGAAGTTGGCACCGACCCCATAGGGTTTGGGAGGCTAAGCCCCCTCAATATACTTAAAAATAATGCTAATTTTTCACAATGATCTCCTCTAAATCAAGGGTCGGCAACTGGCGGACCGCGAGAGGTTATTTCCTGGACCGCCAAAATTCAATTTGAATGAATAATTTATTAATATTTACCGATATTAACATAATAGTTAATTTATACGTTGTTTGACCACATTTATGAAAATCGTTTATAAAATTTAATTTTTTCTCGTAACATATAGATTTTTAACTTCTGAGGGAAACTAAAATCCAATGAATGACTCTCCAATCTTCCAATAGTTAGGGGGCGTATCTTATTCGAATAAGATTTGGAAGGCACCTACCTTTACCTAAAGCCTAAAGTATTTCGAGCGTTGCGTCGTCCCGAAATATTTAGCTTCTGGTAAAAAAAAAGGTGTATTTTTTCCAAACACATCCCCAGCAGGCAGCAACTTTGGAAGCGTATTAATTTTAATGGGAATTTTTTTTTTTGAATAATATATATTTCTAGCACACCAAAAATAAGTTAATCTTCTTTTTATGGGTCCCATTTCCAAAAATTCCCAGGGGAAACCCCCAAACTCTCTTTCAATATAAAACTATAAATAATAACAAGCACTTAAGACAAAAGTTTTTTCAATGGTTTCGAATCTTATAATTTAAATGGGGGATGTTTAAATGTAAAAAAATAACTTCTTTGTTGTTAATGAATCAAGTTTTAAGCAATAAGTATTTCTTTCACTGGACCTCGATAAAAATTTTCAAAATTATCTGAACCCCAATGGGAAAAACTTCTGTTGCGGGGTACACTGCACCTGCACCTTTCAATATCCACTGCACCTGCGAATCCTTTACATCAGAAAATTACCACTTTAGTTGAATATTTATAGTTTAAATTTAAAAAAGTGCCGCACAACATTTCAAGTCCGTATTTTGTTTTTCGCAATTTAGTCTTAGAGTCTGACATTCATATAATATGACACACTGTATTTCAGATTAATTGAAAAAATCAGTAAGTCTGTATAGTTGAGTATATCTATTGAAAATAAATAATCAAACATCTAAAACAAATGTGACACCGGGTTTTTCAATGGTTTTCACTTGAAACTAACCTTTATATGTTTTTTTCAGTGCTGAATATAAGTACTTCATTAATTTAATAAAAGCATCACTTTAAATATAAAAAACTGCAAAAGAAATCATTTAAATGGTTTTCCTTTAGAAATAAGCTAAATAATATCATACTAAAAATAAAATAACAGACAGATTTTTAAAGATTTTAATAAAAAAGAGTACCCCATGAACTGAAAGATTGGGGGGGGGGTGGATTGGGCTACCCAAGAAGCGATGTAACCCAGAGGGTTGCAAAATGAGTAAAAACAACACTTTTAAGAGTAAAAGTTCCAAAATTTTTCTGTGGGATTGAAATTTAGATATATTTTACGTACTATTTATTTTTCCTTCAAAATTCTGCAACTTACATGGAGTGGTCCTCATTTGGTGTAAAATAAAGGGTCTCAAAGTGAGTTAAAACCATAGAGTAGGTTAAAACACACTTTTATCTGATGATGCGCTTTCTTTTTTTGAGAACTTTAACCAATCACATAAGAGATGAAGAACACGCTTAACTAAACTAAGGGCTGGTTTACATATTACAATCGAGCGATCCAACCGGGGGGGGGGGGGGTCTGGTTCAAAATCCCGACAATCCGTTGCCCGACATCAAATGAACGGATTCCGCAATTGGGACGTCATGAGGAAAACTGGGAAAAACGGTCGAAATTTTCCTACTGCTTTTCTTATTGATTTAGATTTAGAATCTGGTCCTATATATCCTTCAAGGCTATATGATGTAGTACTTACGTCAGGGGTTTCCAACTTCCAAGTACTCGAGGGCCACAATCGAAATCACAAGTCAATTGCGGGCCGCAAAGTAATCTGGCACCTTTTTAGCCATGATATATTTTCGGGGATAGAGTCTTAAATTAGGAAATTTTCCAGCGAGAGGGACGAAGGTTATTTACATATTATTTTGAAGGTACTACTGTATTTTAAACCCTCAGGGGCTCATTCGCTCTTGAGTGAATGAGTGCGTGGGGTGGCGTCCCCGAGGTACCTTAGCTACCCAGTGTCCGGGGGTATAGCTGGGCACCCCTGCCTCCAGGGGGTTTATAAGTATGGAGGCCTGGTCCTCCAGGTTGGGGGTTGGGCGTTGGGCTAACAACCCAACCCTGTAAAAACCCTATTGTTACGAAATCTCAAGAGGAATCTAAATCCGGACTGACCAAAAGGAAACGGCCTGGCAAACGATTTAGGGAATTGATTTACGGGACATGGAATATACTTTCCCTTTACCGTAGTAAAGGGCTTCAAACTTTGACAAACATAATGGACAAATATCTAATTGATCTACTAGCTGTCCAGGAAGTACGTTGGGTTGGCAGCGGAATAATGGAGCGTAAGAACCACAGAGAAATATCCTAACAGAGGGTCCACGAGGCTATTTTCAAATGCGTTACTGATGTGAGGGCGCCACACTAGAGTTTGGAACATATGCCGGCCGCTTAAATCTCTCGCCAAATTAGAACTCAGCGCAAGCGCAAAAAGGTGTTTTCGATCTCCCATAGGCAGCCGGCGAACGATTCAGACTGGATCCAGACGCTAGTGAGTTTAGTGCACCCAACCTGTAACAAGATGTCATGATTTTCGATTTCCATTACGGCCTATGGCCGTGGACTCTCTGTTCTAGTACTCTGTGGTAAGAACCACACTTTCTTTTATAGCTGTGATGAAGAGAAGCATGTTTTTGGGACTGGTTTTATCTTGAATAAACGCATTAAACATCTTGTATTGGATTTCAGGGCAATGACTCCTAGACTATGTAAAATCAGATTAAAGGGTCCTTTTGCAAACTTTTCAGTCATAAACGCTCATGCGCCAACTGAAGATAAGGATGACATTGACAAAGATCAGTTTTATGAAGATTTAAATCATCTAACTGGCTTCCTGCCCTAAGAATGATGTTAAAATTATCTTGGGTGACATGAATGCCAAAATTGGAAGAGAAAGCGGGTTTAGACCTACTATCGGAAGGTTTAGCTTACATGAAGAATCAAATGATAATGGTACAAGAGTTATACATTTAGCTGCGGAACATAACATGGTTGTTGCCAGTACAATGTTCGACCAAAAAAACATACACAAGATGACTTGGAAATCGCCTGATCATAAGACCTTTAACCAAATTGACCATGTGCTCATCGATGCAAGACACCTATCAAACATATTAGATGTAAAATCACGTCGAGGTGCAAATTTTGACACGGACCACTATCTTGTTACAGCTAAAATACGTTGTAGAATTTCAAATGCAAGGAAAGTTAGGGGTGAGCGCTCGGTTAAATTTGATTGCAATAAATTAAAAGATCCAGTAATAAGACAGAACTATCAAACTGATTTAGAGAAAAGATTTGAAACAACATGGGGATCGACCATTGAAGATCCAAACACACAGAATGGTCTGTTCTTAAACAGGCAGTCACTGACTCCGGCAATTCAATTTTGGGAGAGACCAGGGCAACGGAGCCTAGAGACTGGTTTGATACAGACTGATGCGCATTAGTAACAAAAAATAAAAATAAAGCCTATGAAAAAATGCTGCAGAGAAGACATACAAGAAGCAGCGTTGAGGAATACAAAGCAGCACGAAGGGAGGAAAAGAGAGTGCACAGGGCAAAGAAGAGACTGCTTCAGATAAGTATCTTGGAGGGTGTTGAACACCTTAGAAGATCAAACGAAAGCAGAGCTTTCTATCGGCAGATCAATTCTGGACGTGGAGAATTTAAGCCTAGAAGCACTCTATGCAAAGACAAGAATGGAAAAATCTTAAGTGACAGAGGTGACATACTCCAAAGATGGAATGAGCATTTTTGTGAATTGCTAAATACTGAGAACTCTACTTATGAACCTCCAGACTCAACTACGGTTAACCAAGAGGTAATTGCACCTCCCTCAAGGGACGAAGTTGAGGAAGCATTAAAAAAACTAAAAATTAATAAAGCCGCCGGTCCAGACTCTATTCCATCTGAACTATTAAAATACTCCGGACCATCTTTGATCAACAGGCTTCATAACTTACTGTTGTCAGTCTGGGACCGTGAGATACTTCCGACAGAGTGGAACCTTAGCATCATCTGCCCCATTCACAAGAAAGGCGACACACTAGATTGTTCCAGCTATCGGGGCATAAGCCTATTATGTACAATCTATAAAATATTTGCAAATATCTTGTTCAATAGGCTAACTCCTTATGTTGAAAGTAACATTGGAGATTATCATTGCGGCTTTAGAAGAGGAAGATCCACACAAGAACAAATATTTAACCTGAGACAAATACTTGAAAAATGCAGAGAATACGGAATTGACACTTATCATCTATTCATCGACTTTAAAACTGCATACGACAGTATTAACAGAGATTTTCTATTCACAGCCATCCAGGGATCTCAATATACCTGAAAAACTCATACGATTAATACAGGTTACATTGAAAGATACTAGGTTAAAAGTTCGAGTTCAAAATAAATTTTCAGAACCCATTGAAATAAAAAATGGTGTAAAGCAAGGGGATTCTCTTTCCTGCCTACTCTTTAATATAGCACTTGACAAGGTAGTAAAAAACTCGAATATAAATACAAGAGGGAACATCTTCAACAAGTCTACCCAAATTCTCGCTTTTGCGGATGACATCGACATCATTTCAAGAACACCAGCTATGCTAAAACAGTCCTTTTTAGATTTAGAGAGAGAGAGGCAAAGAGAGCAAATTTAACAATCAATGAAAAGAAAACAAAATTTATGGCATGTACTAAGGGAAGTTTTACTCTTCCCTACCTTGAAATTGGACTATTTAAATTCGAGAAAGTCAACAGTTTTATTTACTTGGGGTCAGAGGTTAACACCAAAAATGATGTAGGACCAGAGGTTCAAAGAAGAATTATTGCTGCCAACCGCTGTTTTTATGGCCTGCGCAGATTTCTTAAGTCCAATATCCTTAGGTTTAGTACCAAGATATTACTCTATAAAGTGCTCGTAAGATCTGTACTTACATATGCCTCTGAGTCTTGGACTATGACATCAAAAGACGAATATGCATTAGGTGCATTCGAAAGAAAAATACTTCGAAGCATTTTTGGGGGTGTCCAGATTAATGGACTTTGGAGAACAAGATACAATCATGAGCTCTACCGGCTATATAAAGAACCTGACATAGTGAAGTACATCAAAATACAAAGAATGAAATGGGCTGGCCACCTAGTCCGGTTGCCAGACCAATGCACCACCAAAAGAATTTTTATGTCTAAGCCATTTGGAAATAGAGCTAGGGGAAGACCCAAAATCAGATGGTCTGATTCCATAGACAAGGACTTCCTTGTCCTAAAATGTAGGAACTGGCGAACTGTGGCCATTAACAGATCAGGATGGAGGAGAGTCCTCGAGAAGGCCAGGGCCCACACCGGGCTGTCGCGCCAATGATGATGATGATGATGACTGTATTTTAAAAAATTTCAGAGGATATATAAATTTTTGACCCTATGCATAGGGTCAAAAATTTATATATCCTCTGAAATCCTCTGAAAGATGCATATGCATCTTTTAATACTGAATATTAATTAAAGTGGAGGTCCTCAAACCTTCAATTTTTAATTTTTCACCGTAGTAAACGACCGACCAAAGCTCCTCCATAATTTTTTTGAATTTTAATTATGCTGAAAAGAGTTCTGAAGCTACTTTTGTTGGTGGTTGTCAGGGAGTTTCACGGGCTGTATGCGGCCCTCTAGTTGGAAACCCCTAAATTACGTAATCAATTATAGAAAGTTGCAGGGAAATTTTGACCAGTTGTGACGATAGCGTCGCTCGAATCGCTGCAGTGTAAACCCTCCCAGGCCCAGGACTACAGAAATTTCTCCACATATGCAGAGCCCAGCCCCAGACCCGCATGACTCGCACAGCATGGGCGCCCATACATAAGGGCAAAGGGGGGCCCGGGCCCCCCCTTGTACCCGAAAGTTTACGTAAAATCTTCCTTTTAGTTTTTGACTTCTGGGTAGGACTCTATTAGACACCCCTTTTTGCTTAAAACTCCAGTATTTTTTTACAAAAGGTTTAGCATTAAGGACTCGTGAGGGGTCCCTTTGAAATAATTATGAACCAGCCCCCTTAAAAAGAAAAACTTCGGTTGCAAAATTTTTCTTGGGCCCCCTCCTGAATTCAAACATATGGGCGCCCATGTCGCACAGGACACGTCTTTTAAGGGACAGAAAATTCAACTTCGGTTGGTTTATTTATGATGCACTATGCGATTTCATCCCACTGAGTTTCATCTTTCATCCCTATGTTTCATCTTTCATCCTGCACTGAATCTGAGGAAAATTTTGTAAGGGGGTTTGAAAAAGCGCCATCTATTGTTACTTTGAATAAAATTAAAAATAAACACTTGAAGTACTACTCTACTTCTACTTCTACTCCTTCTTCTTCAAAACGCTTAACGCTGACTCGCAAATCTCGCAATCGCAGTGTTTGCTGTGTGTGAATCTGCCGGTGTTGTTTAAAGATAAATAATTAATGAAAAATTAAGTATATTTTAAGAAATTTATATTTTAAAGATGGGAGACCAACGTAAGTATAATTGTTTCAAGGTGTACTTGTTCATTGTTTGAGTTTTAATGTTGTCTTGAAATCGGGTGTATATGCGCCATTTTGATATTTAGCCATTTTCTTTTAGCTTATTATTTAGCTAATAAAATTCAATATAATTATATTCATGGTAATTATTTCGTATATTCTTGTATTGTTGCCATATTAGAATATTAGGGATCTGTTAGTGAAGAGGCAATCACGTTTTTCTGAATTTGTCATTAATGTAGCTGTGTTCTACTACTAAGTGTGTGTGCAACTACTTATTTTTCATTTGCTGTGAAACGAAAGATCTTTTACATGTTTATTTCAACCTCTTGCTTCACTGCATGTAGCTACGACTAACAAATCTGTTAAGTTATTTAATATTTGAGGTTATTGGGGGTGTTTAATATCGTATCTAGTATAAGTCCAATACAATTTTTATATTTTGCTTGTGTTGCTTTTATGTATTTGCTTTTTTTTTCTGAAGTATGGGTAGGGCTTAGCGGACCAGGAAAAAGTTGTAACCTTCCCCCGAACCTTATGCATTGCTCCTATGGAGCTGGCAAGGGCTTCCCCCTAACCAGGTTCGTAGGTTCGGGCACTTTTTCCAGATCTGGGGCTAAGTGTTTATGGGTTTCATGGTAGGTACAGTCAGATGCCATTTGCTCTTTTGGCATTGCTAAATAGGCCCCTAATTTATTTTCTAGCAATCTCCGGGTGTACTGGACATGGGTGAAAGTTTTAATTGATATAAAGATAAACAGGTCTCCTTCCTGGTGACATAGGGGACATTTTTTGGCCTAGAGGCAGTAATCTGGTCTAGCGATTTTCTTCTGACAGACAAAAAAATTAAACCTAGTTATTTTAAGACAATTAAAACTTATTTTTAGTGACATGGTACTATGCCTAATACATTTTTGGAAAAATTTCTTACCCACTCATGTTGACTGCTATATAAAGCTTGTCTTCCATCGCTAGGCGGTGAAGACCGGTTTTCTCTACCTTTCACAATGCTATTTCCCAAGCCAAGCGAGAAAAGGCGGACTGTAGCAGCCAGTCTCCCATACAGTTCAATTCTGTTCTGTCATGTTAGATATTGCCAAGCTGCTTTGGTCACCAAAAAATAGAAGTATTGCGAAAAATTGCAATAAAACATGGTTATATTAATTACAACCATTAAAATTTGGTGATATTTGCGACAAAAACAGCTTAACGATATTTAATAGAACAGATAACAATGAAGCAATCAGTTACTACTTAGCAACCCAATGCCCTAATTGCCATGGAGGAAATGTTTTAAATCTATAGGTATACAAAAAGTTTCCAATCTAAAGACTAAAATTCATCACAATCACCCCAGGATAGCTATCTAAGCCCTTCTACAGAAAGTTACTAACTCACTTCTGGCTCAAATACTATGTCTGAGGTTATGTATGCCTAATTTGGCAATATCTGATCACTTTCTTGTACCTTGCAATTTCATCAATTTTCCTATGAAACTGTTGAAACAAATTTATGAGTTTATTTTTTTGTTAAAAGTTCTATTACTATGATCTAAACACAGAAAAAACTATCTGAACAGTTAAATATTAAAATATACGCATTTTCCTATACAAAAAGGAGTCCTGAAAAATTAACGAAAAGATCAAAAAATTATTTCAAATTAAGTTTATCTGTTAATCCTTCTTTTTGAGATAATTTTTTTTTTGAAATTAGATTAACAGTTATACTTAATATTACAGTTATACTGTACTGTATCATTTCAAATGATTTTCGCAAGTTTTCATCACTATATCATGCTTTTTATCAAGCAATATTGTACCACCTTTACATATGTCATGGCAATTTGGTGGTTTGTACCCAGGCCTTATATTTGATGCAAACTTTTTAAATTCTGGCATTCTGGGTGATCCCCTCATAAAAATGGTGAGTTCGTTGCATTAATAGAGGCTTTGTTTTAAATGTAACAAAACAATCCTGATTTTGAAGTATAAACAAAAACATGAACATTGACAGTAATTTCCAGACTTTAATCATTTATTTTTATTTATAGAATTTTCCCAATACCCTTCTGGACAACCAGGGTATTCGTATGGAAGTTACGGAGGAGATGCTTCATACTCCCAGCCCGGGTATGGTGCGTCCAATACTGGTGCTTACAGTGTAAGTATAGTAGTATTTATTTAATTAATAATGTCCTTCAAAAGGATTTCCATTCTATATATTTTAGAAGGATAGTTCATCTAATATTGAATCTGGGATTTTTAACTCTTGCCAGCTGTAATTTTAAGTACCTACGAATTTAAAAATTAAATCCAGAAAATATCCCCTTTTCAGTTTCTTTCACCACTAATTGGCTTATACTGAATTTAGGGTATGTTTATGTGTGCAATAAGTAAAGAAATTTTTAATATTAATATTCAGTAAATTATAGAAACCTGAATTCTCTCTCTGAATTCCATTTGTTAGAATAATGAAAATGAGTGAGAGTTTTCAATCTAAAAGAAACAAGACGGTCCTATCAATTTTTTAAGATGGCAAATGGGACATGAAATAAACTCATTTTTAAACTTGAATAAGAGCAAATAAAAACTGTTTTCAACCTATATTACAAAGATTTTTGTCGTGGAAAAATTTCTTAACTTAAATCCTAGGTAATGATCAGAAGAAAATTAAATGTTTTTTATGTGAAACATGCTTTTTATTTATATAAAAATTAAGAATGAAAAATGTGCTTGCCATTTCAAATGTTTTATTTCAAAATTTATGTAGGGATCAGCCTCAAACTGGGGTGGTTCAGCAGCTCCTGCAACCAATGCTGCGTATGGATCTTATGGTGGTGCTGACCAATATGGGTCGAGCCAACAGCAATACAATTATGGGCAACAGCCTGCTGCATCCTCTTATTCTAGTGGAAGTAAGTAGACATTTAATAGTTATTCTTTTTGAAAGTGATCTATTTTTAATGTTTGGGCCTGAATTTTGACTCTAGTAGAAAGTAAAAAGAAGCAAGAAATATCTGTAAAATGTTGTGAATTGCTTTTATACCAAAAAGGCTTTAAAATTGACCTGGGGAAAAGTTCGGAATTTTATTTCTCAAATTTAGTTGGATCCCTGAGTTTATTATTTTGCAGTAGTTTAAGCAAGGGGCCTAATTTCCTATTATTAGGTAATTAAAGCATGTGATCATCTAAATGACTATTTGTTATAACTTCTCCGATACCTTAATTATTTTTGATTAAGCCACTCTATATAACCTCTATTTTCTCTTGTCATCATATTGATTAAACAAAAATATGCTTTTCTCTTAGGTTACTCTGCATCTGCTCCCCAAAGTCAATCTGCCTACTCTGGTTCTCCAGGGTACGGTTCTTATGGAGGATCTGCCCCTGCCGGATATGGTGGTCAAGCTCCCAGCAGTGGCGTAGGATCGTCTGTACCCCCTACTCCAGCATATGGAGCCGGGGCACCTCCTTCGACTGCTGCTTCTGCAGTGCCTCCTATGGGTGGGCCCCCAGCTGGTGGTCCGCCTGGACCCCCTCCCCCTAGTGGCTATGGCGGCCCCCCTCCTAGCAATGATTACAATCGTCCCCCTGGCGGATATGGAGGACCCATGCCTCCCGGTGGTCCTGGACCCATGAGTGGAGGACCTGGTGGAGATGCATATGGTGGACCTCCTATGGGGGGCTATGGTGGTCCTAGTGGTGGAAGAGGTAGGTTTCAATGTTGTCATTAATTTTAATGTACTGTTTTTGTTTTAGGACCCTTCTCAAAATTCCAATTCCCAAGAATTGGTTCTTTACAAAAGTCCAAAGCTCAAAAATTGTTTTAAGGAATGTTTTTATCATTTTGGAATGGAATATGCCAGTTTTGGAACCATTCCATATGTTATGAATGCTGTGGTTGTACTGTGAGCCCTTAATTTTCACAAAATTCCCAAGACGGGACCCTGAATGAACCTCTGGTTCTCGACCTCCTACTAAACTGGTTTAAGTTCGAGCAGTAAATCTCCATAATTAAATTGTAATAATTTATTAGTGTGAGAAAGAATAGGATTCATAAGTGCTTGGGCATTAGGCTGCAGTAAATGTTTCCGGACCCATTATTTTCCCCAGAACTCGGAATTACCAGCAGTGTTACTTTTAAGGGTAGCACTGGAAATACATTTTTTTAACAGCAGAATTCTGGGTTTTATAGAAATTTTTGAAAATTTAAGTGCGCAAAATTAGATTCAAATAAAAAAAATTGCAGTATAAGCTCAATTAAATCAAAATGAAGGAGCTTTATTATTAGTTTTATTTATCACATACTTTACAGGTGGACCTGGTGGATATGACAGAGGAAGCAGAGGCGGTGGAGGAGGTGGATATGGGTGAGTTATTTTTCAATTAAGCTTTTAACCTAAAATATCTCTTAAAATAGGTTCTTTTAATGCTGTAACTACTTAAATTAATCTTCAGTTTAAGCATTATTATCCCCAGATATTTATCCCATTAGGTTTACTTTTTCTTAATAAAACAAGAAGAAATACTTCTTTAAAGGTCTGATAATTAATCTCTTAAGCTTTGATTTCATAAAAATAACTTTTTTGGTGGCATAAACATAATAAGAGGCTAAAGTCACCCTGTGTTAAAAACCATTGAGAGTACACTGTCTTGGTTTATGGTTTAAAAATGGTACTCATTATGGCAATAGAGGTAGAATTTGATCCTCTGGTTTTACATCCCTGTGATTAAGTTGCTTTCTAAAATATCAATCTGGTCTGGTTTCAAAGAGTTATAATTTAACTCTGTGTTTACCTCGAGTATATAAAAATACTTCATATTGAATCATCAGCTTCTTGGGTTTTTTGCTTAACAATATCTGATCAATGTCATTAGAATATTGTTTTTGAAATGCCTCAATGTGGTTGAAGTTTCAGTTAAACCAAAGGTACTGTGTACAAAAGCAGTGTTAGGGCTGCTATATATAGGCAGTATGTAAACTGCAGTATGGTGTTTGGGAGGTGTACAGAAATATATTTTTGTACCCCAGTTTCTCGTGCAAAAGTAGTGAGTATTTTTAGGTTTGTATATTGGTAAGTTAATAGTATTAAGTTTTCAACTGGTTTTAGTTGTGGGTTCCTATAACTTGATTTTACAATATTTATCAAAATTAAACATTTTAATTAATTATTAATTTTATCTGATCAAATGTAACACTTAATTTCCTAATAAATTTAGAACTTTTCCATCAAGTATCTTTAAAGTTAATTCTCTAGTTGTTATTTTTAACTGAAATATTGTCCTATATTTTAAAATCTAATTCTTATATAATTGTATCTGGTTTTGTATCTTTATGATGGTTAAAGTAGTTAGGAACCCAATTTAGTCAAAGCCTGCACTGTTATCATATCCTTATGCCATTGAAAAGTTCAATTTGAATGTGTTGCTCATTTAATCCGCACTAGCGGCTTGTTTTAGCCATTCATTTCTAAGGTGTTAATTAATATGCCCACCATAAAAGTGTTAAAAGTGAAGTCTTCTTGAAGTTCCAAGTTTGAAGTTTGCTTACTGAATCGAATCTGCTTCGTTTTTAGTAATCAAGGTCCAGGCCGGGGCGGTTTCAACAAAGGTAACGGTACCACAAAGTGTGGTTCATTAACAGTTCATTTTACTCTTATCTTTTTTTTTATGGTTAAGTGTTAATTTCATCATTATTTAGTTTTGTCTCTCCTAAGTGGGGTTTTGTTTTTGTCTAGTATTTTTATGTCAGTAAGTTCATAGTTCAATTATCTAGAGTATCTATTAGTACCTGAAAATTAATTCTAAAAGATAATGTTTTACATATAAATTAGTTTTTTGATTTGGAAATATCCATATGACAAGTTCCTCTCCCTAAATTATGAATAGTACTCAACAAATTTTAATTTATGGGAGTTTTATTGTTTTTAGTCAAGTTCCTTAATGACATCATGCTGAATGCTGCTGCATACAATAAAAAAGCGTGTCTGGGTAAATCCCCCTATGCAGTAGTTACACAACTTAGTTCTCTTGGCAGAAAAAAGGGAATTACATACTTGCCAACTTTTACGGATTGTCCGTAAAATTTGCGGATTTTTATTTAGTGTATAGTTTAATGGACAGATTTGAAAATTTAATGGATTTTGTGTTTCTTTTCACTGGAACAATCCTTGAAAACACAACATTCCCGACGTAATCGATTTCCCTAATATTTTTCATCAGAACCACATTCCTCTCCTAATACCTGTCCTTACGATTTCCTCAATTTTGGTCATTTTATTGAGTGAATTTTGGATGCACATCATGCAAAAGATGAATGTTAGCAAGGTAACACCAAATTGGTTCGTAGATTACAAAATCTGTGAAGGATAAGTTTGCTATCAAATAAGTACTTTACAATTATAGTAAGCTGATTATAAGCTTGTAAAAATGTAAGTTAATATACTTATAAATTAAAACAAGGAAATTCACAATTTTCTTTAATTATGTGAAAATTTTTAAATACATATATTTGGTAATGCATCAATCTGTACCTTTTCTATTTGAAGTAATTCGAATTGTTGTTTTGTAACATTACACAAAAAGTTTTACTGATTTAAATTTTCAAAAGTTGGCAAGTATGTAATAATTAAGTTGTAATAGAGCTTGGTTTGATTGTGGCAGTTGTATTCAGCTCTTGAATTGAATTCATCATTTTAAAACCTACTTAAACAGACCCTGCAATACTAATGTGAATTGAAGTATTTAAGCCTATAATCTTAAAAACTTATTTTCATTGAAGATTTAATGTTAAAAGATTGATATTTATATTGTAAATTGAGATGGAATTTTTTATGACTACTTTTACTATATACATTTTCAACAAATGAATGTCAGAACTGTTTCAGTTACCAACCCCTTTTTAAATTATGTCTATAGAGTATTTAGGTTTGTAGTTTTTGTTAATTTTAAGAAATCATTGTTTTAAATTTGTTTAAGGCATATAATATGGCATTATGAGTTGGCAATGTTCCATCTGATCTGAAGGGTTAAGTTTTCTCAAAATCTGGAGAAGCTTTCTTATTCTAGTAGACACTCGGTTTTTGGTATTGTTCATAGATTAGATTCTTCATAGGGAATTTGGTTTTAATGTTTGATCATCTCATTATATATTTAATCGGTTACTTCTATTCAATGCAAGCATAAATATAACTTTCTTTGAACTGCAAATTGTAATTTTAAGATTTTGGTGTTACACTTGTAAGACTGGCTGTTCTGTAAAAATTACTTACTTTAAAAGCTTTTGTTTTAAATTGTCCATTTTATTGGGTTTATTTAGTAGTGAGGTAAATATATTTGTTTTGGGTCTAGAATTACTCTAAAAAATTACTTGCATTTTGTACTATTCATTTAATGATTTTAAGTAACATTGACCATACTTCAGAGTCCAATTATATAGACCTATGAAATATTCTGTTGTAATGAGCATGGAATCCTTAGCTGTTGATTCCTGTTTTAAGATATTCTGTTTAAAAACAAAATTTCATCCACAAAATATGTGAAAATATTACAATCCTAATTTAAATCCAACTTTTAGTGTTGTATATTCTCCTAATAATCTGCTTGCTATATTGGGAAATTACTGTGTTAAAATGAAAAGCTATCTATGTCTGATCTAAACAACTTCAACCACAAAATGCATTAAGAAAATACTCCAATCTCAATTTAAATCCAACTTCTGGTTTTATTTATTCTCATGAGATATTCTACTGATAAAAATTGAAAAATGTTTTTTAAAAGGATTTCAAGATTGTGAAAGGGCTATCCATGAACACTGTTGTAGTACAAGGTTTATAACTGTTTAAATTTCCTATTTATTCATTATTTTTAAAAATAGTGGTAACAGATATTCCAACCATTCTGGATTTTGTGGAATCATTCCTCATTTTAAACCTGAATTACTGTTAGAGCTAGAAAAACTATGCAAATTACTTTTTGAACATAATGTATCAAAATTGTCTCCTTTTTGATTATTTAAGCTTCAATCCTATCTAAATACTATTTTTACTCTGAAGTGCGAAAGAGAAAGGTCTTTTCTTTGCTGAGATTCATTCTTGTATATTTATATTCCCACTTCCAAGATGCTAAAATTTATCACCCTTGCTGCTTTTTTATTTTCCCTGCGTGGTTCTAGTGCAGTTGAAATTTTGCCATTTACTTCTGTTTTTATTTAAATTTATTGCCCAATAATTTTTTTATTAAACAGAAATTCAAGGGGGGACATAAAAGATGGGAGAAAAAAAATCAGAATTATCCCGGAATCCAGAATCAGCCTTTGTTTCGATATTTCATTCTATGAGTACTTGTGATTTCAATGTGTAGAATGGTGGTAGGGAAAGTTGCTGGGAATATTTCCCTCCTGATTCTTCCAATTATTTGCATTTTTAGGACTTTCCTAGATATGCTCCCTAAGATAAGGATAAAAGATGTGTACGTCGCTATGAGTGAGGGTTGGATGGATGGATGATAAACTTCGGTCAGCAAGATTTTTTTTGCACGGGGGTACTTGATTACGGATGGGTGTCAACACAGGTTGCCATCCCTGTGTTAAGAAATATTGTACACCATTGTGTGCTCAATAGAGCAGTGTTTAGCATCGCAATCAGTTATTGCAACTAAAGGTATGCTCATAATTAAGAGTGTTCCTCATAATTAAGAGTGTTAAGAGAGTCCTCTTCTGTCATGGGAACAATTAATTTTGCTTGTAAATTCTGTGAAATTGCTGTGTATTGCCCTAAATATTTTCTGTCAACATCCTCTGTTTGAGAGCTGTTTGCCAATTCTTTTGTGATAAGCAAATTTAAATACCTTCTTTCATACCTGCCAACTTTTACGGATTGTCCGTAAAATTTACGGATTTCTGTCTAGTTTTACGGTTGTACGGATGGATCAGAAAATTTTCCGGATTTTGCATTTCTTTCCACAAAACTAACTATCCATGAAAATGCAAAACATTCGCAACCTAAACGATTTTCTCTAATATCTTTTTACTTCAAAACCATCTCCTAATCCCTGTTCTTACGATTTTATCAATTTTTATTCTTTTATTGAGTGAAATTTAAATTTTTTTGCATATCTTTTTCGGATTCGTCCGCGAGTCTTGGCGCGCGCTCACCCGGTAAGTTTGCTTCCCCCGTGTTCCGATCGCAATGCGGAAAAAACAACTTTACCGAGATCGGACCTGTGGTGGTTCATCATCTCATCTCCCTCAATTAACATTGAGGCTTTTTAACGCGGAAAAGTTTCTCCTTGCTTTCTAACCGTAGCAACTCAAGCTTATTTAAATTAATCTTTATCACATGCTGCTGAAAATGTTGATGGAAATTTAGAAAAAATTTTATAAAAGATATAATCATAACATTTGATTTGAAATTGATTCCAAACAGAAATTTAAATCAAATGGTTTGGGAAAAAGGGTACAAGATATTCATGTAACCAAATTGGTTTGTAGTACGAGTTTTGTGAAGGGGGATAAGTCAGTTGGTTATCAGATAAGGTAGTTTTGTAACGTTATTCAAAAAGTTTTACTGATGCAAGATTTCAAAAGTTGGCAGGTATGTTCTTTCCAACTTCCTTAATTAATGATTTTTACTCAAAATTTTAGTACTTCAGACATTTTAATATTGGACAATTTGAAGACATTTTTATTAAGTAGAGAATAAAGATAAAATCCTACAGAGAAAACTAAAAGTAAAAATATTACTTAGGTTAGATTAATTAATTAGGTTAAATTATCTTTAAATCTAACAGAAAATTTTGACACCTTGTTTTATTCTTTTCAATAAATTTTGATAGTATGCGTGTTTTCAAATCTAATATCCCTGTCATACTTTTAAAATCCAGAAATCACTCATTGATTCTGGATTCTTATAAAAGGTTTTTGTCAACCTCTTTATTGTCAGATTTTCTGAAGAATGTAATGTTAGAAAAATTTCTATATTATAGAGAGTAATTATAAGCCACAATTTAAAAAAAAAATTTCATAAACATTTGTTGAGTGATTATAATCCAGATTACCGAAAGTAATGAAATTAATCCTTGTATTAAAGGGATATTCTCTACATGGTTGGTGCGAATATAATCCACGATTAGCAGAAAATGATTAAACCAATTTGCATTTAAATGAATGTTTGCTTACTGCCTCGTTTTTTTTTCTGATGGGGTTGAGTTGGTTTTTTATTAATATCCATGTCGTGTGATAATGGGGCAGTTTTGTTTTATTGCAACTTGATTATCAAAGAGCTAGCTGGCTGCTGGTGGAGAAGCCACTTGAGTTTTTATTAACTTTGTTTGATGTGGACTTTTGGCATTTTATGTGATTCCTTTGTGCATTAAAAATGATTTTGTTAACACTTTATAGTTGATACATAAAAATGTCTGGATTTGGTTACACAAAAAGTAGGCTGAAATATTATTTTGACTTAAAAATAACCAGTCTAACCAGAGAGATTGTAGTAGACATTTAAAGAACTTTATCAACATTTGCCATTTTTATCCTATATGGAATCAAATTTAAAATAAACGCTCACCCATTATAGATTTTGAAATAATAACTGAGTTTATGGTTAGTTCTCTTGTTCTGGTGTTACTTCTCTTGGGTACTGTTTCACAGGAATTCAAAGGAAAGGCATTAGACTGTTTCGGTACTTGGTGATTCCCAGTATTATTAGAAATTTTATTTCATTGAGGTATGAAGATGTCAAGCAAGAAATATATCTATAAAAGGAATATAAAGAATTTTATCATCCAGTAAATTATAAAAATTATACATAGGCCAGGTTCAAAATCTTGTTGCAGCCTACTGAGAAAAGATAGATTAATCTGGCAAGCTAAGTATAGTTAGCAGACTATGAAGCAGAATAATGGAAAACTTGTTTTGATTGTGAATATTAGTATAAAGAAGAATAGGTAAGAAGAAGTAACTAAAGAAGTGCCCCATGATCATCAATACATCCAAGTTCTAGTAAAATGACACTTGCAGTGAAGCTATTGCATCTTGGAATCAGCATTCAGTTTTCAACAAAAAATGTTGATGAAAAAATAAAAGATACTGCTGGCTGTTCTCTGAAAACATTTATATTCTGGAATTATCTGAAAATTCTTGCATTTTTTTTACTTAAGTAACTGCGGTCTGCTAATATTTGGCCTTAGCGGTTTGGTGCTGGCTGTTTCGGTGCCAGAATAAAATGAAAAAAAAATAAAAATAAAAATCCAAAAACTAAAAAAAATTCTTTGGTTTCGCGTCAAAACGGCCAGCGCCGAATCGTCCCATTCTAAAGTAACTGTACTTATTAATTTTTTCCTTAATTGTAATGAATCTTCTCACATGATTGAAATATGCTGCATGGATTGGTGTTGGTTAATGTTATGAAAGAGCTCTATTTCTATGTTGTTCTTAATTAGTTTGGAAACTAAAACCATTTTAACCATGCAAATCTTTTTAGGAGGTAGAGGCGGCTTCTCTTACAATGGTGGAGGTGGTGGAAGCTATGCTGGTAAGTTATACATTTTTCTTGGCATATGCAAACTTTTATTGGGTTTTTGAATTAGGACTTAGTTATTTGGTGATTATCATAGACCCCAGCATACAATTACTTGAATTTATAAATTTTTGTCGTGTTATAGGTGAAGAAATCCAAGATACAGTGTTTGTGTCCAACTTACCTGAACATGTTAATGAAGACGACTTGTCCCAATACTTTGGAGCCATTGGTGTAATAAAAGTAAGCTGACCAAAAATTTGTGTGGTATGAAAATATTTCAAATGAATGTATATTAATGTTCTTTCTTTTGTAGACTGATAAACGTACTGGAAAGCAAAGAATTTGGATATACAAGGATAAACTGACTGGTAAAGGAAAAGGAGAAGCAACTATTACGTATGACGATCCTCCAACTGCTAGTTCTGCTATCAATTGGTTTGGAGGTGAATATTACTATTTTTGAATCTTTCTGTGTTCAACTTAACAAAAATTGGCAGAGCAGTAAAATTGACAAAGGACTGGTCCGCAGGACCAGTGAGTTATTTTTTCAATTTCTACATTGATGTACGTTTCCTATTCTAGTGATAGAAATATTAAAGGGAAAGACAAAGTGAGGTTTTTACATATCAATGGCAATTGTTGACAATTGCATGCAGGGTTTCCACTGGTCAGGGAATACCTGGGAAAGTCGGGGAATTTTAATTTCACCTAAAAAGTCGGGATAGTCAGGGAAAATTGCTCATTTTGGCCCAAAACCAAAACCTGGAAAATCATACAGAATACCTGGAAAATGAACAATTTTTAATGTTCCGGTGTCAATTTTGACTTTAGAAAGTGGAAATAATAGACCATTGAAAATATATGTTCATAAGAGCAAGATATATCTGAAAAATGCCGTAAATAGCCTGGAAAAGTCAGGGAATTTTACTTCTGAAATTGAGTGGGAACCCTGTGCATGTCAATAGAATTCAGTCTTTAAAGTTCTGTGAATGGAATTCCATCCCATATTTATTATGAAATGCTAAATCAGCCGCCGACCGATCAGCTGTGATTTATACTTTTTTCAGTTCTTACATCGCACATTTCGTTCAGAAATAACCCTGTTTTACTCAGATATAGCTTTAACTTAAAATTTAAGTACCGATATAATTGTTCATATGATATTTTAAGTTTGGTTATTATTACCCATGGTTATTACCAGGGATTTGTCCAGTAGTGGGAGCAAATTTTTTAATTTGTCTTCTTAACGAAGAGTAATAGTGGCAAGATGATTTTAAAGACACAAAGTTTCTTAATTACTAAAACCTCAACGTATTTGATTGTAATGTTTTCTTTTTTCCCTCAGGCAAAGACTTCAAGGGCAAGAAGATCAATGTCCAGCTTGCACAAAGAAAGTCAACACCCTATGGTGGAGGACCTGGAGGAGGAGGCGGTGGTGGTGGCGGCGGCGGGGGTGGCCGAGGTAGAGGCGGTCCCCGGGGTGGCCGAGGCGGAAGAGACGACGGTGGCCGAGGAGGAGACAGAGGAGGCTCTGGCGGACCTGGTCGGGAGGGTGACTGGAAATGCATGTACCCGTGAGTAGTTTTTGATTGTTGAAATTTTCTTCTGCAGTGTTTTGATACTAGAAAGATTTATTTGTACATAAATTGAATTTTATGAGACGAAATTAGTTTTTATTTATGCTACTTGGTACATTGAAAACAAAATGCTTGCAGGATGTTGAGAACTGTACTTGCTACTTGAGTGATATAAAACCTCCATAAGAAAAATCTCTTGTTTAGGAATCTACCTGTTAAATATTACTGGCAAAATAAGATGGCCAGCTATGCCAAATTTTGTTTGAAAAATGTTTGAATGAATTATTTTCTTAATGTTTTGTCGATTCCTGTATTCTTGCTCCAAAAGTATCTTAAATCGTGGTCTAAAATCGGGTGATATCTGAAATATTATGTTTCGTAAATTAGTTTTGATGCATGTTAATCATCTGATATTTGAAAGTTGTCGAGATAAAATCACACTTAAAAGTAATCGTGAAAATTAAAAGTTCTCTTTTTTACTTGTTCTTAGTTTCTAATAGCATATGTATAAAAAAAAGGGAAGCTCTTAGAAATTTAAATGACTGCTTTTCACTCGAACAGTAATTTAATGAACAAATTTTTAGTGATTAATGTACAATTTAAAATCTGTGGATTTGTAAAACTATTCTCCCTTGCAGTGACTGTGGAAACAACAACTTCTCTTGGCGCGTGGAATGCAACAAATGCCATGCTCCCCGACCGGAGGGTGTTGGAGGCGGTCCCCCTGAGGGTGGCTCCCGTGGCTTCGGAGGAGGTCGTGGCGGCGGCGGAATGCGCGGGGGCAGAGGAGGAGACCGCGGGGGCGGCCGAGGCAGAGGAGGTCCCCCAGGAGGAGGAATGGGTGGACGAGGAGGATTTGGTGGCGGACGTGGCTCTCCAGGAGGAAGAGGAGGACCTATGCGCGGAGGAGGATCTGGGTAAGTTTGCCACTTGAGTTGTGTAGGGCTGAACAAAATGATAAACTGGAGGGTTGAATTATCAGGGAGGCAGAATATGATTGAACGGGGTTCAGGAAATTCAAGCAGCAGTGGGAGAGAAACTCGCTAAAGAAAAATTCTTAAAATCCAATAAGTGTCGTGTTTTTGTTTAATCTCGTCGATCGATGTTCTTGGTTGTAAAGTTTAGTTAAAGAGGAAAGTTTTACTGGTTGTACAATTTTGAGAAAAATAAGTTTTTAAGTATAGCTTATAGACAAGAAGCACTTAAGTGGTAAGGTGGTAAGAATGGAAGGTAAGATGAGAAAGAATAAAAGGGGTGTAAAAATGGTCAATTATTTAGTTTTTTCATTTATGTATAGCTTTGAATTTATTAAACCTTACATTTAAGTTCAGTAATTATAAATTAATATATTTAAACTCAATCTTTTAAAAAAATTCAAAACAAAAATTGTGTTCTGGGTTATATTGGGTCCTGAAACATTCTGCATCCCTGTAAATTATAAATAATTTTATTAGTTGTATATCATATCAAGTAAGGTAAGCTAATAGTTGCTGTGCTTCAGCTTTTCTAAAATAAATGATAGAACAAATAGAACTCCTTTAAGATATTTACATGTATTCATCTTTGAATCAAACATAAAATCAAGTTGAAATGTATGTTAGTTATTAACTCTTTTTTAATGTTATAAAATATTTTTTCCAGGGGTGACAGGAGATCCAAGCCCTATTAAGTTAGTTGTTCTTAGTTGGAAGTCTTATGCATTTTCACATGAATTTGTTTCATCCTTCTACTGGACTCTAGTGTTGTATACATTCGTCATTATCACACAAAATATTTCATTTTATGTAAATTTTAATAAAACAAACTGCGATTTTGTTTTCTTATTATGAACCAATTTCATTTGTATAACTTCCTTCATAATACACTAAATTATGAGCTCATTTTCATCATGTACAAAATTTTGATTTGATTTTCAGTTGACATCAATAAAGATATCTGAATTCTAATATAATTTAAATAATTATTTTATTTGTGTTTCAACTCCTATTTACTATACTTGGTTCTACTTCTATTTCTAAAATAAAATTCTATAACACCGTAAATCGGGGTGAATCGGAAGGCTTTCAACATAAAAATAAGTGATAAAAACTTGAAATTCTTTGATTGGAATATTCCAAATTTTATTTTAATTGCTTTTTATTGAATTTTAATGGTGTTCCGATTCACCCTCTGCAGATAGGGGTAAATAGGAACAAAATATCTACATTTTGTAATACACATCAATAATGATGAGGGGCAAATATGCAAAATTTTTCATTTTCTTTAATTTATACATTTTTAGTCATTGCATTATAACTATTGTAATGATATAGAAAATGTAAGACAGTTTTTTTAATTTAAAAAAAATGTCATAATAAGTTCATTTACTTTAAAAATTACATGGAAAATATATGATGGTTCTTGTGTATTATCCTGTTGACTGTTCAGTCACCGTAAGATTCAACGACAGTCTGTGAGATTTGGTAATATTCTTAGGATTGAGGATTTTTTTAATACCAATAGCTTACCTTAAACTTATTCAAACCCCCTTTTTTGTAATTAGCTACTGTTTATGAAAAGTTGGTTTATTAAACAAATAAAATTGTATGAGGAACAAAAATACTTAAAGAAATGGTTGCAAACGAAATCTGTCGTCCTTGAATTTTTTACCCGATAGCCTGGTGAAGTACTAAGAATTTTTTTCCTCTTTAAGTGTAGAAGCTCTGGTTTGTATTGCTGAAAAAAGTAGTGTTACTCCTTTATTCACTATAAGCCGAGGTAGTTGTCTCGGAAGGGTTTGCCTGTTGAACATGGGCAAAAGGGGGGCAGTTTTAAAGATAATGCGCGCCACTTGCACCTAAGATTTTATTCAAAATCGTAAATTAAATCATAAGAAAAAGGAATTATATTTTCAGAAAACTAAGTTAAGAAAAAAATTAGTGGAGCACTGAAACTTTGCGTGCCACTGATTAAACTTTGTCGTGCTGTGGGTTGTCCATCCCTTCTCTAGTCTAGAACGAGTCTGGGTCAGCAACTGCGGACCACGTGAGGTTGTTTCATTTCCTGGACAGCCAAAATATTTTGAAAATCAATACATAGTAATATGTATTCTATATCCACCATGGCAAAACAGACCTCTTTTAGGGCCTGAGCCTGGGTCTTAATTTTCCAGTTTGTGAATATTTAACAGATCTTTCTCTAAGCCACTTTTTCCTAGGGCGCCCACAAGGTCGACCCCATAGGTCTTTCTTAATATTTTGCGTTTTCTAACTATTAACCTATCTGTCTTCCTTGTTCAGGACCCAAGTCTCACAACCATACATAATTGTAGGTTTAAGTATTACTTAATGTAAGTGACATTTTACTTTAGATAGATAAGTATGACTTTAGTAAGGGTTGAATACTAATTCAGAAGTAGGTTTTATTGGCAGCACAAATTCTATTGGAGATTTCAAACTAAATGTCATTTTTTTCAGTAATTGAAGAACCCAAATAATAAAAATGTATTCTTTCAAATACCATACCTTATCACCAACTATAAAATTCTGTGATCTTTTTAAGGAACAAAATTAATTCCTATGGTAAACCCCCAGACCCCCTTTTCAAAATAAAGCTTTTAATAATTTACAAGTTCTTTGTAGAAAAACTATCCCGTAAAATAATTCAAGCTAATATAATAAGCGTAAAATAGCTCAAGTTATGTAGGAATAATTTTTAGTACTTTTTGTGTAAAATTTAATTAAATTTTGAAGTCAAGGTAAATAAATGTCAGTATGGGAAAAATTGAAGCATTTAAAACAAAAGTAATAAGATTAATGCTTCAATTTTTCCACACTTATTGTACATTTTATTGGAAAATTGGCTTGATACTTGTAAACCAAAACCGCACTAAAATATAGTACATAATAGACGTATCACATGCCTATACTACACAAATTAAAAGTTTTTTTTTTTAAAACTCGAAACATTTTTTGATAAAATTTTGAATTTAAATTATATATTCGTATTCAGCACTGAAAAATAGCATGTAAACATTTATCACAAGTCTCAAATACTTTATTTAATTTTTGAAATTTTTTTCGGTCTTTTTTTTAAATTAAACCTTCCGCCGACTGATTGTGTCCGATTGTTAGTGTGTTATTATTGAGGTCATTCCCAAGTGAAGAGTTCAAGTGTATACTGGTCTTTAGCGTAATTGGGATAATTCAAGTACAGTGGAAGCTCTTATAGCGACCTGCTCTTATAAAAATACTCTCTTATAAAGACCCTAAAATTAGTCTCTATAAGAGCACTTTTGTGCTCTTATAAAGACTAATCTTCGAATCGATTCAGCTTATCGAATATTTTTCTGGATCGGTTTGTGTGAGTCACACCAGAATTAGCCAATAAACAAAAAATATCAGAGTATGACAAACAGCACCAAGTAACGATCGCATCTTCTTCTCGCTTGCTTTCGCCCGGGGTAACCAGCTACAGTCCCAATCCCAAACGAAAACTTTCGCTACCTAATGTCCTTGTTGATTTTAGACTTTAAATTTATTAGCGTATTCATTTATCTTTCTTTATTTCCAATTTTTTTACTTATATTTAAGACAAATTTTTTAAATTGCATGCAGATGCAGGTAAAATTGATGTAATGAAATTTGTTAAGCATCAGACCTTTCTAAGGAAGCTAAGCTATGCAATAAATTAATATCAAAATCAAAATTTAAAAAGCAAATATTTATACTCTGTAAAATATTGATCTTAAACTTTAGATAAATTAAAATAAAAGCAAAAAATAAGGTATTATAACATGAATTTGGAAGTATCAAGACTTTATAAAATAAGGAATAATTGTTTAAAGTGAGGAAAGATCAATTGGATGATTCGAACTGTGTTCTAAATTCCAATGATATCGTTTTCAAGTTGAGATTTCCTCCAGACTTTATAAATTAGTCTACTAAAAATACATCATTGAGGGAATCGAGTCCACCTTCCCGAAAAGCATCAAAATTGATAGTTTAGCTTAACGAGTTAATTGCTTTTAAACGAGTGATATTCTACACTCGAGTTTATCACTCGAAGTTTGCTCTTATAGCGACAAAAAACTCGGTACGAATTAATTACGCTATAAGAGCTTCCACTGTACACCAAAAATGCATTTTATACAGACGCTCCCTAAAGCGATTTAATATTAGCGGCGGCCCCGCTAGATCGAACAATTCAGATAAGGTCCTATTTCCCCCAACAGATGGCGCTTGCTTGCCTCTGACACGACGTCAGCCCAAAGAACTGTCAGCCGAAGCGGTTCGCTCGAAAGATCGGAGAAAAGCTCTCAAACAATCCTCGACGGGACTTCGAACCGCATCCGACAAACCGAACTCACGAGCGTCCGGCGCTGCCCATCTAACAAATTTCGTGATCGAGATTTCTGAAATTCACCTCATCATACTGAAGAAAAGTTGATCTCCGAGAAACCACGACTATTTTCCGCAATTTGAACTGAGCAGTTAAGAAACGCTATCTGTGAATCGCTATCAAGTATCAAAAAGTGGTTTTTCGGTGTCTTGGGCTGAATTGTGGTGAACCTTTACAAATTTTCAGATGAGATCGGTTACTGAATGTCCTTTTTAAATTTATACTTAAAGAAATTTTTTTATTCCTCCAATAGAACTATTAAATCTAATCGAAAAATCTCTAAGGTTTGAGGACTTTTCCATTTCGGACAGTTTTTTTACTGATGTCTATTCATGAAGAATCTATCAAAATTCAATTGATTGTGTTATAAAAACTTTCAATTTGACGAAAAAATTCAACAGGTGATTTTCAACCCTTCCTGAAAAGAATTTGTACAAATCGTGCTGAAAAGAAAGGTATTTGTTATTTTAATCCAGACTCGGAAGTTTATATTTTATACTGGTAAATTAAATTACTCCTCATCGTATTTATTGATGCATGAAGCAGTTCCAAAAAGTCCTTATTGACTAAAAACTGAAAGTAAACAGAAGTGAAATCGGACTGAATTTTCTGAAAGAAGAACATCAACTGATCAGCTTGACTCTTACAACTCTTAAAAGCAACTTGCTAAAGAATCAGTTCCAAACACTGGGGACAGCAGTTTGAAGTCTTCAACCTTATTCTGGACAAAAGTTAAACTCAGCGACCTAGCAATACTGCAATCTGAAGAAATTTCCTGCAAAGATTAACCCTTGATTGAGAATGTGAGGTAAACTTCACCAACACCAAAAAAGACGAGAACCATGGGCTACGAAGAACTACCTCTGACCTACGCGGTCTGCGAGATAGCGGTGGCCGTACTGGCCATAGGCGGCAATTGCCTTGTGGTGGCCACCTTCGCCCTGGAACGCCGTCTTCGGCGGGTGACCAACCTCTACATCATCAGCCTGGCCACATCGGACTTCCTGGTGGGACTGGTGGGGGTTCCCAGCGCCGTGATGACCCGCCTGGGACTCCCCAAACATGCCTTCCGGGTCTGTCTACTCATGCTGTCTGTTCTGGTACTACTGTGCACCGTGTCGATTCTGAACTTGGTGGCCGTGACTTTGGACCGATACTGGGCCATCTTGCACCCGTTCTGCTACAAGCGGGCCATGAACCGCAGGGCGGCGGGGTTCGTCATCCTGGGGTGCTGGTTCCTGGGCACTCTGATCGGCCTGTTGCCGCTGTTCGGCTGGAACAATGGCCCAGAGGAGCAAGGGAGGTGCCTGTTCATCCCGGTGATGCACTACGACTTCCTGGTGCTCATTTTCTTCGCCACCATCGTATATCCTGCGTTGCTGATGGCGTTCTGCTATGGCAGGATATATGCTGTGGTGCTGAAGCAGGTGAGATTTTTTTTTTTACTTTTTTTGTGTGTGTTTTATCGATTGAGCTTGGGGCTGATCAGGCACCATTAGGTAACGATCGCTCTAATGGCCCCCAATCGATGGTCTGCAAATTTACTACAAGTTGTTCCTTGTGGGGAATGTCGACAAGGATCTTTTAATACGACGCTTTTCTCATAAATAGCGGTTTTGAAATAGATGGAGTTAATATTTCTGATCCCCGGTATCGCAAGTTCAATTTGAGGTGGTCAGGTATCACTAAATAGCTGTAACATTCAAAAATTTACACTTCCAAATTATAGAGCGTTTGGCTCATTTACATTTAATGTAACGGGGACCCAGAGTGTGTGTGATAACCACGAATTAAATTTCCTTTAACTTTATTAGTATTAGAATCGGGTTATGTGTTTTTTACTTCACTTGAATTGGGGGGCACAGTCAAACTAACTCTCACCTTTGAATTTGATTGGGGGCGGGGTAGAAATGGGAATATAGTGGTAAAACAGGGATATTAGCAAGGATATAGGGTTTTTAACAGTTATATTGATAAAATTTAATGTTTTTTGGCATGCTGATTTTACTTGAGTCTCAATAAAAATCAGCATGCCGAAGACCATTAATTTTATAAATATAAATAGTTAAAATCCCTATACCCATTTTACCCCACCCGACCCTAACCTTATTTTCCATTTCTATCCACTGAGCTATAAACAAACTGGAGTGACAACTGAGCGTGCCGAAACCGCATCACACCTTATCGAAGTTTGTGTCTACGCGGAAAAGATTTCCATCTTCTTTTAGTTTTCCCCATCTGTTGGCACAATTGTATGCACAGCATGATCGGACCATTCTAAATGTTGCTCAAAATATTTTTAAAAAAGGGGGTTTTCTAGAAATAGTTCAACTCACACAATGTTAGTCAATGGAGAAATTCGTTTGTTTTGCCCGGTTCGCTCAAGCGAACCGGGCAATTGTGACCATCCGCGCCGGCACGTTCGGTCGCATGTTATATCATCAGAGGTTGTCACTCCAGTTTGTTTATAGCTCAGTGTTTCTATCATCTTGAAAAGCACTGAATGGGACCAGGTGAAGTAAAATGGTTATAGCGGGGTAAAACGGACAGGAGAGAGTGGGATACTTTTTATTAAATTATTTTTCTAATTTTTTATACAATTATATTTTTTCAAACATAGCTAATATATTTATACTTCTTTGAGCATCTAATAAAAATTTTCTGACCAATTCATAATAACACAGTTAAAAAACCTCTTTAAGTGTTCCAAGGTGCCCCACTAGTGCCCCACCTTGGAACACTTTCAATAATAGCATAAAAGTTAGGTTATTTAGAAAATACAAATATAACATTAATTAATGAAAAAGCTATGCTGAATAATCTTAAATTGGACGTCAAACATATTTTAGATTCAAAATTTTTCACCGATTTCTTCTTTTTTGTCTTGACATAAATCACTGATTTTTTGTTTCCTTCCAGATACTTTTTGCACCACTTTATAAATTACTAGCTGTTACGACCCGGCAAAGCCGGGTCTTACAGCTAGGCTAGCCTTTTATGCGAGCTTCGCTCGTTACTACTTCAAGTTCCTATTAATTATACATTAAATAAGAAGTTTAACTTTAATAATTTATTATTGTTGAATTAGAAACCAACTTCCCTAAAAGTAACTTTTTAACCTTTATTAAGTAAACCAACTTTCTTGAAAGATATTTAAAAGCTATAGAGCATTCGCACATGACGTCACAGGCTTGTGACGTCAGAGGCTTGGATGACAGACAGTATGATGGAAAACTATAGGATGCACATCGTTTATTTGTTTACTTTCGATGTGAATTTTGAAAAATAAGGATGTTTTATGTTTTTCTCCAAAGTTTACTTTAAAGTAACCTTTATTTACTCTAAAATGGCATCTCTGCATATTATAAGTCATTCAATAATACTACATTTTATATTTAGCAGTGTTCTAATTGCTGAAACCATTTCTGCCAGTGTTCTAATTGCAAGTACCATTCGCAATGCTACTAACATATTTTAAAATTCTTAATTATTTATTAAATATTCAATATTTAGTTTCAGTAGCATATTATAAGTATTTTACAGATGTATCGGACTCGCATATTGTTCTAACAAATGTAAACAAAAACATGTCACCTCGTAATAAGTCTTTTTCTACATTTAGCTTACCACTAAAACACAAAAACTTATGCACTTACCTTCAATAACTATTATTCTTTCGTTCCGGTCTCTAACCGAGCCTAAAGAATCTTTTTAAATGAACTTTTTGTATAAAAACTAAATGCAGCGCGTATTCTCTATGGGAACCTAATGTTAAAGAAAAGTTGTCTATCCTCCAAGCCAGCTTGATCACGTGATCGGAGACACGTGATTGAAAATGCTCTATTATATTATTTTAATTTTAATAATTTTAATTACTTTTATTTATTTATTTTTCTGATTATTGCGAGATGGCATCGAGTCAGTGAGTGACGTGGGCTTTTATATGAGAGATGGCATCATAGTGTGCGAGCGTTCCAGAATCAGTCAGTGAGTCAGTGAGTGACGTGGGCTTTTATATGAGAGATAATCGGTACTTACGTATTATCCCGTCGACCTTTCAGCGGCCGTCTAATTCATCGGCACAGTAATAGTAAAGTCAATGGGATTTGATAACGTTTTTGGATTAAGCGTCACAGTCGACGGGATAATACGTAAGAACCTTATAATCCTCTATTCTTAAATTATTTAATTTTTTAATAAAAATAATATTTTTACTTATAAGAGGTTTGGAGTATCTTTGTACATATCTCAAGGTACCCCACACCCGAGTGTCCTAAGGTGCACCTCTTGACGATTTAAATACTAAACTTAATTACTCTTTTAGGTTTAGCAAGAAGTTTTCTTTTCTAAAATATTAATGGATACACGTATCTAAATCTAAACATAGTTATAATAATATAAATAGACATATTTTATTTAAAAAATGATTTTGAAACTATAAGTGATTCTAACTTTGCACCACGCAGAACAAGAAAACTGATGCACTGAAGATTCCAAAACATGTTAAAAAGAATATATTTTAGTTTCCTTTATTAGTACCTATAATCACGAGATTATAACTATAAAATTAGGTCTGAAAAGGTAGGTGTCCCAAGGTGCCCCACTTGTTTGAGGCTCAAGAAAAATCAGCATGCCGAAAAACATTAAATTTTATAAGTATAAACTGTTAAAATCGCTATATTCATTTTACGCCACTCTAACCATTTTACCCCTCCCACCCTATATAATAAGACGCTCCTACCGAAAAAAAATTTTTGAAATGTTTTGAAGCAATATTGTTATCTTCATTTAATGGAAAATGTTTTATTCCTTCCTTTTTCCACCCTCCAGAAAAAGCTTAATTTCCGTTCTCGTACTCAATGCCTTCCAAAAAGTTTATCTTTCTGAATAATTTGTAATTGATTTTACCGAGCAATTTAAAAATAATTTTATTTTATGTACCAAGCTTTATTTCCATATATTAAAGCTAGGTTTTTTGCAGGGGGGGCCCATCTGGCTCTCATTTTGATTTCATCCAGTGACGTCACTGGATGAAAAAGGCGTGAAAGTTATGACGTAGAGTAGCCAATCAGGATTCATAAGGAAAATCGCGGAGATTATGCTTACGTGGAAAGGGAGAAAAATAAGATACAGGGAAAATATAAACCAGTAGTTTTCTTCTTCTTTTTATGAAAATAAATCCTGAAATTAAATACTAGTAAAATTATAATCTGTCAAATGATGATTATTTAGTTTTCTAGATAGTAAAAAGAATAAACGATTAAGGCAAGTTTCCCAACAAAGTAATTTCTTTCTAAAATTAAATACTGAGTTGTCTCGTTGAAGGAGCTCATAAATTGAAAAACTAAATATAGTCATTCTGGAAACAGGACTAGTGAACGGAACTTGTACAATTTTATTTTCACTAGTAAATTTATTTTTTTTTATATTCTTGTAAGCGTATTGTTACTGAGTTATTGGCAACAGTGTTTTTTGTAAATAGAAATTGATTTCCAAAATAAAGAGATAGTTAGTTTGAATTTATTTACAAGAAATAATGCCGGATACATCTTGTTTTTAAGTTTTTCGAGTCTATACCCGATATCTACAACGTAATAGATAGCGCATCATTAAGGGGAAAGATTCCTAACATTGAAAAGTCGTACAGCTGAACCTGTTGGACCAAAGATCAAATATCCCTCTCTCAAAGAAAAAGTCCCTAATCCATAGTGCCCCTCCCTAAGTCCCACCCGAGTGAAAGGGATTGGCTAATATGACGGCAAAGGAGGAGCTACAATTGACGTCACTGGATGAAATCTGACGCCCCTTTTGAATTTTTCATCTCTATGTGAAGAGCCAACCTAGTCTTATTCTACTAACCTTGGGTTTTTTGGAATAAAAGCATGGAAAGATATTTTTTTAGTTGAGTTGAAAAGATATTAGACATTTTATGCACGTAGTGCATTAACTCATATTTCAATGTGGGTACCTTTCTTTTACAGTTCAAAGCTAGTTTTTCATAAATCATTCTTTTCTTATTTTTTCAAGCTGCAGACGTGTTTTCTAGTTCTAAAAATATACATAGAAGTATTTTAAACTTTTATACCAATTCATATTTTCAAATGATTTCATTTTTTAATGTATTTACAAATTAAGTTTAAAGCATGATGGATGCTAGTTACTAGAAACAATGGACTCTAACCGCCTATCTGGTTCGAGACTTCACGGAACCAACACGTGACCTACAACTGAGCTTGCAATGGACTCTAACCGTCTGACGTCACACGGAACCAACACGTGACCTACTGAGCTTGCGATTGGTTACCACAGATACTACACTAGTAGATCTACTAGTGTAGTATCTGTGGTAACCAATTGCAAGCTCAGTTGTAGGTCACGTGTTGGTTCCGTGAAGTCTCGAACCAGATAGGCGGTTAGAGTCCATTGGTTACCACAGATACTACACTAGTAGATCTACTAGTGTAGTATCTGTGGTAACCAATCGCAAGCTCAGTAGGTCACGTGTTGGTTCCGTGTGACGTCAGACGGTTAGAGTCCATTGAAAGAATTTGTGTGCACTTTAAAATGTGATAAAATCAATTTGATAAGGGGTAATAATTAGTTTACTATTCATGTGATCGATGATTAGTGAATGAAATATAAGTTAAATTAAGTTTATTTCCATTACAAATAAGAAAATTTGTTCTTATAAAGCTAATTAAAAACAAGTTATCGAACGAAGTTGTTTAGAAAATTAGAAATTTTTTGAATATGTTTTATTTCTAAAGTTATTTGCAATCTGCCCTCATTATTTTTTAATGGTTTTCAAAGAAGTAAATCCAAATTAATTTTAAAATAACTCCATTGTTTTGAATTCCTTGATCGCATCAACATAAACGATGAATCAAACTTGCAATCATCGTAAACAAGGTTCCATACCACCAAATTTTTCATTCGAAGAACTTTTTTGATGTCTATCTATAATAACCCAAGATTCTCGTTTTGGACTGTTAGTCTTTTAATACCTAATCTAATCGATGAGACAACTAAGGAGTACGGATGTTACATAAAGGGGAACAAAAGCAGGGTAAACCCAGCTCAGCGATGAAATCAAATACGCGTGTAAGAAATGAATAGGTGTGTTTGAGTTTCATTGTGTACTTTCCTTATCCTGAATTAGTTCTTGAAAGGTAATTTTCTCCTTTCATTTTTGTTCCCAGGCATCTATTATGCGAAGGTCAATCACCCAATGCCTTTCTTGACCATTCTCCCTATTTGTTAGCATTTCTAGTCAAGTCTCTACTGTCCAAATTTGTTATCTAAATGTATATTTATTGTCTTGAGAATAGGATAGATTGATGAGGAGTTGATATTCCCCCAAACGGCTAGAAAAATAAATTCCAGACATCAGAGGAATTTGGTGGAAATGATCGGACAAACAATTTAATGGTCAGTTTCAAAAAGGGGTAGCAAAATTTAAGCCAGATAAAAATTTCGAAATGGTATAGGGTAGGTAAAGTATATCTCCAATCTTTGTCCTAATCGTGAGTTTACTCAATAAGAAAACATATCCTTTATAAGCAGATAAATTGATAAAAATAAATCTCAAATGATTTTCACGTTAAATCTTGTGTCAATAAACTTTTATCCGTAGTTCAAGTATTAGAGACGGGCATGAATGATTGACTCCATTGGTACGTTATTTATTTTTTGTCTTTCTGTTTTTATGCATAACGAAGCTAAGAAGGAAATAAATTCAACACCTTTCTTCAACTCTGTTAAATTATTAGAGACCTATGTTTTTTCAATTTATTTTAAAATTCTATTAAAATTTTCTTAAAGTTCTGTGATGAAATTTTAAAATTCTAGTAAAAACCTTTTGGTTATAGAATAAAATTATCTCATTGAGTATTCCTAGATTTTCACTGATTGCAAAAAATGTTTCTTTTTTATTACCACCTTTTTATTAGGTCGCTTTCAATCTTGTCTGTCTGTTTATCTCGTTGTTTCGGTTAAATTTGCTTTCCCTGAACCCCAGGGGGGCTTATTTAGATATGGATTTTGAACTAACTTCCCGATGAGGTGGAGACTTTTGAAATTTTGAACAGTTCAGATCTAGATGACAATGCGATATTATCTCGTTTTGGTGAATCATATACCAGAAAAAAAGATAATTACAATTAAAACATTTAGATTTAAATTATAAATTAAAAAAATAAATATACAAAGAATAGATGAAGTTGTTCTTGATGAGATCTACTTCTTAAAATCCGTATGAAATATAAATTCCACAATTATTAGAGATAGACATTCGTAGTTGTCTCGTTTCATATTTTTTTTGCTTTAGTGTTAATTAAGTTTACTTGATTCTTTTGTAGTTATTAGAACAGTAAAAAATAAATTTGAAGTAATCATAAAATTGAAGAAACCGCCTTGGTATATCTTAGTAGTATTCCTTATGGAGAGACGCTCTTTCAAGAAGTTAAGCAAAATGGAACTAAATTTCCTTGAAAGGATAATTTTGGGGGAATAACCCCATAAAAATATCAAACATCATTATTTGCGAATGAAAATTTTTTTAGTAAAAAGAGACACGCTACAAAGCATTTTAGCCTTTGCCTTCTATTTCTTATGGTGAGCCTATTTTCACACGATGCAAATTTACGAGTGCATTCTGAATATATTATTGCTGATTCCAAGCATTTATGGAAAAACATGAATGGCAAGATTTTGAGATTTTTTTTATCACTTCTTGTGATTTGTACTACTATTATTATAGTCTCGTTATATGGTAATTTCATGAATTTATTCTTTGTTTTTTGTATTATTGTGGTTATTTACATTCATTCAAAACCTCCCCTTTCGTAATTCCTTATAATTCCTTGTAGTTAACACTTAATCATTAGGAAAAAAAAAGATTTCTCTCAATTGTAAAACTTTTTAGTGTAATAATAGTAATGACGCATCGTAAAGTCAAGACTAACAACTTGATTATTTCTGAATTTTAAGAACGGGACAAGAAGAGGGAAAGTATCTTAGTCTGATAGAATGTTGATTAATATAACTTAAATTTGATAAATTCTGAAGACCGGCCAACTAGATAAATCTGTAAAGCTTGTTGAAAATCGGTGGCACGAAAAACCTTTTCTGATAGACAATATTTCTTATTAGGTGAAGATGTTTTAAGAGTTTTCTGAATAGAAGGATTTCCGAGGGACTCAAGCAATCCTCAGTGTCGAACTTTGGCTGCATTTGAACTTTTTAATAGCAAATGTATTACCTATTGTGGGAAAATTTTTAAACCCATTTTTGATCCGTTGTGGGAAGGTTCTTGGTAAGAAAAATTAAAAACAATGATTCCCTCCATTCATATATGCTATAATGAATGTTATTTATAGAGTGGATTTAGCAGAGTGTCTCTTTCCGGCACTCGAGAGCGTTTGATAACAGTAGCAGAAGTTTGCTTTCCGGTTCTTCACCGGTTTCCCACGGCTGCATTGAGCTTGAGTTCAGAGACCGTTGTGGGGTTACTTAAGTTTCTCTTTCAGTTTTGAGGAGTTTTAGTGGTCTTCGAATAAATTATAGGGGTATTTTCAAACATAAGTTAAAAATTTGTGTAATTTCAATGGTTACTATTGAATTGTTTGAAACTGAGTATGCCTGGTGTTTCAAAATTGAAAGCATTGGGTCGTCATATTTGAAACTAAAAGTTTCATACCAAGATGAAAACATTGATTTACTCAATTTTGAAACTGTCATTTCTCTCACAGTGTGAAAATTGAATGAAAAGAACCTATTTGATCCCACTCTCAGTACTGCATAATTTTTTTTGTTGCTTTGGACTCTTATCGTAAGCAAAAAATATTCGCATAAAGCAGGGAAAATTTTATTAAGTATTGATTTTTATGTAAAAAAGCAGATATTCATTTCTTAGTATAAATTTTAATCCAAGGGGAATTCTAACTTTCTTCACACGAGTTTGTCTTTTAGCAATTACTATTCTACTCTTCATATTATTATTCTACTAGTTCTTGTTTCTCTTCTCTTGTCTTCTTCCTTACATTGAAAGTTCTCTTTACTGTATAAATTTAACCTTCAATTGATACTAATCACTCACTAATTTCTTACGTAAAGAACGAAAATAGACATTTAAAGAAACTCTTCCCTCGTGCAGTTGTAGGAAATGTCTAAAACTCAAGATTTTATTGCTTCAGATGGTATCTACCGAAGCAAAACCGGGCGCTCTTATCAGATGTTCTCGCTTTTAAAAAGATTGCTCCCGCAACAAAAACTTGCTCTCACAAAAGAACAACAGGTCGTTCATCAATTTGGGATGATGTTCGATCATGCAATTTCTATTTGTTAACAAAATTTAGCCGGAACTGAAGCTAATAATGTGAGCTTGGTTTTTTCCTGGTCCTTGATTTCTGTAGCAAGTAGTAAAATTGTAATGTATTTTTCCAAGAACACCTATTACTAAAGTTTCACTTTGTTTATCATTTCATTGTGGCTTAGGGTTTTTTTACTATTACCTTTCTTGTTTAGATAGGGAATCTTGTAGAATGGTTTTGAATTGTCCACTGTGAAATACTATAATACTTGTTTTCCGACATTTTCTTAGATAAATATACTACAATTTTAATGGAATTTTGAATTAGAAAATATGAATGCTTTCTTTTAGTAATAGAGCATTTTCAATCACGTGTCTCCGATCACGTGATCAAGCTGGCTTGGAGGACAGACAACTTTTCTTTAACATTAGGCTCCCATAGAGAATACGCGCTGCATTTAGTTTTTATAAAAAAAGTTCATTTAAAAAGATTCTTTAGGCTCGGTTAAAGACCGGAACGAAAGAATAATAGTTATTGAAGGTAAGTGCATAAGTTTTTGTGTTTTAGTGGTATGCTAAATTTAGAAAAAGACTTATTACGAGGTGACATGTTTTTGTTTACATTTGTTAGAACAATATGCGAGTCCGATACATCTGTAAAATACTTATAATATGCTACTGAAACTAAATATTGAATAATTAATAAATAATTAAGAATTTTAAAATATGTTAGTAGTAGTGTTGGGCAACTAGTGGTCAAAAAGTAGTTAACTACCAACTACTAACTAGTCTGGGAAAATCTAGTTGCAACTAGTAGTTAACTATTTTTTCCTGAGACTAGTTGCAACTAGTAGTTAACTATTTCCCAAAGTAGTTAACTACTAGTTAACTAGTCTATTTAATTTCATAACCTATTTTTTGCCCAAATTCTAATACATCTTTCTTATCTATATGACAAAAAACTTTATGATTCGCTCAAAACGGAGCTTTATTAATGGTTATGGTATTTGAGTACTCAACTACTCTACCATGACACTGTAGTTATTAGGGTGGTCCAAAATAACAAAAGTCTGATTTTTTATCGGGGCACCCCCCCCCCAAAAAAAAATGGGACCCTCGGTATAAAACTAATATTCTGAAAGTTTCAGCTCAAAAAAATAATATTTAGACCCCGCCCCCGAGCGTCAAAGTTCCAAAAAAACTTGAAATTTGGCATGTTTTCACCTATAAAATCCGAACAGGTTATTGTAAAAATACAAGAATGGTTTCATTTTGTAGATTATTTATTTAGCTTCAACTTTTTTAATTGAAACTTGTTTGTAGAACTTACAGATCAAACGATACAAGGGGTTTTACTAACTCTCCCCCGCAATATCAATTTTTTAAGGAGTGTCAGGAAATTCCTGAAAATGTTTCAGCTACCGTAAAATGGTTCAAAAACATATAAATAATGGTTATTGACTGCATAGGTATAAAATTTAAGAGATTTACAATGAAAAAAATAATAATTTTTGTTCTTACTCTGTTAATTTCTTAACTATCTTAAAATAATTCAAATAAAATACATAAATTAATTTTTTAAACTAGTTAATAAATGCATAAGGTGTAAAAGTTGACAAATAAGCAAAAAAATTTCAAATTTATTAATTTTAACCCATTTTCAAAATTTTTCTCTTCACTGAGTTAGGTGTAAGAAGACTGAATGGTGTATTTTCCCACAAGATCGCCCTATTTTAGAAGTTTTGAGAGCGGTATTTGACTTAAAAAATGGGATCAACTACAGGACCTCCACCTGAAGTTTTTAAAAGTTTCAATTTAAAATGGACTTAAATCAATAAAAATAGCTACGGAAAAAGAGTTGATAAAAAGAGGTCAAGTTAAAATCAAAATGGCATCGGAAATGTTGGAAGCTTCATAACGGGGCTTGATACATCGAACCAAATATCAATTAGAGCCCCAGGTGCCATGCATCATGCTAGTGCTAGATAGATGACAAATGCCCTCTATTGAGTGAAAATTATTTTCGGGTACAAATTCCCTCTAACTCTTACAGAGATAGATATACATACCATTAGAAGTATTTGTATTACCTTAATAAACATCAAAATTAAAGTTTGGTTAAATGCACCAAAGAAATTTGTAACTATTTACGAAAAGTAAATGTAGAAGTATCAAGAGTGATAACCACAGTACCATAGTTTAAGAACTTGGTGTCTTAAATCCTGAGACATTTGAATTTTTGACGAAAGTTTTGTAAAAGAAATTAAAATTAACCTGCCTTTGTCTAATGAGGAATACTAGATGAAGACTATAGTGAGGAAAATAGAATAATAAAAGTGAAAGTGAAAAGTTTCCATTAATCAAAATACTAGCTAATAGTTTCAGAAAATTATCACCTTCCCCCGAACCTAATAAAATTTACCCGAACCTAATGTATTGCTCCTATGGAGCTGACAGGGGCTTCCCCCGAACCAGGTTCGTAAGTTCGGGCACTTTTTCCAGGTCCGATCTAGATTCTAGAATGATGCATGGCACCTGGGGGTCTATTTGATATTTGGTTTGATGTATCAAGCCTTATAAATATTTGGCCCTTGGAATACTTCCCTGTAGTCTTGAAAGATATTTGAGGTTTTTCAATTGTCCAGGTATAAGCTTCCAACATTTTCAATGTCATTTAATTTTAACTCTTGACCTCTTTTTATCAACTCTTGCTCCGTAGCTATTTTAATTGATTTCAGTCCATTTTAAATTGAAACTTTTAAAATCTTCAGGTGGAGGTCCTGTAGTTGATCCCATTTTTTAAGTCAAATACCGCTCTTAAAACTTCTTCTAAAATAGGGCGATCTTGTGGGAAAATACACTATTCAGTCTTCTTACACCTAACTCAGTGAAGAGAAAAATTTTGGAAATGGGTTAAAATTAATAAATTTGAACTTATTTTGCTTATTTGTCAACTTTTACACCTTATGCATTTATTAACCAGTTTAAAAAATTAATTTATGTATTTTATTTGAATTATTTTAAGATAGTTAAGAAATTAACAGGTAAGAACAAAAATTAGTTTTTTTCTTTGTAAATCTCTTAAATTTTATACCTATGCAGTCAATAACCATTATTTATATGTTTTTGAACCATTTTACGGTAGCTGAAACATTTTAAGGAATTTCCTGACACTCCTTAAAAAATTGATATTGCGGGGGGAGTTAGTAAAACCCCTTGTATCGTTTGATATGTAAGTTCTAAAAACAAGTTTCAATTAGAAAAGTTGAAGCTAAATAAATAATCTACAAAATGAAACCAGTCTTGTATTTTTACAACAACCGGTTCGGATTTTATAGGTGAAAACGTGCCAAATTTCGAGTTTTTTTGGAACTTTGACGCTCGGGGGCGGGGTCTAAATATTATTTTTTTGAGCTGAAACTTTCAGAATATTTGTTTCATACCGAGGGTCCCATTTTTTTTTTGGGGGGGGGGGTGCCCCGAAACTTTGGACGAAAAATTTTTTCCCCATGTTAACCTGGACCACCTTAGTTATAAATAGCAGTGTAATTTTTGTATATTTTGATAAAAATTTTAAATAGTATTTTTGAAATTTCAAACAAATTTTTTTTAAAGTAGTTGAAAATTTGAAAGTAGTTTCAACTAGTAGTTATTAAAAAAAGTAGTTCAACTACTAGTTAAACTAGTTGAAACCAAAAGTAGTTAAACTACTAGTTAACTACTAGTTGATCAGTAGTTAACTACTAGTTGCAACTAGTTCTAGTTAACTAGTGCCGAACACTAGTTAGTAGCATTGCGAATGGTACTTGCAATTAGAACACTGGCAGAAATGGTTTCAGCAATTAGAACACTGCTAAATATAAAATGTAGTATTATTGAATGACTTATAATATGTAGAGATGCCATTTTAGAGTAAATAAAGGTTACTTTAAAGTAAACTTTGGAGAAAAACATAAAACATCCTTATTTTTCAAAATTCACATCAAAAGTAAACAAATAAACGATGTGCATCCTATAGTTTTCCATCATACTGTCTGTCATCCAAGCCTCTGACGTCACAAGCCTGTGACGTCATGTGCGAATGCTCTATACTAATATAATTTCTTTTAGCGACAAATTGAAGGATATTTGGTTCAAATATATTTATAAAAGCTTTTAAAAGAAGATAGTGCACGCAGAAGATCTTTTAAAAGTTCTCTAAAGTAAAAGAAAAGCTCACTGAGTAACTGAAAACTTGTATTAAATAAACTTAACTCAATACATGTTTGCTTTGAAAATTTTATTTCTTTCCTGGGCTATTTTAATTTTAAAAATATCACTTCCCTTTAAAAGTAACGGACACTGAATTGCAAGACAATTTTTAGCTTAATTCTAAAATATTTTGCAAAATTTTAAGCAGACCGAGCCCAGACGTTCAAACACAAAGTCTCTGTGTGTCTTCGGGTTCATTTAATAAACTCCAAACTCGTTTACTTTTTCTAATTAGGTGTAGAGGGTTAACAGAGTTCAATCGGTTCACGATGCACACGCTCCACTCTAACCTTGGCATTAAAGTATGCATGTTTGCTTACATTAATTACTTAATCATTAGTTGCAATTCCCGCTTCGTACGATGACCACGCCTTTAGACATCACGTTGGGACTAGGGAGCGTTTGGATAGGAAATGGGTATGGGTATGGGTAATGGGTAGAGTAAATGGGTATGCAATACTACCTAAGGACATGGAGGGATAGGGGCCATTCCCAAAAAGGTTTAGGATGATGAACCTTTCTATTTTGAATTGTCTGAATTTCATGTCTTTGAATGAAAAGTTATAAATTTGAATTTAGTCTTATTTAGAACTTTTTCTTTTGCGATTACGGTATTTTCACTCAAAACATGGAAAGTAATCCAAAGCAGAACCTATTTTAAAAGTAGAAGACTTTAGATATGATGAGTATTGTAATTGTACTTAGACAAATTTGCACAATCCTCGACACTAATTCAAAATAAAATTGAAGTAAATTTTATTAAAAGAACAATACTTTGTGTGTAAAGTGTTAATTAAATGATCTTTTATTTAGAAAAGTTTTTCATTCTTTAAAAGTTTAATTTGTTTTATTTTCCATGAATTGAAGTATTTTGCCTCCCTTAATGCGTACAGGTAAACTTCAATATTATTTTTGTAACAGGTAGGTACTACAGTAATATTAGTATACCTTTGAATTAAAAATTATTGATATAATTTATTTTACAATTAAAAATTGCCGTATACTACTTTAAATTCAGTTTGAAGTTTTGGTAACATAAATTTTCTTTGTTTGGTAAAGGGTCACAAAGCATGAAATACAGAACTAAAAAGGCTAATACCCACTCCATACATAAATTGTCCCGCTCCCCAACCTACCTATGCATAATAATTTCACTATCAATGAAAATACCTCGAGTTTTTACTGAATTTTTTATTGGTTCAATAGATTGTAAAAACAATTTTATTACCCGAAATTTATGTACTCGTTTTTTCAAAATAGCGGTCTCAACATACGGCCTAAAAGTAAATAATATTCATGGCCCAAACATATCCCTTCCTCAAATACTATAAAAATTACTTGAAATCTATAACCACTCCAAACGTCAAGTTTTCAGCAAAATAATGGAGTGACTTAACTTAACACTCAAGGTTCTTCTACATGCCACTATCGCAAATTCATTCATCTTACCTGTCGACAGTTGCTTAAATAATTGATTGGAGAATGACAGCATCTGGAAACTGGTTTGCGTCACCAAACTTTTTCGAGAATATTGTTTTCGAACTTGGTTGTTTTGGATAAGTTGTTTTCTGAAACTGGGTATATTGAAAGTACGGGTTTAAGTTTGTTTTCTTTAACGAGGGCTGGCTGATTTCGATTTTACTTGATTAAGGGAGAAGGAAAGTTGAGGGGCCTGCAGGGGTTACTTTTTATAGTACTGAAAATGAAACTTAATTCTCTAAATTCTATAAAATAGGCTTTGGTTTAATTCTTGTAATGAAAGTATTAAAATCTTTAACTCGATTTATTTCAGTTTAATTCAGTGAGTGTTCTTTTATGTAACTGAATTTAGAAGCAATTGTATAGTTTAAAATAATTTTCAGTGGAAAATTTACAAAAACAAACACATCTTAATTTATATTAATTTGTATTTAAGGGAAATCATCTATTCTATAGAATGCAAAAATTATATTAAAAAAAATTGTAATTCCTGGAAGTTTTTTTTTATTGCTCAAGGCTTCTTATTCTTGTGAAATTTCGGATTATATCTAAAATTGTTAAAATAAACACTTTCAAATAAAACACAGTATAATTTTTTATTTAACTTTATTTCACATATTTTTGCTACTTTAAAGAATGAGAAGTGAAGTTACCCGTAACAAAGTAAGCACCTACAAACCTAATAATTTTTTAGCTTTTTCAATCGTTTTCTCTGAATTACCCTGAAGGATTATTACATGCATGTTCCGGAAAAAGCACTCAACTTTGAAGTATGACAAAATGAAATGGGTAATAGTGCCAGAAAATTATATTTGGATGGTGGTTCTAAATAAAAGAGGTATTAGTTTTTTCTTTTCGCTTATTTGCTTTGAAGGATTTTTTATATTTTTTTCCTAACGTGTCATTTGGTACTTTTTCGTCTTTAAAAGGGTGACATATCCTTTAAAAAATTTATTTGCTTTAAATCATATTTTTACCGAGTATTTCCACATGAAGGAAAATATATCTTTTAGGTTTCGTTTTTTGTTAAAAAAAAAAAAAGAAAACCCAACACATACATCAAAACAATTAAACACCTGAAGACCTTGTAATATTTTATTAAACAACACATACATGAAGCGATATCTAGTTAATTTAATTAATTGTAGTAAAGTAAAGGTGATAGTTATAGATTTTTTTCTTTACATCTCAACTTACTAAATTTTTTAAGTAGATTTAAGGAATTTTGGCGCATTTATTATGGTTTGTTGAAAGGTTACTAATTCTTTTAGGTAAAACTTTAAGAATAAATTAATTAAGAAGATATTAAATAAGAAAGAAAGATAAAATTGTGAACCTCTTCAATACCTTGCTTCTTGATTTGATAGTCCCCACAAGAGAATTTTGTATTGGAATTTATTCCTTAATGACTTGCTAAATAGGATACGATTTACCGCAATAAACTTAAGAACGCAAGTTCAATTTTTAGTAGTAAGTCATTAAAAGGTCAGATTTTTAATCCACAAATTTGAGATCTTATTTAAACATGCATTTGTATACAAATGCGTAGGATTGAATAATTTAGCTTCTGTCATTTAGATTTACTGGCGCTACTTTATTTGCCTATCTGATTACCCTTTACTCAAAAGTTTGCCATGAAAATAAACTAAACATAGATTAGATGGTTTAGGCGTTTAGGGAATGCTTTACCCAATATTTAAAATGATTATTCTAAATAAGTTCTAATTATTTTATTTTAATATAGTTATTTTGTAAATAAAAAATCTTAGAAATGGTTACAGTGAATAAGGTATTTATAGTAATTTTTATGTAGAATAATGTATCCAGTGTTTGTAACATTTCTTTTTTCATAATAATAGTATTTTTAATTATTATAATTTTTTTAAGACGATTATATCTGTTTTCAGAAAATAAATGTTTTACACGTCGACGTTCAAATTGTTTTGTGAAATCTGTGTGATGATTACGGTTGTGACTGTCGATCCTTGGTTCTGCTTCTTATTGGTTGTTTCTTCTTCTCATTCACCGTATTTGTTGTCCCTGGTGCGCCAGCCGTTTTCAATATAAGGACGGAAGTGGATAAGCTAAAGGTCTCGGGCCCTGTTTCCAAATTGCTTTTGTCACGGAATACTTTATGACTCAGTAAACACCCAGGAGACATTTTTTGCGTGTTGCTTTTTTTTTATTGGTCAGCGTGTTGTAGAGCTTCGGAAACTCGTTAAATCATTTACAAGGGTGTTATATGTGTCTATTAATTTATTTCCCCCCCTATTTCACTTATGGGATATGTTTCGTGTGGGCTGAAGTCAAAAGTCGGGAAATGTTTTCTCAGTTTCTTAGAAAGAAAATTGCGCCGGTAAATAGGAATGCCTGTAATATTAAAACTAAAGTGGTGTGAAATGTAGTAAGTGCAATATGAAATCAAAACTTTTTAATTAATTTTGCAAAAATTTATAAAATTGGCACTTAATAGCTTATTTTTAACTAGCACACTTAAAAAGTTTACAGTAGATTTATTGATTCTTGATTTGTTTCAAGAATAAATAAATTCAAGAATTAATATTTTTAAATTGACAATTGACATACAAGGTATATAGAAATTATTATAAATTTAATTTTATGGCCATAATGGATTTCTTCAAACATGTTCAACATGCTTGAGGTATTGTATGATATTTTTTGTAATTTCCTGGATACGTCGTGGCTGAGCATATTGTATACTTCGTACACATATATTGCTTGTATCTATGTATGTATGGTTATGGTTTTAGTTTTAGAGAATTTTAATATTAACTTTAGAGATACCCGTTTAAATAAAAAAAATCACAATAATTTTTAAATCCTTTTCTACACAGTACAGTTTGATTGTTTGATATTTTAAACTTAAACCCTGATATAACTGTTTATTTTAAAAGTGTTTCCGAATTAATGCAGATTTAAAAGTATTACTTTCAAATGTATTTTGTTTGTTTGTTAATGAGTATACTATCTTTTCTAACTAGTAACATGGAAATTAATCAAATATTTAATTGTAGGTATTCAGCACTATAGAGCAGTGGTTCCCAAACTATTTTGCTCGTGGAACCCCCCAATTTGTTGCCAATGATCGCGGAACCCTGAATATTTTTTAATCAACGACTTTTCAAAATTTAATATCTGATTTTACGAAACAAACCAACTTAATATTAAAAAAGGTGTGATTAAGGGAATTTCAAGAACCATCAGGGGGGTCTGGGGGCCCTCCCCCATAAAATTTTAGGAAATTTGACTTTTAAAAGAGGGTTTTAACTTGTTTTGGTACATCTAATCCGAATTTCGGACATACATTTTTAACAATTTATTACATATTTTTGGTAGGATTTGCATTTTGATGAACTTAATATAAAAGAACCCATCATTCTTATTTTCTTTAAGGAAATAAAATTTGTCACGCGGAACCCCTAAATTGTTTCGTGGAACCCCAGGGTTCCACGGAACCCACTAGAGTATAAGTTTTTTTTTACCCCCTTTATATTTCTTCTTTCCTCTCCCGTCAGGAAATGCACATTCCAGATGACATGTAAAGTACTTTTCATTGATAAATGCCACGCCTTTCGTAGTGATGCGTAGCTCGAGACATTTAAGTGAATGAACGAGCGTAACTAAATAAAGTGCAGTTATCTCTCTCTTTCCGATAGTGTTGGTCAGGCAGGAAGCATTTGGTGCGGAAAAGAGGCTAAAAATAGCATCACTAGGAAAGTGGTTTGGTCTATAAGAGACTGCAACTGTTTCAAACGATAAATTTTAAGTTTAAATTTAACGCACTGTACTTTTGGTTTATGAAAATTTCGAAAAAGTAGTTTTCAATAGCTTTTTATACGAAGAATTTTTTTAATAGATCGATATTATTGAAAATATAGGTATATTTTTCAACTGAAAACCGTCTGATTTTTACTTTATTAAGGTTCACTAACAGTTTGATTGTTCCTTATTATGATTTGTTGGTTATTATACGAGTAAGTTGAATAAAAAGTGCAATGGGCAAAACATTTTATAGTTTTTAAGGATGCGAGTCGTCTTTCTTGTAAAAAGACTTGTACTACTATAAAATACTTGTACTTTTGTAAACTGTTTTTTTTTTTGTGACCTAAGTGCCTTACATATTCAAGCCATAAATACGTATGTATTTTACTACATTTTCACACATATCTATGTCAGCCATCATATTCAGTTAACTAATGAGCAAAAGGAAAAAAAATACCAAGACGCGAAAAAGTCTCTATTACTTCGAAATAGCATCATTCCATAATGCACCAATGGATTTTGAACCATCATTCTGTTGTTACAACATAGTTTTAAGTCGAATCGAAATATTAGCTTAATAATGTGATAATGAATGTAATAATAACGATTGCATCCTATGTTTCTACCTTTCATATTTATTTAAATGACATTTTTCATGATTTTTTTTAACATGTATTGTATATATTTGCTAAAATAAATACATATTATAGTACGTACATGTTTCACATTTTTAACTACATAGAAATTTAAGCCCTAGTCGTAATCAAATGTATCAAACCTAAGAACATTAAAGAAATCAGTTTCTGGAAGTTTTTAATCACGAAATTTCTCACTAAAATCTATTACTATGTAAAGAAATAGCTTTTATCACATTATGTTAATATGTTGACCTTCACTAATATCTCACTCCCGGCGAATTTCCAATTAATTGCAAGCAAACTTTGTACTCCAACCCCTAATGATATTAGGTAAACAAGCGAAAGAGGTGATCTTATCTAAGCCATGTACTTATCTGAATAGTTTCCTGTAGTTCCAAAGGCTTCCTGTCTGGTTCCTGGGCTTTTATAGAAAGATGATAAGTAGTCGCTTGCCTGGTTCAATGACTAGGTCCATTTCGTCAATGACCATTTTGCAAAATGATGACATTACAGAAGCAATTAATGGTATTGGAGTAGTTTTGGTAGATAACTACTATTTCAAATAAGCGAAGCGTATTGGGAATAACGGAATTAAAACAACTAATTATTTTATACGAGACCATTCATAAATACATAATTAAATTTTTTTATTTCTATTAGTAGTAGTGAATTTTATTTCTATACTTTGGAAACCGGTGATTTATGTGTCTGCTTGAGTTTCATTGATGATAAAATGTCTTAAGCTTGGTATCAGCAGTGAATGAAAAACTATTGAAGAGTGATGCCCCAAAGTTTGAAATATTCCTTCCTTTGTCTCGTTGAGTCACACAAACCCCTACCTTCCTTCTTTGTTAATGTGTATGATATAATTTGAGAATGTTCCCTTGGTATGGATCTGTATTGTGTGCATGTATTTCAGAACTAAAACTTTGGGTGATATATCAATGAAAAGGAATTACAGTGTTAAGAATAATTGTTTTGAAGTTATCTTTTGATTGAGAAGAAAATTATTTTAAGTGTAATGTTAAAGGTTATTTAATACCTAATTTTAGGATTATAGACAGATTTCAGATGGGGTTTAGCAGCACGTATTCCACATCAAAGTTAAGATATGTATATGGGATGAAAAGTTAAAAAAAAGTATTAGAGACAGATTTACGTACGTCAAAAAAGAAATGCTATGGTTTATTTTGTTGTGGAATATTTGTTTTTAGCTTTCAGTACTCAACCAAAATACCTAATATTTACCTATTTAGAAATATAAATTAGTAATTGAAAACTATTAAAAATAAAAAGGTTTGAAACCCTACGAGAATGAATAAATAAAGTATACAAAGCAAGGACGGTTAGTTAAAAAACTATAAACCTACACAAAAGATCACGCTGAATTTATTGGTTGTAGAGTAAATAAAAAAAGGCACTGTCCCAAGAAAATATTTTTCCCCTTCTTAAAATTATTAATTCGGAAAAACTTGTGATGTTGTTTTCTTTGTTATAAAACTATATCCAAGGAGAAAATGGTTGTACAGGCGGAGAAAAAGTAACCGCTGGTGAAAGTATCATTGTTTTGTGCACATGTTTGCAACATAGATATATATACTAACGTTACGTTAGTATATATATCTATGGTTTGCAACGACTACAATTGCCAATAAAAGCTGTTTTTAAACTTTAAAAAATTGAATTTAGATAAAATTAGACTTTAAAAGTATTTCATCGCAGAAGAATTTTCATGTTTATAATTGTTGAACTTTAATACCTAAAATTTAGTTATCAGTGTATTTAAATATCAAATTTTCTTTATTCAAAAATTAAACTTAATTGTTTAACTATGTTATTAATTAAACTTAAAATAATTATTTTTTCAATAAAATGTTTTTGAGGCAAACTGTGTTTTAAAGTATTGTAATGTAAAAGTAATTAAAATGTAATCTAAATATTTTACTATAAGTTCAAAAATAAGTAACCTTACAAATAATAAATACTAAATTAAGTAGTAAATAAATTATATTTATATTGTAGTAATTTTTTTACAGTTTATCTACAATGTTTTGTTTGTACTTAACTAATTTTTTTATTTTGTGTTTGATAATTGCGTTTAGAATTTAGCTTCTTTTGTCCTATACTTTTATGATTGATTTTAATTTTAATGTACAGATCATACTGATTTTGATTAACCTAATATGAAGTTAGAATTCTTTCTTTAAACCCAGAATATATAAATAAGCTATGGCTTTTTTTTTATTTGGCATTCCACCTAATTCTTTTCCATACAACCAAAGAAACCTAACAATCTGTTTCAAAGTTCATTTGCCTTTTCATAAAATTGCATTTTTATCCAGCTCTTACTTTGGTGCTATCAATTCAATTCTATTGGAGTTTCAACTCATTCCTGAGGGTAATATTTCAATTTTATGACTGCTGCCAGATTTCTCATCCAAAAGTATTTCAATTTATTACTTTACAATTTATGCGCTCTTTACTCCCCAAACACTCTATCTTTCGGAAAAAGAATTTTCCATTTGAAAAGTCGTATGTTATATTTAGGAAAAGTTTGATTTGAATTTATTGTGAGATTTTCATTTAACGTTGGAATCTTTTGGAATTTAATCATTTTGACGATAGCTGAGGTTATTGACTGAGAAAATCTTCGGAAGTTTCTTTTTGGAAGCAAGTATTACGCATTATGATATTTTAGTGCTCTATTATTGCTTTTATTGAAACCATTTCTTATGAATTTAATACTCTTAAAATGAAGTTTGAATATTTATAATATATCTCAATATTAGAGAATAGTTATGACTTCTTTTCAATGTTAGTCAGTTTAATAATTGAGTCCATCTTATATACTAAGAATCTATGCTTATAGTCTTTGAGTTAGAGTTTATTTAAATTAAAAGTTATTCCATTAATAAATAACAATTTTTAATTATTATTGTTTTTACCTTGTTATTGAAATAGTCCGCATTTTGATAATTTATTTTGAAAAATATTTTTTTGGTATTTCATTAACCACAAAACATTTTAAATCAATTTTGTTTTTTAAATCAATTAGGTCAAAGTATTCATGAGTTATTTTTTCAATTTAATTTACAATAATCTTTCAAAAACAAGATTCGTTTGGTCTAAAACGTTTTTACGTACTTTTCATCTGTTTTAAAACGACACTACACTCCAACCATAATATCGATAACTGTTTATTTTTAAGTTACAAAATAAAAAATAGAAATCCCCAAAACATCAATATAACTAAAAAATTAAAGACTGCCCTATTACGTGGGAGATGATTCTTATATATCCTCTTCAAATCAATGGTGATAACCAGTAAGTGTCAAAAGCTTGGTATTTTCAATTGAAAACCCATCGCACCAGCTCAAAAACAATAAAACCCTTAAATAATAATTATTTTGAGCTTGTTACAGGGCTATCTTTTTTGCCATCTGACACATCCTTTGGGGAAAAGTCAATAATCGTGACATTGAGAGAGAACTGGCCTTGTGAAGAGTTATGAAAACAAATAGCACAGTGTATGCGAGACTTAATCGATAAGAAAGCGAATTGTTTATTTAGAAATAGAGCTTCTAAATTGGAACATCGTCGGTCTTGTTCCGTCCTATTATACAATTTATGTTCAGTTAGTAATGATTGCACTTGGGAAACTGCATTTCTGGCGAATGCAAATTTTAGTACAGATGTTTTTAAACTATTGAAAAGTAAGGAGATTTTGTTTTTGAATGATTAGAACTAAAATATTTTGTTCATCAAATTTCCTCTAAAATTAAAAAAAAAAAGAAATTTTTTGTTATCATTTAAATTTAGTTACTTAAATTCACTCGCACACATTTCATAAAACACGTTATTTTTTATTCCAAAGCATAGTTTGTTCTACCTTTTAAGGTAATCAAAACCATTCTTCAACGTGTTTGATAGAATAAATAAAAAACTTGGAAAAGTTTTTATTTAAATTGTAGAAGTTTATAGAGAATGTGCCTTTTTGAAGAAACTAGTTTCTTCGCTCTCCAGAATTGGTCTTTTCGTTTTATGATTTGAATGAAATCTGTTCCCATCTCTGCATTTTTTTTTTCAATTTACTTTCAAACAGAATAAAATATCTGAGTTATTAACAAAAAAAACTCTTTCTTCTGGGTGTTTATACTGAAAACAGTGTGTATCATACTCCCTTTAGTTTTTATTCCGCTGTTCCATCGAACAATTTTCATGACTTCTTGCTTAGTTTAGAAAAACAAATGTGACCTTTTTTCATGAAACACAACTACTCTCAACAGACTTGTGGGAACTATGAATTTAATTACTCTAAAAATGCTGGTATTCATCATTGAACGAGTGGCCTCTACGTAAATGACATTAATTCACATCTATGCTGGCATTAATTTAACTGGTATAAAACACTTGAACGATACGGAAGGTTAAAAAAATACTTTGTTGAAGTAAAAATTGCATTTGTTTCGCTTGAAAATATGATAAATTGCATTTCGCTATAAAATGCGTTGTTTTAACGCTAAAAAAGGTAATTTTAGAAACACTTGGAAGATTTATCTAAGTAATTCAAAACTCATAAGTCATATTACTGAATTTTTCAAGCTTTAAAATAATTTTTTTTACAAAGAATCTGCATTAACTCTGACATAGAACTGCATCACATATATGAATTTTCAAGCAATAATGAAGAAATCATAAAAAAAAAAAATTGTTTTCTTCAAGGAAACAAAGCATTAAAAGGTTCGAACACCTAGCCTATCCAAAAATTTTATTACTAAAACGTTTCCATTAAAAAAACATGGAGTACAAAAAGTACTAAGAAACCAACCGAAATACCGATGCGTCTTTTGATTTCGTGCTATCACGGAAACTCGTGAATGAGTGAAATCTCCATGTCACAAGTCATTAACATGACAATCCTATTATTTCAATGCAAATATAAATAGAAACGGATGTTCCATGTTCCAGTAACAGTTTCGCCATTCGATACAGCTTTTTTTCTATGGATCGGAAGTGAGTTATTACCGGTTGCATATGTTGTACTCTTGCTACATTTATGCATGAATATATTTTTGTTTCATTTTTATGGAAAAAATGATAGTAGAAGTAAAAAAAATAATTTTCTGGAGAAGAAAACATTGAAAATGCCTAAAGTTTATTAAATCAGTGTTGAGCCTTGTTTGATCATTGAAGAGAGAAAATGTTTTAGGTATCAACCGTAAGATAACGTAAATTTATCGTATGTACATCGTCAGGAAAACTGTTTTCAAATTAGCATAATCACAAAAAAACTATCATAATTTTATCAGTAGAAAATTTAGTTTAAAAAGGGCTTTAAACCTGCTTTTTACATACGTATTAGTTATGATTTTGTTTAATAAGATATATCCATAATTATTCCTAGGGTTTTAGAGAGAGCCTTAGTAATACATTTTTAAGTTGATTGATTAGGTATCATGATTATAGATACATTTATAATCCTTGCATATGAAAGTTTTTTTACGTTACATTCTTAAAAACTGCAACGTATCTTTCCTTCATTAAAAAAATCTAGAGTTTGTTTTTATAACAACCTTATCTCTAAATCCTAAAAGCAATCAACACCCATTATCAATTTATATTTAGATATTTCAAATTATTACACCTTTTGCATTTGCAGATTTCGATGTAAAAATATTAATTTCTTACCTACGCCATATTTTTGTTTGTATCGGAAAGTACAATTGAGGTTCACCCAATTTAAGTTGAAACATTTAACATTTGAAAATATATACTTTGCTTTAATAAAGATAAATCCATTTGGAGGCCTCTCCTAACAAAATTCAATTGCGATAGTATTATGAAACATCCAATTGTACTTTTGTAGTATTTCACGGAATTCTCTACAAAATTAGTGCGTAAAAATAGATATTCCGGGAACTTTCTGACGTATCTTTTTAACATCCACAAAGTCATTTTCATTATAATACCTAGAATCAAAGTCCGTTTCCTCTCTAGGGTAAGGCTGCAGGCATTTAAATGCAATGCACGAATTTACGTAAATCCGAGTCAAGGTCGTTTCTAGAGGTTGGACCGTGCATAGCAAAACATAACGCCTTGTTATAAATGAGGAAAAAAACCTGACCATTCTGAGGTGTAGCATCCTATGCGTTGTCAAGGTTACTTTTGCTCTGAAGTTAACAACAAGAATCTTACCCAGGTATTGTTATTGAACTTGTGACTGGGGTGGGTTAAAGGGGATGGGACTGTATTGATATTCATTTTAAAAGTTTTTTATGTGTCTAGAATTTATTTTTTAGGGGGCCATTCACAAATGTATTAAAATATATAAGGATATCTATTTAGGTGAGCGTAAAAGGTAAAACGGTTCATTAGGAAATATCTATTTAATATTTATTTTTATCTAGTCTCGCATATGTTTCAAATTGTTTTCTATAATGAAATTTTGCATACAGTATACACATATAATTAAGTGGAAATATCTGAATAATGAATATATTTACAAAATATGTTGTATTATGAAAAATTTTCTTCGGGACATCAAATTTATGCAAGATATAAAATCCATTCGTTAAGATGCGTTAAATTTCTTTATTGTATGGATTTTGTAAGATTTTCCTTACTTTAAATACCTTTGATCATGTACTTGGTTCTTTATTGGAAGTATATTGAAAAACAGGTACCATTTAAGTTTTGATGGAGTAGAGTAGAGTTATCGTAAGAAAGTATTGAATGTTAAAACAAAACTTTATTCATCTTGAAGAACCTCGCTCTTCAGCTGGCTTTTCTTTATCAAGCTCAAAACAAACTTTATCTCACAACATACATTATCTAATTGCAAATCAAATCGTAACATTTATTACTTTATGTTGATGAATGTTTTCAAAAGAGTTATCCTTATCTTAATTTTTTAATACAATTAATTGTTTAAATGTTTTTAAAACTAAAGAAAAAAAAAACGTCAAAATTTTTTTCACATTTAGAAAATATCTTTTACTAAAACTCTAATTTCGTAAACATTTTACTATGGGTATATACTCTTTTTATAAAGAAATAATGAGCTAGAAATTAAAGTTAGAAAAAAACTAACCCCATCATTTGACACCGTAGGGGAATTCTGTTAATTCGAGAACCTCTTGTAAATTAACTATGAAAATTAAAGTTTTATTACATGGAATATAATAAATTAAAAAAAAACACTTTACTCTGGAAGAAAAATTATTTTGAATTATGGATTAGCCAATTTAATTACAAATATTACAATTTATTACAATTACAATTATTTAATTATTATTACAATTTAAATACAATATAAAAGTTAATTGATCCTTACTAAATTTACCCACTCTGTGACTTACACAGAAATCCACTTGAGCTTTCCCAAGAGCAATGAAGGGTCGGGTTTCTTCTCGAAGTAAAATCGAGGATTGCGAAATCGCAAAAGACTTGACATTCATTTGAGCAACTGTCTCAACATTGCACGCCCTCCTGTTTAGCATTCAAAAAATTCCTTTGCTCTCTTCAATGAAACTTCTTGCCCCACATAGAAAAAGTGACCGCCAGAAACCCTTTCCATGTTTATTTCCGCAGTAGTTTAGAATTTCTTGAATGGGAGAGAATCTTCACCGCTTCTGTGTAACTTAGCTCGGCCATAGGGATGAAAAGACTAGAACGAACATCGACGGTAACCCTTCGTAGTCAACAGGAAGAGTGTCCAAAAGGAACTTGTAACGTGAGAAATCTCATAAACGGACGGATTTTGTAGGTGGGAACATAATTTTTTCTCGAAAAACCTATACGGGAATTATTGTTTCTTATATTGGAGAAAGTGATAGTTGATAGGTTATTATTTAAAACTTGGTGATCTAGGGCTTATGGTCCAACCCTAGTAGCACAGCTCATACCAAATATGTGAAGTTTACGTAACTGCAACTGGAAGTAAACGAAATTTGGCCATAAATGACAAAAATTGGACGAATCTTGAACTTTTGTGCTGTTTGGGAAGTTATTTTAATTACAATATTTTAAAAACATTGCGATTTGGAAAAAAAAAAACTTTTTTAAATAGTGCTTTCTTCCTGCTTTTTTTGTATTTTTCCCCCTTTCCCCCAAAATAGTGTGAACCTGAATATGTAAAATTTTTTAACAATTAAATTTGCAATTAATTTATATACCTGTTATTTATGGCTAAAATTCATTGTTTTTGTCATAGTTATCAAACAGGAACTTTTTTTTTGAATCTTCGCTTTGCTCTTTGAATGAATTTTCCCATCCTGTTTTCGGTGAGGGATATTTTATGAAGTTTTTGGGATAACTTTCATCCAACATGGGCTCTCTCATTCAGATAGATTAATTTCATTACCAAATGCTAAATCAAGCTTTCACAAGATAATTATAAACGGCAAATAAACAATTCTGAGAAGCAGTTCCTTGCATAGAAGGTGCTGAAACGGTCTCCACTAAAGTGAAAGGGGGTCATTGCTCTCTCTATCTCTTCAGACTCCATGGTCTCAGCCACTATGACGTCACAACTACCCTTTATGCAGAGAGGACTTTACAATGGTGGCTTTGTTGGGGACATTTTGTTGTTCGAATCAATTTCGGCGTGTCAAAATGTCATCATTGTTGAATGAGAGGGAGAGAAGAAAGAACTTCTCATGAGTGTCCGATTTCGTCCAGTAACAAAGTGTTATATGCGTAATTAATGGGAAAAGTTGAAGTTGTAGTGTTTCTTTTTTTAGAGTGGTGAGAAATAGTTTCCGTTTTCACGGTAGCTTGATTCGTTATTAATTCATGTTCTTCTGAGTTGTTCAAAAGAGCTTGGCATTCAGTTAGGGAGAACTTGATGAATAGACTAAAATTGATGTGTCAGAAATCATTAATGAGCTGAATGAGATGTTAAGGGTTTTGTTGTAAAACTTCTCTGATTAAAATGAGCGATGAAACATTCTTAACTTGAAGAGTTAGAAAGGTGTCTTTCCTCTTAATTATTTATTCTTATTTCGGCTTCTTTTGACACTAAATCAGTAACTTTTTTATTCTACATTTTCTTATAAAATATAGATTAGTTTATTGGTTTATCTAACAGGTTTTGTATTTTTGCAAACCAGTACCAATCTGCTAACTTTCCTGCAGAATATGTTACTAAAAAGGTTTTCGTAATTTTATCACATAACTTTTTAAACATATTAATTTTTAAAGGAAGATCCTTAAAAATATAGTTGTTTTTTAGACAATACGAAATTTACTCAACAAATTCTATCTAATTAAAAGTTTTAGAAATTACATTCCAAACTGTGGAACACTTTAAATTTTGACCTACCACTAATGACATAGCAGGTTTAATCATTTTCAAGCTATTGATGTCACCTTCAATATTATAACTGTATTCATAAGAAGTATTCCTTAGTGATTTCTAACATCTTCACAATTATTCTATAAAAATCAGTTTATGGACGGTTATGGTCAGTTATGGTATTCAAAACGAAAAGCACTAAAATTGATTATATACCCAACATTTGTATTCAGAGTTCATTATATCATAATTTAATATAACAGTAGACTCTTCTCTCTAAATATTTGAATATTTTTAAAGAAACTTATTACTTCCAAGAAGACTATTATTCTAAGAAATTCCACTTCGATCATTAATTCCTTAAAATTAATAATCTTACTAAATCATGATCATGTTGTTTTACATTCCGCCAATGTAAAACTATTTATGTGCAAACAGTGTCCCATTTATTCTATTTCGAATTAGTTTCTGAAAGATTTTGTTCTGTGGACAATTCTTTTGTCACAATTTAACATATATTTAAATACTTTAAATATGAAAAAATGACTTTTTTTTTTGAAAAAGAAGAAATCTTCGAAAGTAAACTGCACGAACACCAACTTTTCAAATAAGAAAATGCTCAATGTCACGACGATTTTTAATAGAAACTCTCACAGAGTAGACAGATATTGTAAACAAGACCACTTTTTAAGAATGAGTTTTCGCACTTGCTGGGGTTCTTAAGAACAGTTTTATTTTGGCACTTGGGATGACGCTAACGACGATGCATGTGTACGTCAACCTTCAAGGAATAAGGCACTTGATGACTTTCCCCTTTGACACTCGGTGGGTGTTTTCGAATCTGTATATCAGTAACGATAACTAGAGACAAACTCAACCAGCATACGAAAAGTAGTGATTGCATCCTTGCTTTGGTTAAACACTATTTTGCTTACTGTGTGATGATTGATGAGGTATTGTGTTGGTAATGCTTCTGAGATGCCTTTTAAATTGATTGATGAGGATTTTGCTTCTGTCATTGATAAAAATAAGGTGTGAGACAGAAGTTGGGGATGAAAAAGCAGTTTCAATAACATGAGATTAATATAATCCAAATCTTTGAAATTAATTGGGTAAAAGTGTTCAAACGATGCAAGAATATTTACTTTTAAAAGGTTTTGGAGAACTTCTTGCTAAGGTTATTAATGTTTGTGAAAGACATCTTAAAAATTAACGCTTTGTTCAAAAAGTTTAATTTTTATAGGAGTCAAGGTATCTAAAACTTAAACTATCTTTTCCTTTACACCTAAAACCATTAAATGAATACGCATGTTATGTGCTCTAAAATTTTGTGTCAAATTTTTCCAAAAGAGTTATGTTTTATAAGTATAAACTTCCTCTTTACAATGCTTTTAATTATTCTGTACTTTTTAGAAGAAAATGCATAAAACAATCAAGTTAATATGTAATTATTTAATTTAATTTTTTTGTATTAGGAAATAATATGTAATAGGCAATGAGATTGCTGCATTATATAAAAATAATTATCAGTGTATTTTTATTAAATCTACAATTAAATAACTAACCGTATGTTAGAAGGGTTATAAAAATAGCAAACAATCCATAGATATTGTAATATAATTAATGAAAATATATTTTAATATAAATTAATGATGTTTAATAGCTAATATTTAAAATAAAATAGATATAATAAAAATAGTATTTATTTAAAAAATTTAAAAGCTGTCTTCCATTAATTTACAACAGCGTACTTTAAGATGCCCCCCTAGATATTACCAGCTTGCCAAACTTGTTCTTGCTTCTTTGAATGAAATATTGGCTCTATGGTTAGAAATTACAAATTACAAAATTCAGTATTACACAAGGAAAAAGTTTTTTACGATAAAGACAGGTATTCTTTTTTTATCATTAAATAACAATTAAGACTAGCTTTTAAATCAACACATGAAATAAAATGTCAATATCGCAATCTATTTTACACATCCATCGCTTTTTATTGCCTCTTATAACCAATTAAATTGTACTTTTAGGAAATCAATTTTCCTCCACGCCTATCACAGATGTGGGCATCACTCTAATTTATTAGTCATTACTGTGATTGAGCAACTTTAACCCCAGGGTTGAAATATTGTAGTAATGCGTTCTGTATGTCATCTACACTTGTTTTGACTCTAATGACTTTAACCTACTTATCCGTAATTACTACTTATTTCACACAGAGAAAATGGAAATTTTTGATGTTTCATTACTATAAGTACACTTTTCAACAATGAAATATAGATTCCTATCTTGGGGGACAAATGAAATTGTCGGGCAAACGTACACGTCGAGCAATGTGTAGTCGGGAATATGAGCTGTCGGGATATTGAACCAGGCCCTAAATATTACTAAGATACAATTTTTTAACGTGTTATGATAAAAATACAAAATGGAAGGATTATTTTTTCAACCTAAGAAAATTCGCATTTCTTCAGTATACGTTCCACTTCTCATTTTTACTATATCAAGTATCCATCCTTATATTATAGATGCCATAAGTATTACTATTACTTATTAGTTTTAATGCTTAATATCCTTAGCTTATAAACTAGACCTTCATGAAATAAATGGGAGTATTTTGGATTTTAAGTTCAAAGCAATATTAACGATTAGCCAGCTAAATTTGCTTAATTAGAAATTAAATTCAAATAAAAATGTTATAAATTAAAGTAATCCATAATTAAAATTTTTGAGATTCAATATTACTAAAAGAATCAAATCTAGGGTATTTACAGAAGTATTTTACAATTAATATCACTAACCTATACAAAAATTATATGAGCAGAAGCATAAATATTCGAAAAATAGGGTAAAACAATCAGTTTTGCCCCGTTTCTCACAGCTATTCAAAAACCTTTACACTGATTCCCACAAATACACATTTAATTTTCCACGTTCGGTCCAGTTAAATATGTTTGCCCTAGCAACTGCAAACGATATTTTCCGGGTCGGACCATCCCCCATCCCACCCACCCACCTGCTCAATCTCCATAACACTCCAAAATGACCGGTCTGATGGACATCATAAAACCTGCAACAAGAGATCGATTTTTTTAAGGCATCATTTTCATCGCGTTAAAAGACTGTCTTCGAATATGCTCGTAAAAAGCTGTGTTTGATTTATACCAATGTGGATCTCTCTGCTTTTATGCCGTTCTTGGGTTTCGGAGGGAAAAAATTAGCTGATTAGGGGGAGCGTATTGATGATTTTTTACGAGGTGTTTGGTTGTTGTTATGGGTTCAATTAATTCCTTGTGTCGGTTTTTATTCGTGTTTCGTGAATGATTTGTAATCGTGGCGTGTTGGGAAAGCTTGGGTGTGGGTTCTTTTTTATTGGACTTTATATTTTGGAGAGTTTTTAGTGGATTATTGTCTCTCTTGAATGAGGTTTGGTTTAGAATTTAAAACACAAAAATATTTAAATTATTGAGGTTTAATTAGCTTATTTAACTTTGTTTAGTTTAGGACGGGTAAAACATAAAACCGTCTTAAAATTGTTCAAGAAAATATGAGTTTATTCTTTCTCTAAAAGAATAAAAGGGAACTTGAAGCATGTAATTATAAATAATGTTTTAGTGTATCTTTTTAAATGAGTAAGAGCATTATAAAGTCTTTTAAAACTTTTTCTTTCAGAGTGTAAACCCATTTTCATACCCCGTTTTTGGTACTTTTCCCTTTATCTGTTTTATTAAAAATAATTACAAGCTTAATTTGCCCTTAAAGATTAGAAAATATTGTTAAAAAGTAACAGATCAACAAACATAAACAATTAATTAACAAACTCTAAAAATAATTAATTATATACAGATAGAAACAACAAAAATTTGACGATATATGAAGATTAACGCTCGAAATATTTCGACTACGGAATTTATTTGTTATTCCATGAGTTTGGGCATGTTTTACTTGTGGCAGTTTTAAAGTGTAAAACCGTTGAAGGTTGATTTTTTTTTAATCCAACTAATTTTCCCTATCACAGCGAAGAAGAATTGATTTATGCATAATGCAATTCGATGGTGATATAAAAGGGAAGTATTTTTCGAAATACCACCTGGTTAGAGGAAACAATATATCTGGTCGATGACTCCTCAACCATCCTTTTACTATACCATAACCTGCAACAGCATTACTATGTAACACAATACTTTTCGGTTATTTTCTCCCAATCTGAGAAACATTAATGCTAATAATAACGTATTTCAAAAGACGTGACTTGTGTATTACGAAGCATAATTCCCCCTTTTAAAACAGCTCGTACGCCCACGCTGTGGAACACCCATTAGAAGAGTCCCTTTAGAGAGAAACAATGCAAGTCCGCATCTTGTGCATAGATCAAGCATTCTAATGACTTCGGAAGTTCAAGTTCGAAAGAATCGCATCCATTCATTCGGTGGGTCCTGGTCCTGCTGAATGCCTGAGATAAAAATCGATTCCCAGTCGCCAAGTCTGACCTTGTCCCAGACCCAGACTGGTAAATCCCCCTTGGTAATCACGATGACAAGTCTTTTTTGCATATCCGGATGGCTATTAGATCTCGTGAGTGTGAATAAATGTCTGATGGATGACCCATGTGTTGTGTACTACATACAACGAAATAACGTTTGTGTTCTACGATTGTGTACAAACCATAGATTTTGTTTTGGTAATATTTGTAGGAAGTGTTGTGTGTGTGTGTGAGGATGCGTAATAATGTTGAGGAGTTTACGAGATAGTTTCCTCAATTGTTTTAGATAATTTATATTGGAGTTAAATTGTCGGATGAAAAGTTAAAAACTTTATAAAAGAAAAGAATTATGAATGAACACGTTTAAAGTTTTATAAGTTATTTTTAGTTTTGGCTTAAGAAAGTATCTGCATTAACTTTTAAAACGCACCTGAAAATCTTTAACGTTGATTAATGTTCATTAAAACAAAGATGTTTTAATTTCCATGATATAAATATTCTTGATATAAGTCGGAGCAGTCTTTGAAAATATCGAGTTCTAACACTGTTCCACTGTAAAAGAAAATAATTTTTAGCTTCTTCCTAATTTATGTGTTGTATTCCTAATTTATGTGTATATTTATGTGTATTATGTGTTGCTTTCTGGGTTTAAAAGTTTCACACTAAATACAAAAAAAAAGGGAACTTCTCAATAAATGGGTTTTAAAACAGTAAGTACTGTTTTATGTACTATGAATAATTGAGTAAGTACATTCGAAAATGATTGAAAGCAAGTAACCAAATATGATCAAGCTGAATCAGTTTGGAGAGAATCCCAACTAAGTTTCTTACAAGAAGGCTTATGTCTATTAAAAAAGAAATAAACTAAGGCTTTTTGACATAGGTCGTATAGGTACACTAGCGGTTCTATATCTTAGACCGATCCACATTGATTAAAACTTTTGCTAATTATGTACTGAAATACTTCTCAATTAAAATTCCTGAAGTTGTGTATGAAAAGCTAAAGCATCGAGGGAAAGTTGTTTCATCAGTTTATTTACAATAAATGAAATTACAGGGTAAAAATAGGTCCGAGGTACACGACCTTCCCCTACTTTAAAAAGAAGTCGATGATTATCTTAAGTTGCGAATATTTGTTTCGAGTATTACTTATGATTTGTATGAAATCTGAATTTACCTGCTATAAGGTTATTTACAGGCTCAGATATAATAAAGAATAAATTTACCAAGAGTAAATGTCCAATTAACTGATTCGGTTAACTTCAAAAAGTTTCTTAATTTTTGAAAAATAACATTAAAATAAAGATATTACAAGTAGCTGATTATGAACACCGTGTTTATTAAAAAAAAATCCAACAATAAAAAATTAAAGTAAAACGACCATTTTATTTTTGTTTCTTGCGTGTGTTTCTCTTCTCCTTCCTGTATGATTGAGCCAACATTTTCTTAAGAAACACGATATAACCTAGTTACAAAGTTGGCATTCAAGTATTAATCACTTTTAATTGCCCGTCCAGTGAGGTATCACGGTAACCTTAACCTTTACCTTCCACCCATGAGAGTCATCGGCTAACACTTCTGTTTTGAAAAAAAAAATGAAGATTAATGGATGGTTTAATTGCATTGTTGACTTCAGATCTTAAATCACCGGTAATTGTTTTCAGCGGCCATGGGTTTGCTAATTAAAAGTTTCTTGGTTGTAAACTCCGAAAAAAAGTCTTTATGTTTCTAAACACTTTCTAAAGCTATTATAGCGACAACAGTTTCTCTATTCTATACTATTTTTTGTTGGTGGTTAAACTTTGAATAATAAACTCGTTTACTCATCAGACCTTAAAATTTTTAATATTTAGAAAGAAAAAAAATCGATGTTGTTTAAAACGTAAATATTTTACGTTTCTTTGCTGTTACGTTTATCTTTGAACACTCACAATCATATTTTTTCTTATTTTATCCTTAAAATTTTGCATATAATTTCTGTCTTTGTATCAAGTAGCTTAAAGCACTGATGCAACATAGAATTAATTTAAATACAAATCTTTTGACATTTATGCTTGATATTCACAATTTTATGTGATCCAAAAAATTATTATCAAGCACGAGATAAAGCATATCTTTATAAAACTATTCTTTCTGAATTTTTTCAGTTTCAGTAGCAAACACAGGATTTTTACCGAGGGTCCTTAAAAATTCATGTAGTTGTGACGGATCTATTTTATAGGAGTCAACAGGGTATAGGGGAGAGTGGGGAAGAATGGGACAAATTTCACATTTATACTAAAATTGCAAAAAAATTATGTTACAAGTTGTAAACCAACAATTAGTTACATTATAAATAAATGTATTAGATCATTTAAAACGCAATGAAAGTAACTTTTGGTATGGAAAACCACAGTTAGTCCAATTTACACAATCATGGGAGCTGATGTTAATGAATACAATTTGTTGAATAGGCTAGGTACTACTATCTTCTGGACGAAATATTAAATTTTTAAAGTGAATTTAAGGTATAAAAAATTCAAAGTTGTGTGTCCTTGCACCTTTCATTCCCACTCCTCCCGGGTAGGTCGATAGCTTTGATCGGAGTAAATGAAAATGACAACACTTTCTATTGCTATTCTCCACAAGATTTACCTGACTTTACTATCTATTGGTGTTTGAAAATTCGAAGTCATTAACAAAGGGTGTTTTTTTAATGACTAAGGCTTGGTTTCTTTCGAATGTAGATGTTCTCGCATATTGTACCTTTTATTGAATGATTATATTATTTCTATTTCACTCCTCATCCAATAATTAGATTATTTTCTTTGTTTAATCAAAGAATTTTCTCGCTGATTTTACTACTTACTAATTACTACGAAATTAGGGTTATTACGTAATTTTGATAAAGTTGCGCTTTTGACTGCTTTTCTCTATTTTAGTGCACTTTTATAGAATGTCACTGATAGCTATTTAGTGGTGACAGTGATTTTGAACCTATTAAATTCTAGATGTTCACTAAACTGTGAAAGGGGTAAAGTTGAAAGATATATCTTTAAAATTCTTCAAATCCATGGATCTTAACTCTTCACTTTCCAGCCAAAAAGAACGTCTAAAAGAGCTTAGAAAATGTAGGCACGATATTTTCCAACTAATTGCTCGAACAAGCAAGGGTGACATAAAAGACTGCTGACACCTGCGTTCTCTCTTCAAGCAGACGATATTTGTTGAGGGCTGCGTTCGGCTCTTCGGCTGCAATTACTACAAAAATAAAAGTTCCGGAAGCTTTTGGGTTCTGGCAATCAATGTCATTATTATCGTCCGGCAGTGAAGAGTAAATGACTCAATTATTTCCGGTTGAGGTAACTTGACTCCAGTAGTAAAATGGGGTGCATACTGAAGCTTTGTGCTTCATGGGGTACTTTTTTTTAGTTTCAAGGGAAAAAAGCCTTGCTAGTATATTAATTCGAAGGAACATGATTTTAAAAGAGTTATTCTTACTTACATTAAATCAATTTTAAAAATGTAGAATTAAAAAAAAATACTACAAAAAATGAACTATTTTTTACAAGATATCTGAATAATTCCAACCCTCTTTTAGTTGGTTTCCTACAAAGAAATATAGGTATAGTGCTTCAAAGTTGCATGACTTTTACATAAATACCTTTGAAGTAACGAACTCTTCCCTTTTTATATTTAAAAAGATTATAACATTTTAAAAAGTTATATTTTTATGACTCTTAAATTTCAGATTTAGGTCTATTAATGCATTGGCATTATAGCTATTTGTGATTTAACATTAAAAGTATTTTCTTTTATTAACATTTGTTACTTGAAACTTATTTTCTTTGATGTGAAAAAAGAACTTCTTGCCAGTTTTATCGTAACAGATATTTTCCTCTAGTCATCGTTTTTAAAAGAAATATAGACTTTAAACCTTACCAGCACATTTTAACTGGTAAATTTTCCTTGTGGAATAAATCTTAGTTTGAAAAAGGTTTTTTCCTATTACATTTTCATTAACTGTTTATGAATATTCTTACTGATACCTTGGTTAATGAATATCTTGGAGATTTGAATATCTTTTGATTTGTTTTAAATAAATAAAACAAATATCGTTGACACACTGAAGTAAAACCTGAGAAACGATAGTGAAAAGACAAAAAATATTGTTTAATGTAACTTAGTCATTTAAATTAATTTTACACTGATCACAAAACGGACCAATGGAAATGAACAAAATTTTATCATTAGACAATATATATGTATACTACAAACATAGTGTCCAATTTTAACATTATAATGTCAGATATGTCTTCTTAAAGATGTAGGGTATGTTTTGTTGGCAAAAAGTAACTTTTCTCTCATCTCTTAGTCTATCGTTGCGCAAAAGAAATAATTTTCATTGAAGACAGTGGATGACTTAAGGTAAAAGATTGAAAGTTGTTTAGTATCTTCCCTCAGAGCTCTATAATCATTGACAATAAGGAGTTATTACCTATCTTCCAAGTTTTATATAAAGGCCGTTCATTAATAGATGAATCGGGTATAAAAATAACTGCCAAGAACAATGTAATCAATGAAAACTTCCTATGAGTTGTTCCATCTAGATGTTAATTTGGATACAGTCTTTGTGCTAAAACCTCGAAGAGAAGACGCCTAACCTGTATGGGGGTGTATCACCTGTATCCATTCCATCACAATCAAAAAGAGGGCGTGGCAGTATCGTAAAAAAGGCAATAAATTTGGTTATAAACAGTCGGCCATCAATAGAGCTCCGAACGTTAGCTATGCTAATTTTATGTACCCCCTTTCCTTGTAATAAACAGGTTTCTCAGCAACATTATGAAGATGCATTTTTAAAGATGGTTTTAGGTTCTGTAGTTTTAGCACATATCATGGGATTTTGTTGTAAACAAATGATAGGAAATTTTCATGGATAGTATCTTGGATGCAATCGATATTTTATCTCTATTATCAAAATTAATTTTAAAAGTTATTAAGCTTTTTAATCTGTCAAATTAATTGTATGAAACTATAGTTTAATTTCTCAAAATTTTTCGCAGTTATAACTTTTTTTATTCGTAAATTAAAGGTTAATCATAGAATTTAAGAATCATAGAAGATAAATATTAAATGGCCTCCAAACTTTAACGTCTTAATTTCCCATAAAATAGCATTTTACTTATTCCTTAAGTTAAGCTTAGTAATAATTGTATGAAACTATAGTTTAATTTCTCAAAATTGCCACAGATATAACTTTCTTTTATTCGTAAAATTAAAGTTCATTCATGAAATTCGCATATTAAAGTTTATTTGTAAAATTATAATATTCATTGAGTGAAAGTGTTATAAGGTGAAATTGTTTTAAAATATTGATTTTGCTTCAAACGATTCCCCACTTTAGAAAACGGCCACTGATTTGCAATTTCTCTCCATTTATGTATTTCATTATCTAGCATCTGCTGAATTCGTTACTTCTTGAATCATAATTTTGAAATTTTATCCATATTTATGGATTTTTCTATGATTTATTGACCATTTGCTCTATATCTCGAAGAAAACTGATTCTTGAATGACTTGGGTATTAAATTCATTCCAACAAATTGTTTAGTTATTTGTCAACAATGAAGAATGTCAAGTATTGACTGTGGTAATGTTGACTTCTTTTGGTAATATTTAATTCTTCTATTTAAGAATATTAAAAGTTATTTTATTACTCTTTGCAAGATACGTCTAATAAAGGTTGAAAATGTGAGTGAAACACTGCTTTTACATTTACATTTGAAATTTACTATATTTATACCAAAAGACTGAATTTTTGGATGTTTTCCCAAGTTTTGAGTATAAAAAATTCATGTCTTCTTTTACATGCTTATTTCAAAGGATATACATTAAAATAAGTATTTACTCTTTAAAAACCCTTGGGTAGTGCTTAATGGATTTTATAACTAAATCAAACCAATGTTTAACAAATTAGCCCAGTAAATTTAGGGTTTGGTAGCTAAATAATTTATAATTAGCTGAAAATTTCAGGATAACCTCTCTATGATGTGTACAACCCACCCTGAAAAGTCCCCAAAGATCCTCCATCGGCGTCATTCCAAAATGGCGGATCAAAGATGGCCGCCTAGCATTTTTGACGATATTTTCGCTCATATCTAAGTCAAAAAATAATATTTTTTAGTTCTGTAAACGGATTTATACTCAGGATAGATGTCATTTTCGAATAAAATTTACAGTTTTGCGATAAAAATATAATAAATGGGGTGTGAAGGGATTTTATTCATGCCAAACTGCAAAATTTTCATTGTTATAATGGTATACAATAGTATACAGTTATGTGGCGTGCTTTGCCATATAACTGTATACTATTAGAAAAATCGATCGGAAAAATACGATTGTTTTTAGTAGTCCCATTATTCAGGATTATTTTGAAAAAAAAATTTTGAAATCCGCTGAAAATTGACAGAGATATTCCATTTTTAGTAAAGTGTTGTGGTACGGATGGTATTGGGTAGTATACGTTTAGGAGTGGGTTTCGCACTTGATTAATAATTGTTTTGGGCCATTATCTTTAATAGCTTAGTTAACACCGTTGTAACGTAAAGAAATCATTATGGTGCATAAATTTTCTTACACAAACATTTAATTTGGATTTTTCTTTATCAATTTGAAAGCTGAAGATTTCCCTTCTCTAAAAATTGCTGAGGTGGAATGGCATCCAGAAGCTGCATGTAGGAAGAGAATTGAATCTTTTATTGGGCCAAGAGTGTTTTGAATTTTAGAGATGTCGTAGCACTTGTGTTCTCTAATAGTTGTTTGAGGACGCAAAAAAAAAACCAGTGACTCTATACTATAGGGTCCGAAATATAGAATCGGTCCAAAAGACCTTATTAATTTTAATGAACTTTTTGATAATTAAATGTTTGTGTAAGAAAATTTTAATGCACCATAATGATTTCTTTACGTTACAACGGTATTAACTAAGCTATTAAAGATAATGGCCAAAAAACAATTATTAATCAAGTGCGAAACCCACTCCTAACGTATACTACCGAATACCATCCGTACCACAACACTTTACTAAAAATTGAATATCTCTGTCAATTTTCAGCGGATTTCAAAATTTTTTTTTCAAAATAATCCTGAATAATGGGACTACTAAAAACAATCGTATTTTTCCGATCGATTTTTCTAATAGTATACAGTTATATGGCAAAGCACGCCATATAACTGTATACTATTGTATACCATTATAACAATGAAAATTTTGCAGTTTGGCGTGAATAAAATCCCTTCACACCCCATTTATTATATTTTTATCGCAAAACTGTAAATTTTATTCGAAAACGGCATCTATTCTGAGTATAAATCCGTTTACAGAACTAAAAAATATTAATTTTTGACTTAGATATGAGCGAAAATATCGGCAAAAATGCTGGGCGGCCATCTTTGATCCGCCATTTTGGAATGACGCCGACGGAGGATCTTTGGGGACTTTTCAGGGCGGGTCGTACACATCATAGAGAGCTTATCCTGAAATTTTCAGCTAATTATAAATTATTTAGCTATCGACCCCTTTTTTCGCCTAAAATTACTGGGCTAAATAGCTTACATGCAATTCTACTGATATTTTTGCCTCCAACTCTTCTGGACCTTTTCATTGTAATAAAAGTGTTAATGTAATGAAATGTCACAAAAGTCTCGGAACAAAAGCTTCTTTTGCAAAAATGACATTCGGTCAGCTAGTAAATTTTAATGCATGCCACATAGAGTTAGCTTGTTTTACTCAAGCCATTTCGTTAAATGCGAATAATGAAAGTCTATTTCATTCCATCAGCTATTCAGATAGAAATGTCCCAGATCCCTAGGTTTATTTACTTTTGTAGAAAGGAACTGTCAGATTTTAGCTACCACCGATCTCCGTTATATTAGAATTTGGAATATTTCCAAATATTCCTGTCGGAAGTAGAAAGGGTATTATTCTGAGGCTGTGTATAAAAAGTATTGCATTCATATGAATGAGCAAATAAACTAAACATAAAAGTTGACCTAACAGTTATTTGATCTAAAAAAGCTGGTTTTTTTTTAATAAATTGAAATTTGAAAACGCCCTGAGGAACTACAGTGCAACTTATATAAATTAGATTTTTAATTTGGCGATTGGGGTAATTAAAAATTTATCCAGGTTCTTTAAATTTTCTTGAAAATCGATAATACCTTAATTAAACACAAAATACTTTTTTTTAGTTAAGTACAAATAGTAGTAAATAATAGTATCCAGTGATTTATTTGCATGGGGCCTGGGTACCCAGGGTTTGCATGCATTAGTGCCCAACTGCCAAAATCACCAAATTTTTACTTGCAATAATAAATTATAGACAAATTTCTATCCTCTTAACTATTCTATCGTCCTAAGCATAAAAAGATAAACAACTTTTTTGCTGAGTAATGTTTGTCTTTTTCTTAAGCAAGTAAGGTGTATTCTATTTAAAAATATAATAGAAAATCATTAAAAAGATAAGATATTTAAAACAAACCTGTTGAAACCTTAATGGAAATGGGCCTATTTCACGGGTTTTTTTTCTCCAATTTGCAGTTTTTTGAAGTACGCCTTTTATGCTTAGGATGGTAGTGTTTTAAATACCGGTTTCTAAAATGAAAGTCTAGTTAGTTATTTTCAAATTACAACAAGTAAAGGTTGTTAACGAATTTTTTAATGAAGAGTTCTTATGTTTTGAACAATTATAGTTTGTTTTTGTAAGTCATAAAACCATGCAGTTTCGATTTTAGGTTTGAGAAATCAAAGTATCATCATCTAGAAACATGCTTTTAGAAATAATCATGGTGCTTTATATACATGGCATACGATTGGCAAAATTCTTAGAAATATAAAAACGCAAAACATGACGTCTTTACGTTTTTTCTCAGAAAGAATCTCCGGCTGCCAGGTTCCATCTAGAAAAAATATACAGAATCTTTTTTAATTACTAGAATATGACGCTGGAGAATCCCACCAGGAATACGGAAGCAGACTCTACATAAATTTAACACCCCCATGATGTTCTGGTCTCTGGACACACAAGTCTTATCTTCACGTAGTAAATGACTGGGAGCTTTAAATAACTTTACGCATTATTTTGCTCATGAGCATTTTTAATGGTGGTGTCGGCATAATGAATGCTTTGTAAAGACTTGGTATTTAAAACTCCCACACGTGTAATTTCGTTTATGGGGGCGTGTCTCTTTTCCCCGAAAGAGTTGCTTTTATCGGGTATTTTCAAGTTTGTTTGAAACGTATCAGAGCTTTTACATTTTTGTTGAATATAGTTTCAACAATGCAAAACTTCAATCTTCTGACCACAGAGGCACTAGAGAGCGGACATTAATAGCCAAGAGCAATGAAATATGCTGTTGTACGGTAATGGGTAAGGGTAGATATACAATTTGGATGCTAATATTCCATGGTTTTAAATGTATTATAAACACAACGCAAAGAATTTTTCCTAAATGGTCTGTCTTCATATTAAATTTGACATAAATATGAAGAATAAATATTTGACATAAGTATTATTTTGAAAACAAGTGTAAAATAAAAAATATTGATACCCGAATTTAATTTTATCTCCATCATTTAGCTCACAAAAACATCAGTTTCATTACTCATGATTTGTGATCTCACTTTTCTCAATGCGATTCCGGGCCGTCTTTGCTGTGTTTACCAGTTTTAAGTATTTATGGAGTTTTGAGTAATAATCTCTGATCTATACTTAAATTGGAACCGTAAAAAAGTTTGTTGGCCTTGGAAGTTGATCTGTAGGGGGGAACTTTCTTCAAAGTATATCTTATGTATAGCAGCTTTCCGAAGTTGGGAGAATCCTCATTGAAAAGACTTGAGCTGGCCACCTTAGGCAGCGATTCTTCCACTATTGATCGATTTTATGGCAGACATATAAAACGAACCAGTCAACTAAACAGATGTTCTTGCTGAACACTTCAGCAATAGATATTGGGTTGCACGTTGATAGGTCATCATGACGACTTACCTACGCTTTCCATTCAGAGCTTTTTGAATATCGTTTTTCGGGGATCTTACTGGAACAACATTTCTCGGAATCTTCAGGGCAGCTTTTAGAACCAGCCGAAATGTGTCATACCTCTGGGGTGGCGAGTGGACAGCACTTTCTTTTTTATCTATGCGCTTTATGCCTTTGCCAATGCTCGACACAAGTTTCTCTGCTAAGGTCGCGTAACCATACCCTCTCTGCTAAGAATCGGGGGGGATGAGGGAAGGAGGGATTATTCCAGACCATTATTATACTAGACAGCAACGTTAGTTGACCCTATGACGTCACTAACAAACAAAGTAGTCCCTATAGTGTCTGAATTTTGAGTGAAATGAAGAACGACAATTTAAAAATATGATTATTTGGTTAAACCCATGTATATGTTACGGGCAATGTGATAAATCCGGGTATATTAATAATGCCCGATGTGAGGCGGGCAATGTGATAAATTCAATGGCATTTATGAATGAAATTTATCACTTTGCCCGCCTCTACTTCGGGCATTATTAATAATGCCCGATTAATCACTTTGCCCGTAACATACAGGGTGTCTATAAAAGAACTCCGGGGTTTTAAAAATTCATATTTCACTAACTATAAAAGATAGCAAAATTTAGTCGATTTCTCTGAAAAGAGTAGCTCAAAAAGTTTTACTCATACCAATTGGGAATGTTTGTATCAACTGTTGGCGGCGCTGCAGGGCGTTGACCTTGAAATGACGTCGCGAAATTTGACGCGAATTTTCGAATTCGCGAATTTTCGCGAATTTAGACGTCTGCCGTGCAACTAACGGGGCTCATATAGAACTTTACTAAGTGTTAAAAAAAACTTGAAAATGTAAGCTTTTCAGTCGTGTATAAAACATGTATGTATGTTTTTTATTTCATTAAAATATTTTGCCCAAAACCCCGGAGTTCTTTTATAGACACCCTGTATATATAGTCTTTATATCACGCGATTTGCGTACCGAAACTCTTCCTAGCAACCCAACAGGCTATGTGTTTACCCATTTTCTCCTTCCGCGTAGTGATGTACTCGGTTCAGGAAACATTGCTGTCGAGTATAGGAGATGTCAGGGCTGGATAATTTAGGGGCGAATAATGAAGGCAATATGATTGTGCATTCAACTGACCCGTTTCTTTCGTTGCAGCTGCGGCAGATCACGGCGCTGGAGCAGCAGATCCCTCGCAGCGCGTCGAGCCGCCGCCACAGCCAGCGCGGCTCCACCTCCAGCTCCGAGCGCAGCCTGCGGGGCCACGACAGCTGCCGCTCGCCCCCTCCCCCCCAACAGGCCAGCAAGCGTGAGGTGCGCACCGCCAAGAACCTCGCCATCATCGTCGTCTTCTTCATGGTGTGCTGGGTGCCCCTGTACGCCGTCAACTGCGTCCAGGCCTTCTGCAGCCAGTGCCGGGTGCCCAGCTGGGTGCTGGACGCGTTCATCGTGCTGTCACACGCCAACTCGGCGCTCAACCCCTTCCTCTACGCCTACCACATGTCGGACTTCAGGAAGGCCCTGAAGCAGCGCTTCTTCTGGTGCAGCCCCGGGGAGGTCAAGTGCCCCTTCAGGACGAAGCCCAGGGCGGTCGAGATGGAGGCGCTGTCAGCCCCTGCGCTCACCAAAATGGCGTCCAAGATGGCCGACGCCAAGACTTGCTTCACGGACTTGAGTTAGAGGACTCGGATATAGATATGAGAATTTGCGGATATCTCCTGATTTGTTTACCAAGATGGCGTCCAAGATGGCCGATGCCAAGACTTGCTTCACTGACTTGAGTTAGAGGTTGTTCTTTGACTCAGAGATGTGAGAATGTGCGGATGTCTCCTGGTTTGTTCACCAAGATGGCGACTTGCTTCGAGTTAAGGGTTTGTACCCTACTTTCTTTGTCTCAGAGATGTGAAGATTTCCTGGTTGTATTCACCAAGTAGGAGGTCGCAAAGATTTGTTTTACTGACTGGAGTTAGAGGACTCGGAGATGTGCGGATATCTCCTGGTTTGTTCACCAAGATGACGACTTGCTTCAAGTTGAGGGTTGTTCCCTACTTTCTTTGTCTCAGAGATGTGAAGATTTTCGGGATTTCTCCTGGTTGTTGTATTCACTAAGTAGGAGGTCGTAAAGACTTGCTTTACTGACTGGAGTTAGAGGTCATCCAACTTTAGATTTCTTCTTTTGTCGTGAAGATTTTGGTGTATTCTCCTGGTTGAATCACCATGATGGCTTCAAAAAGTCACTAACGTCAAACACAATTTTATTTTCATGAAAAAAAAGCCCCTATTTTATGATCAACATCCTGATCAACATTCTCTAAGGTTTTGGTTCACTGAGACGGTGTAAATTATGTCTAATATAGTCGTTTTCATGACCGATTCGACGGATCTGAGTTGAATGAAACCGAGATGGTCTCTCTACCTTACGCCTTTACAATTATTTAAATTGGGTCAAGTTCATCTGATTGACCAACCATATGATGTCTTAAAGCGACCAACGTCAAACCCAAATCATTAGTTTTAACTTTAGGTTTGTGAGTTCGTAAATGAATATTTTCTATGATGCACGCCTTCTTGTGAAATATGAAGGTTTGACATAGATGGTGTTCATGACGGCTGACAATACCTACTTCGTGGTCCTGAGAAAAATAAGATGAGTTTTCCATCTCAATCTCTTTCAAAGATATACTACTGACCAGTGAATGTTAAGTGTTCCATGTAATCCTTGTTAAGATTCTTTAAATGACTTTTTGAGAATAATAAATATAAAGACCCTCTCTCTATAGTCACAAAGTATAAAAAGGAAACTTTTTACAATGAAATCTTCTCGTATTTTTTTTGTCAAGTAACCAAGATAGCCGACGCAAATACATGCTTCAAGGACCTCAGACATAGTCCACCTACTTGATTCATTGACCCCTGTTAAAGAATTCCATTTTCAATGAGTCTTTCTTTTAGATTTAGAACATATGCAGAATGCTGTTGTAGAGCTTTTAAGTTTTACAGGCTTTACTGGTAGTTATCCTTTGAAAAGTGTACACTCTGCAGTTAAATGTGAATGTTCATACCCTGGATTAGAAATATAAGGTTACAGTTAATTAAAGCAAGGTTTTCTGAAACATAATTTTTTTTTGTTTAGTCATGTCTGAGCTGACCAGTGTTGGCTATACATAAGGAGTATATCTACCCAAAATGACGTAGTAAAAGTTTTCCCTCACCTTATGGACATCTTTATTCTATAGAACTTTTCTACTTAAGACTTGATATTGAAACTAACTGTTTTGTACTGGAAAACATAGAACTGTACTGGAAACATAGTATGAACATAGAAACTCAAGCATTTATTATAGTGCCAATGTTCATGGAACAAAAAACCCAAGATCAATCATCAGTTTCCCATTTTGATGGCTTACACCTGTAAATCACCATTATGTATTTATTATTAACTCGGAAAACTCATTGTAATCTGATAGCTCTGAGTCGGTGTATTTGTACATAAACATGTCTAATGTATAAATAATGCATTTAATGTAGTACTATAGTGGTGTTCAATTATACTCTCTGTACATATTCATGGCATTCGTGACACAATTTTTATGTTTAGAACATTTTTGGAATTTGTTTGATGTTTATTTCAAGAGCTTAAGGGGACGCGGTACCTTTTTGGAAATTTTTTTAAAATTTATTGCTATTTAATAATTTTTGCTGGTAATATATGTATTTTCCTTATGTAAAATATATTATGAATTTGAAATATCTAAAAATTCAAATTTTATGAGTTTTTTTTAAAAAAACTTAAAATTTATGAGGTGTTTTTAAAATGCTACTCCTCCTACAATAATTGACCTACACTCATAAAATTTGGTATTCAAAGACATTAAACTGTGTACAGCAAAATTTTGTATTAATTTAAGGTTAGTACCATTTTAAGTACTGAAAATGAATTTTTCCCTGAATCACTAGGCAAAAAAGACCTAAAAATTCTAAAATTCAAAATTCAGCAATTGTTTTAAAAAAATCTAAGATGAATATCCAAAAACCCATACAAATTTTTGTAAAACATGCTCCCAACAATAGCCAGAAAAAAATTTAAGAGATTTGGTCCAATAGATAAAAAGTCTTAGCATTTTAAACACTGAAATAGTGGTTCTGAGAAAAGCGCACTTGAAGTTTTCAATTGCCATACGGAAGTGTATACTCTCAAACATGAAATTCACTACAATTGGAATAATTTTCAATGAAAAGTTTTGAAAATTCGTAGGGTGATAGAAAAACGCATATAGATTAGTTTCTATTAAAAAATTTTTTTTCAATTTTTGTCCAAAAAAAGGTACCGCGTCCCCTTAAAGTAATTTCAGCAAGGCATAACGTTTTCTAGTCCTGCTTGAAGCTCATATTATTACTGTATTTCATTTTATGGGAAGATTTTCAGTTTTGTGATACGATCATATTTCGTTTTGTTACATCATGGAAGATTGTATGCTACGTTATTAATTAGATGTTAAATCTAGTCTTTAAGTGCTTCTTTAACTACATTTTGAAGCTTAGTTGTTTACATTAGTTACTAAAATATTTTAAATGTAAAAAAAAGTTGTTCCATCTCATAATTCTTGAAATCTTTATAAAGTTTCAATATGAAAAGTGTTTTTATCAAAGACAAATATTGATGTTATTAAGAACCCTAAAATGTTTATAGAGTGTTTAAATTTAAGAAAAACATGTTACCCAAAAGGTTGTTTGTTCATTGATTATTTAAAACGTCTTTGGAAAAACAGGAAATTAAACTATAGCTTAGAAAATATCAACTGTTTTAAAATTTGATCTTAATTAAAAAAAATTGTTTTATTTTACCTCTATTTTTTAAAAAATAATTCTAAGTGGTACAATCTCAATTTCTACATAACGTTTTACATTTTTAGAAGTTATGAACAAATGAATATATCTGTATCAATGTGGTTGTGTGTTCATTGATTCTTTTGTTTTTACTAAAACTCTTGTGTAATATCTCACTTCAGATGTGATATTTTTACTTAAAATACTTGTTAATGTCAACCCTTTGTGTATGTGACGCAAGCTTTACCACGAGCTTTTTAGGATAATTTTTAACCATTCAGACAAAACTATAAGTGTTTTAATTGAATAAAATTCATAATGCTTGTCAGTCATACCAACCCTTTATTGAATGTATTGTAATCTTTCATTTAACATAACTTGGCTTTTAAGGTAGGTTCATTAAATATGGCATTCATAATTTTTTTTTGAAGTTCAAAAGGCTGAAGAAAATTTCCTGCTATTTTCCCCAACTTTTAGAGATAAGATCTAAAATAAAGTAAAAGTATATTTTTTCTATTCTGCCAATTTCTCTTTAATTAAAATCATTTTCCCCTGATAAGTCCTATTTATTATCAGGTTAAAAGGGGGGTCATTCCACGTCAAATCAACACACTTTTTGGCATGACCATCTCGGATTTTCTTGAAATTTGGTACACATGTTCTACTTATAGAAACTCGGAAAAGTACCAACTTTCATTAAAAAATATTAATTGGTTCTGGAATTACAGGTGCGCAAAGTGGTCGAAAATGGGCCAAAAACGGACCAACATAAGTTCTTTAAATTGCTCTAGAGGATCTTCTAATTGGGTTATACAGATGAAGTTGGTGTCATTTTAAAGTATTTTAAATGTTCTTTTTAATGGCGTAAAGTGTGCTACAAAATTTTTAAAAACAATATGTTTTACCAAACGAAATAGAATTAAAAGTTCAATTTCTATCAAATGTACCACTTTTAAAATTTTGAAAAAATTCCATTAATAGTTAATATTATTCTAAATAATCTGGTAAAATTATAGCATGGGACAAAAACGGGATCAGTGTCAAAAACTAATTAAACCAAAGTTCGATTTTTCTTAAATCTCCTTAAAAAAATTTTAAAACTAATTTTTTTCATTAATTGGATGTGAATTGAGTTGTATTTGACTGCTGTTGACAATTAGGGCCCCTGCACAAACTTGGTGTAGCCCGGGCTACATATTTACTTTATGCGCATTGTTACAATACAATGGCCTGAATTAGTATACAGATTGTAAATATGAAGCCCGGGATATACCAAGTTTGTGCAGGGGCCTAATTGTCAACAGCAGTCAAATACAACTCAAGTCACATCCAATTAATGAAAAAAATTAGTTTTAAAATTTTTTAAGGAGATATAAGAAAAATCGAACTTTGGTTTAATTAGTTTTTGACACTGATCCCGTTTTTGTCCCATTCTATAATTTTACCAGATTATTTAGAATAATATGAACTATTCCTGGAATTTTTTTCAAAATTTTAAAAGTGGTACATTTGATAGAAATTGAACTTTTAATTCTATTTTGTTTTGTAAAACATATTGTTTTTAAAAATTTTGTAGCACATTTTACGCCATTAAAAAGAACATTTAAAATACTTTAAAATGACACCAACTTCATCTGTATAACCAAATTAGAAGATCCTCTAGAGCAATTTAAAGAACTTATGTTGGTCCGTTTTTGGCCCATTTTCGACCACTTTGCGCACCTGTAATTCCAGAACCAATTAATATTTTTTGATTAAAGTTGGTACTTTTCCGAGTTTCTATAAGTAGAACATGTGTACCAAATTTCAAGAAAATCCGAGATGGTCATGCCAAAAAGTGTGTTGATTTGACGTGGAATGACCCAGGGGACAAAAATAGAGAAAATAATTAACTTAGATGTAAGAATGTAATCTTGAGTAACAAAATATTTTAGAATTATAAGCTAAATTTATATCACCAAATTGATTTTTTTATTAATTGTTATTTTTATAACTAAAGAAACATTTTCTCATGAGAAATTAATTATGCATCCCCTTCAGGAATGGCAGAATAATTTTTTAATGTAAAGTTTCTGGACGTAAATCAAATTCTATAAATCTCGCATAATATTAACTGTGTTTGAATAAATATAACTGTATAAAATATTAGAAAAATAATTTAATAAAAGTGTCTCAATCTCCCCTATAGTCTTAAGTTTTACTTTTAGTTTTGAAAAAAAAATATATATTATATAAATTAAGCGCTGCAGGAAATCTGAAATTTATTTTGTGATCCTACCATATAAATAAAGCACTCTATATATAAAAAGCCTTACAGTGTCCTATATTTTTGAACTTGAAAACTCCATTATAGTCATGTTCTCTACCAAATAAAATGATTGTCGCTGTTAATGTATTTTATTTTATCTTTGTTTAAACTTTTCATGCATTTGTTAATTAAGTTTCATAAATGAAGAGGAACACAATAAGAGTAGTTCAACTTCTCTCAACCAATACTCAAAACCAATAGTACAAGTACAGGATTAAAGAAATTGATATTTGAAAATAAAATTTTATTGCATGTAAAAACTTTATTGCATTATAGATCTTATGTACGAAAGAAAAGTTGAGAGAAAAAAAATTCTTAAGGTATATTCAGATGAAGGTCAACTATGGAGAACATAGTTTTAGCATAATTCAGTATACTTATTTAACCAATGCACCTAATTAAATTGACTCTAGTGATTAGACTATTGTAAAAGTTCAGATCCATTAAATTTTTATCTGGAAACTTATAAACTAATTAACAAAGAGTAAGAGCTTAAGGCTGAAGAAATGTTTTGAAACGTCTCTGAGTCTGGAGTACATTTACTGAATTCTAAAAAGTTTCTAAAGTAACACATTGGTTCATGCATTGAAACTTATAATAAAATGTAAGGAATCTAGGTTAGGTTGTGATTAGGCATCTGGTAATAATGCTTCAACAGTGGCGTCTCAAAATCGAATTGTACAGTCGAAGAAGTTACTTTTGGTGAGGAATTTCATAAACCAAATCACTGTGAAAAAAGGGCACATATTGTAGATAAAATTCTAAGAAACCTTTCTATTCAGGTCTTCAGAGATCTTTTAAAATTCTATTATCTAAGTAAAATTTCTAAAAGTTAAACTGAAAGTCCCCCCCCCCCCATTTTCAAAGTTTTTGTAAGGTTCTTTGCCACGGAACATAAGCAGTGGCAAAATGCCTTTGCCCCAAGCAGCACAAACGTTCAAAATTCGTCCAATTTATGTCATGTGTGGCCGAATTTCGTTTACTTTTAGTAGCAGTTACGTAAACTTGACATATTTGGTATGAGCTGTGCTACTAGGGGCGTTGCTACACCATTCCCTTGTAAGATTCCGAATCGTCGATTGTTGTCTCTTTTCTAGAAGTTCATGAAGAAGAAGAAGTGTATGGAATCATCCGATTCGATTAGTCTTCTAGTTTATTACAAAAATCAATCGTTTTTCTATTTGAATATTGGATCATATGTTGAATAGAACATACAAATTGGTATTCAAATTTAGGATTGAAGGAACATAGACAACTGATATTTAATCGAAAAGATTGATTTACCACCCCCAAGGGAGAGACCAGTTACCCTAAACGCATTTCAGATTTCAATACATGAATCTGAATTCTGACAAATTCATGAGTTCTAAAATTACTCTAGCAGCATAGCTCATACCAAGCATATCAAGTTTACTTAACTGCTACTAAATGTAAACGAAATTCGGTCATGAGGCGGAGTAAAGTCTAATTTAACAGTTAAAGAACTGACAATTTTGTAATTTATTTCAAGTGACCTAACCAACACCTCAACTCCATTCTTTTGAAGAAATTTCAGTCGAAAGTCTGATTAATCCAAGCACAGCTAGAATTTTTTATTTTCTTTTTCGTGGTACAGGCTAGTCTTCAATTTTTACGTCTGAAAAAGATTGGACAGCGACTATTCTTAATTTTGTGTCTGCAGTTCTGAAACCCCGCGGTCTGGATTCCCCAGATTTTCTTTTAAACGACAATAATGGGGTAAGGGGTAAGTATTTGGGGAATTAATTTATACCCTTAATATTAGTACTTATTGCTTTATTTACACCGGAACTTGGTAACTCTAAAATGAAATCGGTTTTGTATAAGAAAGCATGTTAATTTATTGATTTTCTCACGAATTATATATAAAGCTTAAAATAAACCTATAATGTATCATTTTTTGTTGGGTAATTTAGTAATATATGTACTTGGTACAGCATTATCTAAAGCTATCACAGCGCCTTAAATGTTTGGGTTTTGAAATCTGGGTCCAAGTTACCCCAATTAAAGGTAAATTTTGTTCCAAATTAAATATTTAAATTTAAATCGTACTTTTTTGATAATGGTTTGTATCATAGTTGAACATGTTAAAAATAATATAAACCACTAACCATGTCAAATTTTGTTTGGTTAATAACTTTATTTACTTTTGTGAAAAAAATCCACTTAAGTAACCTCAAACAAAATTATCCCATTTTCTACGCTATCTTTAAGTGCTGAGTACGGTATCTGAAATCATGCCGATTCTTACATAACACATCTCCCTTTATTCATCCAGAATAATTTTCATTAAGCACATTACCAACATCCTGAATTAAGCAAGGAAGTCAAAAGAACTTTTCGGTTTACATGTTTTTTCCTTTGTGTTTTGCCTATTGCTTTAAAACGCAGTTTTGGGATCAAAATTGTTTGCTTTTTATCTTTCATTGAGAAAATCTTGTTTTTCCAATCCATTCTTTATTTTCATATTTATGCTTTTCAAAACTTTTCAAGAACTCGAAAAAGTGTTTTGCTAAACATCATTAAATTTATTAGAAATGTGTTGAAGGTTGATCACTGAACACTGAAGGTTGATCACTGAACACTGAAGGTTGAACATTTAATTTTGTAATAAATCCAGAAAGAATTTTTAATGAACATGAATACTTTATACGTAAATTGTCATGCTCCTGTTCTGTTAAACCAGAGATTTAATTAGTAAAAAAAACTTTGGATGAATCTTATTAAAATTACAGTTCATATTTGATTTACTTTTTTGAATAAATGCTAAATTTTAAAAATTTAAAATACGAAGGAAACGCAATTCTTTGCTGTCTTGTGAACACATATCATAAAAAATAAATTAAATAATATACTTATTGATAGTTATGTATAAGAAAAAAATATTTTGAAAAACATGGCAGGAAGTAAAATTCTCTTGCTCAGTCAGTGCGGTCCCTTAAATTAAATGCAGTTATTTAAAACTACTGCCATTTTAATTTGAAAAACGAAATTTTAATCTATGGTTTTAAAACTTGAACATATAAAAAAAATAATTAAATAATTAATGTTATAAAGGAAATATATAAAGTGAGGGTAGGAAAGTTGAACCATATCTTTCTAAATTATCTTAACAGGGACGAAGAGGGGATTCAAATTCTTGGTAAAAAAAACATACAAATAATGCATGTCTCATAACTTAAAAAAACTTTTTTACAGTATATTTTTACTTATAGAAACTTTGCTTGCTTTAATTTTTAGGTTTGAAACCATCCAAGTGAAAGAAACACACATGATGTGCATAGCTGGACAGTAGTCTTCGTTTTGTAATGTTTCGACCTAAAGAGTACCATGAGATGACGTCACAAGTTTTGGAATAGTCTGACTTCCTTGGAGGTGTTTAACATCACAAAATGAAATATAAGGGTAATAATCCTATTCATCTTCAATAAATTATTTAAGTGTATCTTAAGTGAGTTCTACACAAAAATTTACTTTGAGCATAGTTTAATTCAGGGTATGAAATTTCAGTTCTACTTGTACTGTCCACACTAAGATTCTTACTAGCCACTAGATTGAAGAACTAATTTGCATATATTTTGATTTAAAACACAAAATTTGTAACTAAAAATTTACGAACTAACCTTAAATATTTGGAAGCGGAAATTTCATTTCCAGGTTAAAATGAATCTTATTTCACTTATCTTATATTCTTAAAACAATGCAACCCAATTTTCTGCTTCAAAGTGATCAAAGAGAAAAAATATGCTCATGATGAAGTGTTTAACGAAATATTATGAACAAAATTTAAATAACTTATTTTTTATCTTAAAGTGGCTGCGATTTGTCACCTTCAAATATTTTATGCTGAATGTTAGCTAATTTCGATTACTTAATTAGAATATAATTCAACTAAAAGTGATATTCAATGTCATTTACTTTCAACTTTCATAATAACCTTAAATTATATAACTTTTAAAGTGTAAAGAGTCTACTAGAAATTAAAATTGAAAAAAAAAATCTTAAAAGTATAAAAGCATTAGTAAGTATTTTTAAGTATTAGTAAATATTTTCTCTACTTTTCAAGGAAAGAAAGTTTAAACTTAAAGTAAATAAATGACACTTCAAGACAAATCAAACTCTCCACCTTAAGTTTTTTTGAGCCCCACGACTTGGGGGCTCTATTGCCTACATTGTAAACTGGTATGGTAGTTACATCTCTTTTCTCCCCAATGTTGAAGTTAGTATACGTTATCCAGTTTTTTTTTGCTCATCTTAAAAGCTTTGAGAGCAGCAATATTAGTTTCATTTTCTAAGTCCTAAAGTATAAAGTTTATTCCATTGCTTTTTAACCTTGAGTCCTACTACTATAAAAGGTGAAGATTTCTTGGACCTGCAAAGAATTGTCTTCCTTATCCTCTAGGTCTGACAAAGTCAGACCAAGTCCCAAAGTGTCCAAGTCTGTGTACTGATAAAATGCACAGAAATGTATTCCGTGTGACGACAGTTATTAGCTGGTTTTATCACTATTTACAATTCAAAGATGGGTTTACCAGTATTAATTTAAGATTTTACCATGACTTTCCCATTTTAAGCTCCTTGACTTATTTAAAGTGCTGATTCTTTAAATGCTTTGTTTTCTTGCAGAACTCTGGGAGTTTTTCTGGAACTGGCAGAGACTTTCATCTGGACTAGAAAGGAGCTATTTTCTGAAGGATGAACTCTACAACTAGATAGATGATTTAGCTTGTCCATTAATGGCATGCTCTAGAAACCTGTCATTACACATGTAACTCGGAAGAAATGTGTAACCCCACCTTAGTTTTCTTAATAAAGAAATGTCTTTGAATGTTGCCTTATTATCGAATTTTGAGAAACTTGCTACTAGGTTCACGTCGCTCAGAATGAGCATGCGCGTGGACTTAGTATATACAGGACGCGCAGGTATGTTTAAAGCGCATGCGCGAACTAGCCAAGGACCACAGGTTGCAAACTATGTCAACTCAAAAGAAGTAGTTAAAGTGAGATGGCATAGAAGTACTTTTGCTTGACAGAAAACGAGTTGAACAAGAGTTAGAAGTTGAATAAGCGATTGCTGACTTAAATTTGTGAGCTTTTAATATCAATTATTAAACTTAAAAAATTCTAAAGCAATTCAACCAATTTCAAGTTTAATAATTGATATTAAAAGCTCACAAATTTAAGTCAGCAATCGCTTATTCAACTTCTAACTCTTGTTCAACTCGTTTTCTGTCAAGCAAAAGTACTTTGCCATCTCACTTTATTTTTGAGTTGACAGTTTAGCAACCTGTGGTCCTTAGCTAGTTCGCTCATGCGCTTTAAACATACCTGCGCGTCCTGTATATACTAAGTCCACGCGCATGCTCATTCTGAGCGACGTGGACAAAGTATCGAAGAAGTAGGCAATATGCACAAATAAAAACTCTACTTTGAAATGACATCGAACTTTTATTAATCGCATTGGATTACAATCTTATTTCGAAAGAAAACGGTTTCACAGGCTTCTTGACCGTGGACATAAATTTTCTTCGAATAAAACATAATTCTGAGCTTTCCTGAAAAGGCTGTTGATTCTGACGCACCTGGGAAATGCACCCTCTAAATTCTTCACCCTATGAGCGTACCCGAGGGTTCTCATGCCGTGGAGTCTCTACTAGCATTCACTTCAGTCACCTAAAAAGAAAAACACTCAGGGCACTAAAATATTTTAACAAATATTCTAAACTTGAAAGTTATTAATCGTTTCTAGGTTTTTCCATATGAATGAATCTATTGATCTGAACAAGATGTAGATACTGTACACACATGAAGCAAAATGTGTCAATGTTTAACATTGTTTTATAAATACAGTAGATCATTTTAAAGAAATTGTGTTACCAATATCTAATTGTTCAAATTGTTTGCTTATACTATTTTAACTTAAAGTCAAAAGTGCAGGTGGGTAACATTAAAAAACAGATTAACACGCGATGTTACTTAACTTTAAAGTTTTGCAACTTAACTTAATTTTCATTAAGAGATACGATTAAAAAATATCCCATATCGCATGAATGGTACAATTCCGTTACCTCTCCCATATCCCCAAGCTGTTTTAGGCAACCCCCCCCCAGAAATATAGCCAAAAGTTGAAAATGAATATATAATACAATATATGAATTAATACAATATATTAGACGGCAAATTATGAGTAGTCCTTGGAACTTACCCTATCTATAAACTATGGAAATTTACTCCACATTAAGTCTTAATCGGATGGTTAACTCCACTGAAATTCCGTTCCCGACAGTTAAGGGTCGCTATGTTTACTTAGAAATTACCAAAAAATGTACCGAAATCCATTTGAAAAGTTAAATTTATTTAAGTAGGGAAGAGTGGTGCACCTTATGACACTTTTTACTAACTTATTTTTCCAATTTATTTATACCATTATATTTATTCAAAGGCAGCTAATATATTAAATATAGTCCTTTGAGCATCTAATAAAAATTTTTCCGACCAATTATCTCTTATGGAATTCATAATAACAAATTTAAAAAACATCTTTTTATGTTCCAAGGTGCCCTACTGGTGCCCCACTAGTGGCCCACCTTGGGACACTTCCAATAATAACATAAAAACTTATGTTATTTTAAAAAATATGAAAATAACACATTAAATTATGATAAAGCTATGCTTGAGAATCTTAAATTGACCATCAATAATATTTACATTCAAAATTTTCACCGATTTCCTCATTTTTGTCATGACGTAAATCACCGATTTTTTTGTTTCCTTCCAGAAACTTTTTTGCAGCAATTTTTAAATTATAATGATCTAATAAATTATTTAATTTTTTAATAAAAACCAAATTTGTTTTATTCTTGAAAATTTTTGGGTACATTTTAACATGTCCCAAGGTGCCCCACTTGACACTTTGGATATAAAACTGAAAATCCAAAGAAACCGTGCATGGGCGACAGTTTTGGCAAAATTTGGTGTTGCCAATGTTGTTAATTGGTGAGTAAGCAATTCAACAGAACTGGGCTGCCAATCCACTGTTTTATCGCCATTCTTTTGCGCCGGGCCTGGTTTCTTTGGATTACTCAAACTTCTTTTCCAAAATTGAAATTCATTTATGAATTTATGAATGACCTTGATTGACTACTAGGAAATATTCCCAATTTTGGTGTTTAATAAACAAATTTAATCGTTCGGAAAAAAAATTAATCTTCAGACTAAAATTAAACTTAATTATTTAAAAACCTATATTATTTAGAGATTTTCCAGGAACCAAAAGTAAAGAACTCATCGATATTTGAAAATTTCTAAATAATACTCACATTTTTCAATAGATGATGTCGTGTCTGCAAAAATCGAAAAGGCATTTCAAGCTACACACTGCCTTTGTATTCGAAGTGATAACATAAACAATTGAAAGGGATTAATATAAACTAACTTAATTAAAAGTTTAGGTTTAAAGATGCAATTATCTATCTTACAAGTATGAATAACCTCATAATAAAGTCGAATATACATTCGGCATCACACCTGGCCTACTTTCTTCTTGATTTCATGCAAATGCGTGTTCTGCGAGAAATCGAGTTGATTGGTTGATTGATTGTTTGCACTTAACATACAAAAACTTGCCCTTACATACATGTCAAAAGGGGTTAAGAGTCCGGTTTCGGTTTGACTGTCCTTACATGATCATTTTTAAAAAGAAAATATTCCTAATAATTTCGTTTAGTATTAAAAAAGTAGGAAAAAACTGAAGTAACATTAAAAAGATCATGAGGCAGTGTTTCTTGATCTTGTGTGATAATCCCTCCCAATGTATCAAACAGGTAAAATCATAAATTTTAATAATAAAAAAATCAACTGTCTAATCAAGAAATTTCAATGATAGGTTATAGTGGAAAAATCATTTCGAGAATTCGTTAATTACAAGTAAAAATGAAATTAACAAGATTACTGAAACATGACCCCCTAGTTATTTTAGCATCACTCATATCCCCCACCCCATACCCTTGTCAGGGAAATTAAGCAAAAGCAACACCCTTCCCCTTTAGGTGTTTACGTAATATTTGAACCGACCACTTATTTCCTTTAATCTTAAACATCCTTTCCAACACTAAAAATAGCATTTCAAGTCACTGTTAAATTCCCACAGAAAATCTGTAACTCAAATAAAATTTTGTTAAATCCTTACGGAAACATTCTTATTGAAGAGCCTACAGGTAAAGCTTATATTGAATGTGATAAAAAGAACTTTTTTAGCGATACCCACGTTACGTGCTGCTGAATATAAACCCGAGATCTTGAACCAAACGCGCGAAAATAGCTAATATTTATGTCCTAAACCCCTTATATAAATGGTGTATCTTGAGTGTGAACATGGATAGAGTTTGTAATGCAGTGGACTCTAGTTTCTACGAACTCGTAAGGAATACTCAAATAATCCGTAAAATCGAAAAACGTTTAAAAATTATACAAATGTGTCAAATATTGAGTTTATTTTTTACCAACCTTCATTTTTTTTTACAAAATGAAGAGTTTCCTTAAGATTGTAATACATATTACGAAATAAAGTTACATCTTTAGTATAATATAAACAATGGTCTTTCAACCAAAGCAACACGATATATTGTTCCTCTAATTGTTTACATTAACGTTATAGAGCAGGAGTGTGCAAATATTTTTATTCGGGGTTCAAATAATTTTGAAGATTTTTATCGAGGTCCAGCGAAAAATACTTATAAGAGTACTTTCAAATTGTCATAATCAGATTTACATACTTCATGTAATTTGAATACGTTACTTTCTCAATGAAATTTTGTTAAAATAAAGAAAAACTCTTTAATACCGTGTGCATGCTTACAAAACTATTTAGAATATCAAATTACCTATAAAGCATAAAAAACCTTGAATATCACTAACAAATGGGCGTTGTCAGCAAGTGAGGATAGCCCAGGAATTAAGGATTCCTCCCTGGAAGGACATGCAAAACCTTGATTTATTAAGAAAAAAGTAATAACCTTTTTTCATTTCATCACCCCTCATAAGTTATAAGATTTGAAACCATTAAAATAACTTTTGTTTTAAGTGCTTTTAAATGTTTTATAGTTTTATATTGAAAGGGGGTCTAGAGGTTCCCCAGGAAATTTGACCCTTAAAAAGATCAAACCTATTTTTGATGTGCTAGGAATACATATTAATGATTTTCAAATGTGAATTGTAATAAATTATTCATTCAAATTAGAATTCATTTGTGGTCCAGGAAATAACCTTTTGCCGGCCCGCCAGTTGGCAACCCTTGTTATAGAGGTTTCATAGAGGTTCCTTTAAAAGCCTTTTAGCGTTACCTGACGTCAATTAAGCCCGGTGAAATAGTTTTTTTTTAATTTTAATTTGTAAATGGGAATTAAAATTATCTTCAAGAGTTTGGTTCGGGACCACCTTAGAGTTCGTAAAAAAGTGTTTACGTAAAAAAAACAGTTCCCGTAGAAACGAGCGTCGACATGTCTGTAATATCTCAATGTCATCCCACCTTTCCACATCAAAAACTCATTTCCCCTTTTTAACTTAAAAGTTTCCTTCCGCAGTTTTTCATCCAATACCCCTTTCATTTAGCATCGAGCAACTCACGCTCGTACACAGCCGACGGATGATTCCCGTCGCTTCCGTCCGCTGACACCTGTTGAAAGGAGGGTGTAGCCGTCCCTTGGGCCAGGGTGGGGCCGGAATGGCTAAATTAAAGGCTATCTCCAGTGAATGGGCCCTGTTAGCGGCTCAGACTGATTAGTGAGGGTTATCTACTGTTGAAGAGTCGGAAATGCTTCAGGAGGCTCAATAATAATAATAAGAGGAAGACTGTTTGTGATGTAAGATTGTATATAGTAATTTTCAGGGTACTTACGTATTATCCCGTCGACCGTGACGCTTAATCCGAAACGTTATCTAATCCCATTGAGTGTACTATTACTGTGCCGCTGACTTAGACGGCCGCTGAACGGTCGACGGGATAATACGTAAGTACCGTTTTGGGTAGTTATCTCGGCAGCAACATTTCCTGACCCTATGACGTCACAACACGGAAGCAGAAACTGCGTAAGCAGAAAGCCTGTTGGGTTGCTAGGAGGAGTTTCAGTACGCAAATCGTGATAAAAAAGACGCTATTATACATGGGTTTAACGGGGTTTAACAAAGTAATCATATTTTTAAATTGATGTTCTTCATTTCACTCAAAATTTAGACACCGTGCTGGGAACTACTTTGTTTGTTAGTGACGTCATAAGGTCAGGAAACATTGTAGTTCACTTTTTTATAAGAGGGCCGAGTGAGTGCATGGAAAACCCGGTAGGCCGGATAGTGCAAGAAAATGCTCGGTGGAAAAGATGAAATTGGACTTGAAACGTACACTGAAAATTGTTCGATCAAAGACATAGTACCTACTATGTTATAATCTGTTGAAACTCATTAGCGTCTTTTCATTTATGATTTTTTTCAATAAAATAACGTTAAATTTGAAGCTATTCAAGGTAAAAGAAAGTTATGCTTCTTGAAGTTAACATCAAAGTATTTCACGCAAAGCTTTCGTGGTATTCTTGCAGTAAGCGATCTGACCAATTTAGTTAGCTTATTAGGATCAGTTAGATTTTAGTTAGCTTATGAACTTTAGTTAGCTCATTAAGGATTCAAAATACATCAGTTGCGGTGTCACCATCTACTCTAAATATAGCTAAATAAAATGGTAGATTGCATACTGCAGCCTATCTGGGATTACGATTGCTGAACAAACTTGAGTGGGAATGTCCCAGAATCCCTTTTTAGTTTGTCCTCGTCTCGGTCAAAAGTCAGATGAGCGATTTATCGAAAACCAGATTACTCAGAAATTTCCATCCCGGAAAATCAGAAGTTCTTGATATATTACAGTTTAAAACAATGCTATGTTCTATTGGCTAATCTTAAATTGTACTGGGATAAAATTATTATTACATTAGAACTTTAGAGGAGATATATCCCCAAAACATCCCTTTGATTACGTCCCTGATACGAGGTATTGATAAAATAATTTAAGACACCTAAAAATATAATAGGTTAAAAGTAGTTTTCGTAGAGAAAGCTAGGCTAAAGACAGCAGTGTAAAAATATAAAAAAACAGTATATCTTTAAATAATTTACGAGTATTTCAGAAAGAATAAAAAGAAAATATATAGTTCAATGAAATTAATTTTGTGTCAATTTACTTAACCGGTAAATAAATGAATAGTTCGTTAGTTAGTTAAACACGATGAAAGAAAACACTCACAGCCATATTCACAGCCATCAGCGTCGGTGTTAACAGGCAGCTAAAGAACGAAAAATTAGCTTTTCGCTGACTCTGATTGGTGGAATCCTTCTTTGATCTAGGATTTAACACTGACGCTGATGGCTATGAATATGACCGTCATACTTCTAAGAGAACACTACTAAATAACAGTTTACTGAACCTTTCCTATAAAGGTTCGCAAAAATATTATACACATGGATGAAGACACCACCTCAACCCTTTTAAATAACAAACCATTCTGTTTGCGTGAGAATGCCTTACCACATGAACAACCCCAACCTGTTGTTTCAGTAGCTTTATTGACTCAAATAGACAGCAAATCCCTCCTGTCCGAAATCGCGGAAATTAAAAGAGCCACCGGAAAACAACGTTACTCAATGACACCAACCCTGCGGTTTCGGACGTAATTAAAGTATACGTTACCGCAGACAAATTGCTTCTCAACTCGCTCTTTCATTAAACCGCTCATTAATTCGTTAAGAAGCGCCATCTGGTGTCCGATTACGTGATTCGTTCTCGTTAAGGGAAACCTAACTTGACGTGTTGAAGGCTTTTTTTTTCCTGTTGGTTTCCTTGTTTTGGAAGCCCTTGGAGGGTTATTTAAGAGCTGCATTGTGTTGTTTCTAGAAATTTTCTGGGGGAAAGAAAGGTGGTAGATGAGGATGTTGTTAAAGTTTTAAAGGTTTTTAAAGGGATTCTCGTTGAAATGATAGTTTTTTTTCTTAGTTTTGAGAAAGGATTTGCTTGTGATATATTGATGCAAACTAGCAAGACACGTTGCTATCTCGACAGCATCGTTTCCTGACCCTATGACATCACCAACAAACAAAATAGTTCCCTGCGTGGTGCCTGAATTTTGAATGAAATAAAGAATATCAATTTGAAACTATGATTATTTTGTTAACCCCATTTCTTTTACCCCACATAGTCTTTTTATCACTATTTTCGTACCGAAACTCCTCCTAGCCACCCAACAGGCTTTCTGCTTACGCAGTTTCTGCTTCCACGTAGCGACTTCATAGGGTTAGGAAACGTTGCTGTCGCGTATAGCTTTTAAAGTTAATAGTCTTAAACTTGTTGAGTTTTCCTATCCATTAACAAAAAAGCCGAATCCAGAGATTGTTACAGCACAAATATAATCCTCCAATGTTATTCGTAGATGACTGATATAGACTCCTTGGAAGAAATACTGCTTTATAGTAATCCGTGGCTTATCAGACACTAGCCGCTGAATAAATTAAAGATACTTTAAATGATCTTTTGGAAAACCTCGAGGATAACAAGGAAGAAATAAGTTTAAGATTTTTTGAGCTCAAAATTGTTTTAGGTTTCCTTCATAGTTTTAAAAACCTTGAGCTTTTAGTGGGAAAAATACATTAATGCATTGTGTACAAGGATCGCTATACTTGGTTGCAACGTTTCTTGAACCCAGTAAGTCACAAATGCGGAAGGAGAAATCTGTAAACACGAAGCCTGTTGGGTTGATAGGAGTTTTGGTACGCAAATCGTGATTGAAAAGCACTTGTATGCCAAGGTTTAACAAAATAACCATATTTTTAAATTGACGTTCTTTATTTCACTCAAAATTCAGACACCGCGATGGGAACTACTTAGTTTATTAGTGACGTCGTAGGGTCAAGTTAAGTTGCAGTCTAGTATAATAGAAAATGCTTTCATCTGCTGTAAGAAAAGAATACTTTAATATTAAATTCTTACAAATTATAGCTTGGGCACAATTACGGTCAAATGTACGCTGAAAATTAATTTCTTCATAAAAGATTATTTAGCTTCCCATTATAAAATTTAGCATAAAAGGTTTTTATACAAGTCGGACATTTATTACTGATAACAATAAGAGTCCTGAAATAAAATTTAAAACTTCATAAATAAGCCAGATATAATAAATATTAAAATTTTATTACAACATATAAAAGCACTGATAAAACTGATGTATAAAAGTTATGGTAAATCATTACTGTTTAGCCCTGGGATCATCCAGTGGTTTGTTGCAGTGGTGAATGCTCCATTCGTAAAGGTTGCATTGGTGAAGGTTTCATTAGTCCAGGTTGCATTTGGTAAAGTTTCATTAGTCCAGGTTGCATTTGGTAAAGTTTCATTAGGAAAGGTTGCTTTATTTCTTCCCTTCAAACCACTGGAAACTAGGAAATATATTTCAAGCGCAAGAAAAGATAGAAACAGGATAGCAAATATCATCCAACCAACTTTCTTTTTCGGTGAACAAGCGTGTTCATCTTCATCATCGGCATGGCGGATAGCTGGAATTATGACGGGAGGTGGAGGTTTGAGATTGTCCCCTGGTCGGCCACCCGGCGGTGGGAGTGGCTGGGGCTGCGATTGGGAGATTTCGTCCATCTCAAACGTATCAGCTGGAAGATTCTCCTGATTACCTCCTGGAGGAGCGGCGGGGTTCGGTTCTTCTACCAAGGGATCCTCATCCACCGTAGAAGATGTGATTGTGTCTGATTGGGGCACCAGGGACCCCTTACTGGATGTCGAATTATCCTCCGGGCCTATTCCTGGGCTTGTCATGGGTAAGGACCCTAGACCAGATTCCGGATTGTTTCTACTGCTGCGGTTTGAGGTCGATGGATCAGAATCTTTCCTGTTTTGAATTTCTTTTCCCTTCTCCGAAAATAAACCGGAATCCGTAGTATCCGAAGCGTTTTCTTCGGTATCTGAAGAGTCGCCGGAAGGAAGTCCCGATTTGGAGGGCGTCTTCGATTTTGTGCTTTTTCGATTCGTCCCCAATTCCTTTTTAGAGGGATCGCTAGTGGCTTTGGGGGATTCGCTCTTTGATCCAGAATCCCCAGTTCCAGAGGAATCGACGGAAGTGTTCTTTTGAAGCAACCCTTCGTTTGATTTCGGTTCGGCTTTCAACTTATCGGTTATTTTATGTAATGATGAACTTGATGGAAAATAAAATGAAAGAACTGGATTGGTTTTATTGTCAATGCCTATTTTGGCTTCCCCTGGATTCTGTTCATTTTCAGAAGTTTTAGAGGTGTTTGTGGGAGTCAACTCTTCCTGGCATCCAGGTTTCTTTTCAGAGTCTGTAGATTTTAACGTTGATCCCGGTTCATCTTCCTTTGGTCCAATGTCCTCTTCGTCAGGTTTGGTTTCAGACACGTCTTTCTTTACCTTTAAACTAGGTTCGTCTTTGCTTTTATCCATCTTAGATTCAGAATTTTTTTCTTTCTCATTCATTGTTTCTAAAATTACAGAATTACGAATATATTAATTATGTATGCAGAAGTTGCGAACTTTTGGGACACTTTCATAGTTCTTTTTTCAATATGATTGATCGATATTTTTAGTATGTACTTGCGTATTATTCCGTTGACCGTTCAGCGACCGTCAAATTCAGCGCCACAGCTATAGAACAGTGAGTGGGCTTTGATCAAGTTTTCGGAATAAGCCACCCGTTCGATGGAATAATACGCAAGAACAGCAATTTTTTATGCGAGAAATAAGCATAAAACACTCATGTAGTTTTATTGAAAAGATAAAGAAAAATATCTCGTACGCAAGATTAAAATTTCGAATGGTCAAACCTTCTTATGAATAAGATCACTAAATTTAAAAAAAGTCCATGCTTTAATAAAATTTAATACTTTTGGTTGTTTTAGAAGGATTTAGCCTTGATGTTTGCTAAAAAATTATATCTATGCGATGGTAGTAAAATTTACATCCTCAGTCAAAAGATATTTAACTGAGTTATTCAGGTTAATCATATGGTTTTTAAATAGATACCTCAAACAAAACGAAAATTAACTATTGTTAAATGTCAAAAGCGCATTAGATACCAAGGGGTAAATCAAAATACAATAATCGGTTAAGTATTTTAACCAGCGTTAGAAATTGGGAAAATAAAACAGTGGTCTTGCGGACCAGTGCTTTGCCAATCTTACTGGTCCGCAACAAAAATCACTTGTCCTATAAAATTAAAAAGGACCGGTTTAAAGATATACTATTGCACTGAATGGGAGTACAAAATGTAGTAATGTTAAAAATAAATACACATTAAAAATAATAATTTTTTTCTTTTTCGCCGGGGACTCTCCTATCCCATATCACCATCTTTCGGGTTTTGTCAAAAATATGTACTTGCTTCACCAAATGCAATCATCAAACGAACTTAAAATACCGCTATCACTGAACAAATCGTCTAAATGATTTTACACGACCTCAAGAAATCACTGGTCCGGCGGACCAGTGATTTTCTGATTCCATTGGTCCGAGCGGTTTTTTAGTTGTCCCGGACCAGCAAAACACCCCAATTTCGAACGCTGATTTTAACTACTTCTTTTATAATTATGTGGGAAATAATTTCTTAGAATTGATCAACTGAAATTATCAAATAAACATATAATAATTGGCTCAAAGTAGAGAAATAGTAACTTACAAAACACAGTAAGAGCCTGAGTCGTCAAACATAAAATTGCGGAGAGGAATGAAGAAAGGGTCGGCAGAACACTACTTTATAGGAGCTAAATTTATTTCATTTCACTTCAACTAAAAGAATACTTTTCTCACAGAGTACCAGAAAAGAGAGTCCATGGACATAGGCAATAATGGAAATAAAAAAAAAACATTGGGTATGCCTTGGGATAGGGCACAGAGTACTAGAACAGAGAGTCCACGGCCATAGGCTGTAATGGAAATCGAAAAAGCATGGAATATTGTGTAAATTAGGGGCTATTTTGGCGCTGGGATCGCGTGACGTCACAAGAGGCGGAGAAAAAGAATCTCAATCCTTGAATCCTCTAATACCCCTACGAAAGTGACAGATTGAGTGAACACGTCACAGCCAATCACAGCTATGACAACTAAATTGCGCATCCTACTCTTCTGTGAATCACAGACATGGGCAGGGCTGCCCTCTACCATGAGATGGTATTAGGTCATCCGGAAAGTAATGTCGCGCATGGGAGCATCTGTTTGTGTTATATTTTTTACCTCTATTCCATTATGTGAGATCAACATAAACTGTAACTGTATCAAATATCAATTTGGCATCTTGGCTTGTTTTTGAGATTGATCTCCATATAGGCTTTCCTTAAATCTATAACTCTTGTTACTTCGTTTCTTTTCAACTCAAAACTTTGTATTTTTCTTAAAATTAAGATTTTTAAATTACAGTCAACTGGATAGTTTCTTTAAACAATTAAATATTAAAGTTATATTAGCGTATCATGGGGAAAATCTAAATAAGTTTTAATTTTTTTCTGAGCCATAAGGGTATTTCTATCACAACCATTCAAATGAAATTGCCGGATTACTACCCTTAACCCTCCATTAAGAAAAATCATTTACTCGAATCTAGATCTCTGAGAATTCCATAGCTGCTCAGCAGTAGTAGTATAAAAAGAGTTTCAATTTATGAAACATATAAGATCATCCATACAACCTAAATATTACTCTAATTAAAAGTTAAATTCTATTGAATTTTAGTTATAATAAGTTTTCTAAAGATGGCAACTTGAAGTAAACAAATTCTTATTAATCGTAGAATTTAGGAAAGGTCGAAAAGGGAGCCAACTAAAAAATAGCCAAAATTAGCCAAATTTCCTTTAGATAGAAGTTGAAGTTTCTTACTGTTTTAACGTAATGGAAAAGTACCAAAAAATACGGGGGCCAAGTGGCCTGGTTGTGTTAACGTGCAGACAACCACGCTAGCAGTGTGTGCACTGTATTGGCCGTCGGTTCGATTCCGGCCTTTGCCCTGGGTGTATTTTCTCTCTCTTGTGTCAGTAAAAATATTCTGTTGTGTCTGTCTTACTTGACGAAGGTTTATAAGCGGATCCTAGAGATCAAGCACACAGACCGGAAAATATATGTACCAAAAAACCAAACCAAACCAAACCAAAAAATACACTACATGCAGACGCTCCCAAGAGCGACACAACTTTCCGGATGACCTAATATTTGAAAACAGCGTTTTGGACCCTCTGTTTGGCTTTTTCTTTGTGCCCGTTATGCATTTTTGGCTACTAAATGTATGGTTGGGATTTGAAACATTATCCTCTTGAAAAGATACTGAAAATGAGAAATTATGATAAGGGAGATCGGGGTTAGTGGGCACTCGGGGCTAGTTGGAATTCTACTTTTATTTTTTTTCCACAAAGGAGCCAGATCACTGGAATTTCAATAGTAGATAGAGTGCATAAGAATACAATAACCAATAGACGACATTAGTGTGACGTCACTTGCTTGTTTGGAAACGTTGATTCTATCCGTGATTGGTTCCGTGATTGGAGGTAAATCCGTACGGAACCAATCACGGATGGAATCTACGTTTCCAAACAAGCAAGTGACGTTATGACTAATGTCGTCTATAAAATTCCTGTCTGTTTCGAAACTTTACGATGGAAAGACCCTTGATTAATTATTTTCTCACTGATGGGTAAATTTTTAAAAATTTAGTTTCTTTGATCTGGTGAACTAGTAAGTTAAATTAAAGCATTGCTGATGGGCAGTTTTAGAAAAAAAAAGGTTTACTGCGGTTCCATGCATGTATCAATTTTAAATTTAAAATATTCGGAATTGTGGGGAATCAGTTTTGTTTAAGATATCACCGCGCGTGGGGCTATAATTGGAGGTGGATTGGAGATCACACTAAGCGCCGGGACTGCTACGTAACCGCGAGACCTACGGCGCACGGGCCAACTGCCGTTTTTGCCGTCCAAATAGACACTTCCTAATTTATAATCATTACACAGACAGAGGGTCCAAAGCCGTAGGTCATAATGGAAATCGAAAAAACGTCGGGTATGCCTTGTGATAGGGTCTCATGCAGGGTTCGCATCCACTACACAAGCAACTCACGCCTCTTTAGTCACGTCACGAGAGACGGAGGTAAAAAGGTTGATCCTTCAATAACCTTCCGAAAGTACATATTTTTAATGAACACGTCACATCCAATCACACCTGGTGACAACTAAAATGTACTGCTTACCTCTCTGTCAATCATTTGATTTACATCACTGCCCTCTACCTTACGAGTAGATTTGAAAATAGCTTTTTGGACCCTCTGTTAGGCTTTTTCTCTGTGGGTTACAGGGTCTCTCTCGGAAACATTAAATAAGAAGAAACCTCCAAAAATATGGCTTTACAAAATTTCCTTTAAAAAAATGCCTTTTTTTTGTAGAAGTATTAATATGAAATTAGCTTATGCCAACTTACCCCGTAAGGTTATGCCAAGTAGCTCTGGGTGTGGGGCTAATTGGCATAGTCGAGAGATAATTTTTAAACTAATTTTCAGATTAATTAAACGTGTATTAAAATTATAAACTATATAACATATTATATTATTAAAATTATAAAATTACTAATTCTCTCTAAGTATAATGTTAAGTATTACACTATCCCTCACAATCTAAAAAAACAACAACTATCTGATGCTTTAATTTACTCTTTAATGAAACAATTGATTAAGGGCGAGCGCGCACGGGCGACTTTTGTCACGGTGACAAAGACAAAAACAACGTTGCTAAGGCTGTTGTTAGGGGGGGGGAAATAGAAGCATCCAATAGAAGCATTTGCACATGACATCACTGGAGGATAAAAACAACGTTGCTAAGGCCGTTGTTAGGTAAAGTCATGTGATTGAAAATGCTCTATTGTTTTCTAGCGATATTTTTGATACTAGTGATACTGGTCGCCGTGACTTTAGTCACTCGTGCGCGCTCAGCCTAATACTTTGACACAAAAGATTTTTTTTCAAATCCATAAAGTATTATCTACTCTTTTAGGTTGACTTCCTTTAAAGTTAGGTGCATCCATCAATGTCGGAAAAGAATTCCTTCACGAGAAATTTTCGGTTTTCCGAGAGAACAGCGGAATCCCGCATTCCTTGGGTCCAAACCTCTACTACACTTGAACGGAAATTGAAAAGGGTTTTTTGACAAAAACTCGTTGGTAGTGGCTCACATTTACCGTTCTCAGCATTTTATTTCAAATTTTTGGAAGAATTTTTAGGGTACTGAAAGGGTTTTACGTATAACTTCCTTGTTGTAATGATTTTGTAGGCTTTATTTAGTAGGCTATGTTTAGAAATGCGTTTATTTTTTTATGGAATTTAGCGTGGAGCTTGGAATGTCATTAAACTTTATTTGAGACAAAATTTGAGATAAATTTTGAGGATTAGAATGGATCGAATCAACAGTCACAAACTAAGCATTTTATTCATTAGAATTTTTAATCTACCAATGGTCATATTTCTAATGTGCCATTAAACTTTAAAAATGTATCAGAAGTAGGTATTTTCCGCAGGTAGGTTGTATTTCAGTAATTATGCTGAGGTTTCTTCGATCAATTAAAAACCAAATTATTTTCCATATTTGAGTGGGGAAAAATTGGGTAAGTTGACGCTTTTAAAAGCTTTGGAAAATTTCAGACTTTTTAATGATGTGCTAATGATGTAACTTGGGACGAATGAGAAAAACATTTTTAGGGAACAATTTCATTGCAGAATGACTCAACGTGTGTTAAGACATGACCTTATTAATAATAATCGAACTCCTAATTTTTAGCCGGGGGTTGTTCAAAAAGGTATTATACGTCCGTATTTTAGGCAGTTTTATAGAACCGTAGAACCTTCAAGCGTACTTATAGAAGGATCATCATGATAAATTATTATACGTATATCTCTTTACAGTAGCTAAAATCTCAGACATTTGAACAGCATAATATTTTTTTCTGTTAAACAGCGTTATATAGCGTTTGAGTAAAATATACAAAAAGTGAAAAAAAAAAGAATGCATATGTTACAAATTGAGAGGAACAAACGTTGAAAATATACCAGTGAACTCAAGAAATTCATGAGCAATCACGGCTAACTAGATAATACTACTATTTATAAGCTTTTATATTTGAAACTCGTGAAGTAAACAAAATATATGTAGTAGCCACAGAGTATAGAGCTCTGTACTCTGTGGTAGTAGCAGTCTAGCGAACCGATTTATGTTTTTTAAATGTTCATAAAAAATTCAAATTTAATTTTAATAAGTTAGACATTTAGTAAACTCGATATTACTAGAGAGAAGTAGCAGTGCCTTTATTTACTAAAACAAAAGAAGATAATTAAATATTTGGCTATTACAGATGAAAAAAGCAACACAAAAAGCAACATCAATCTACATGGCTCTCGATCTTAAACCAAAAAATCAAACATAAACATAGTTAAAGAGTTTTCATAATCGGAATCTCTGTAAAACAAGTAATTAAAGACAACTAAAAATTCAAGCCATACCGATGTGCAAAAACTATGCAGCCTTGTGAGACGCCGGATTCGGGGGAGACTGGGGGTAGTTCGAGTGGTTCTCGAGGGGACCCCGTGATCTTGCGCCCTGCGGACCTGGAAAGTGTCCCTATGTGCAGGATTTGCTTCAATGGTCCAAAGAAAGAACGTCTGTTGAAACCCTGCGAGTGCAAAGGTTATGTGAATAGTCATTTTTTGTTTATAAATTATTTAAAAAAAGTAAATTGTTCCAAAATAGTTTTTTTTTCAATACTTAAACGTGATATAAAAAGGCTTCATTAGAAAATGAATGTAAAACCACGTCGAGAAAAACGTGAAAAGTTTATTTTCCAGTTGTTTGTTAGTAAATTAAAAAAAAACAGTGGGGAAATTACTGTACTGGGAAGTTTAACTTTCACCCCTTGCCAACTTCAATTGAACCGAAGTTTGAGTGTTAAAGTGCTGTTAAGGATAAATGTTGAAAGCTTTCTGATGCTGTTAAAAAGACTACACTAAAAATTCAACTAACTTCACGATGTTTATATTTGGTTATTTTTATTGGTTCATTTTCGTTATCTGTCCCGTTAAAAAATTGATTTTTCTAACAAAAGTACTATCAGCCTAACCTAAAACTTATATGAGCAAAAAACAAAAGATTTAAAATATCAAACTAAATACTCAGAATCATCCAAAGTGGTTGAATGCAACAGTAGTATAGTATGCAACATGCATATTAAATATATTAATGCTTCCTGAATAGGATCCATAAAGTATGTTCATAGGCGCTGCTTGGAGCAATGGTTGGCAGTGAACAACAATGAATCTTGCGAGATCTGCAAGTACCATTTTCAAACAACCAGAACGAGAATGGTAAGTCTTTCCAATGATTTAATAACATCATTTTTTCGAGAAATAACGCAGGAGGGTTCGAGGAATATAATAATTCCTTTCTATCTTTGAAATAAGAAAGAGATCTATAAGCTATGCTATAAGGATTCTAAAAAGTAACATAAAATGTATTTCTGTATTATTTCATATTTTTAAAAACCCTAAAATATTTTGGACGCCGCCAAATATCACGAACTATTTGTTGTTTCCAGGATTATATCGTAGGTAATTAAATTTTTATCATAAAACGACTGAAAAATAAGAAAGAGATCTATAAGCTATGCTATAGGGATTTTAAAAAGTAACATAAAGTGTATTTCTGTACTATTTCATATGGTTAAAAACCCTAAAATATTTTGGACGCCAAATATCAGGAACTATTTGTTGTTTCCAGGATTATATCGTAGGTAATTAAATTTTTATCATAAAACGACTGAAGCACCAAGTTTAGTTATTTTTTAAGTTCCAATGGAAGGGCAGAAAAGTATGTCCGAAGTCATTGACCCAGATTCATGGCGATATTAGTTATAAACTTGATGCCCAGTGGAAACTTGTGAACCAAAGCCACCGAGGGGACTGCTGCCCACGCCACGCATACATTCGCATGCACACTCCTTTTTATTGAAGGCCACATTCATTCCATTTCCACACAAACATCCATGCCTGAGCGGGGATTTGAACCTCTCAAATGAAATAAGTTGGTAACTCTCTTAACACGGTTCAAGGACAATAAGAAGCTCGAATAGAAATGTGTATGTGTAACCTCAGTCACTCGATTTCTCTGTCAAGATTTCAAAAAACTGCAATAAGGGCAATTCCATGGTAGTATAACGTCATGATGGTAGTCGACTTTCCTAATATTTAAAAAAAAAGCTTCTAACAAGCTAAAAAAGCTTCTGGATTCCATTCCGTTATCTGTCCCGTTAAAAATCGTCAAATATTTTTTTTCAAATATTCAAATATCACCAACTTTTTTATTGTTGTCATTGGTATAATTGAAGTTCGCTTGCCATTTTTGACGATATTTATAATCTTATGGTGGATTTATACCACCACGTCAAAAACGAGGATAGCGGCGAAAAACGGTCGTTTTCGAGGCTTCTTCCAGGCTTCCTATTGGTTCTTTTGAATCGCTGTTCGCCGCTCTTTTGACGCAGTGATGTAAATCCACCATTAGGCGTCTGAAACAGCTTGGGGATGTTTAATGATACAGATAACGGAATTCAAGCAACTTCTCAATAAATTAAGGGTGAGCTGGGTACCAAAATGGTACTCTCTAACCCACCCAATGTTTTTAGGCAGAAGAAGCTTTTTTTGTATGAAATAAGGGAGAATTCAAACGTGACTGATGTTTCATTACCTTGGAATTGGCCATAATGGACCCTAATATTTCGAATCTCCAACAATTTCTCCCTTGTGTCCCATCAGAATTGCTGGGAATGGTTGAAAACTTGGAGGGGAACCCGCGAGCGTCGCGCCATGGTCTACGACTTCTTCTTCACCCTCGTCATCACCCTTTTCGGTGCGGGTCTGCTGTGGCTGTGTGTGGAGGGGGCCATGTACTACTACAGGCTCAAGCAGTTCAACCAGTCCGCGGCCCTAGTCAAGGTGGCCATTGCCCAGATGGTCGTCAACATCGTTTGGACGGTCGTGTTCGTCAAGTGAGTGAATTGCTTTAACTAGATGAGTGAATGGTTGCGCTTTTCATTACGGTTTTAACGTACCACTGTTGCTTTTAAAAAATGTCAGGTTATTTATTATGGAACAAGTATCGAAATATCAGCACAATATATGAATTCATAAAAAGACAGTTAAAAGTCAAGTTTCTTTGAAGATAATACAAATTCCCAAAGTTTAAATGTTGTTTACTCTCAGCCTAAAGGAGACTACAGACGGCCGTATATTTATTTAGATTGTGTTAAAATTTTGATCATTTGAAGACCCAGTATTCGATTAATCGATACTCTCCCATATTTCCCCCCATCACTTGATGGTCTTCTTAAGTAACCCGAAAGGGAATGCTTCATTCTATTTCTATAGTGCTTCCAAAATAGACAATCTGTTGTACTTATCATTTTGCACCCCATTTCCTCAAGTTAATAATGAACATAATTTTTTCTCACTCAGCGCGTCAAAAAGAACACTATGCAAATAGCTTATTTGTAAACACATTTACTACAATTGCCACTCTTTTTAGGTTCAATAAAAACACCTGGGTCAGTTGGAGAGAACATCGCTGGCTCGTGCGTGTGGTGGACCGGGAGAAGACTTCTTCCCTTCTTGCCAGTTCTTCTGAACCAGAAACTACTGCCAGTTCTTCTTCTGCTTCGCTTTCTTCTACTGCCACTTTGTTTCTGGAGCCCCGTTCGCAGCCCCCGCAGAGAGTACACGAGAATCTGAGGGTTCAGCAAATGGTTACCGCAGTTTAGGAGTGACGATTCAGTGTTCTAAGCCGCTTGGATTTGAAAATAAAATTAAGTCTTCTTTTTAAAAAAAATCCGAGCTTGTCTTGAATTGACAGGTTAGAATCGATTAAAGGTTGCTTAAGTCAGGGTTTACGATACTATGAAGTTACGGAAGTTTTCTAGGAAATACAAAATCTTAATTTCCACTATTTATGGATTTTTTAAGTTATTTTAAAGGTAAAATATTTTTATTGATAAAATAACATTAGCGGTCAATTATAAAAATAGCAATTTCATATAACAGCTACAAGAAAAAAAATTATTTCTTTTATTATGTTGCCAATAAATTAAATTATTATTCCTAATTAAATTTTACTTCCTGTAAGTTTTTCACTCAAACTTAATGCATATTATGGCCTTTAATCATATTTTATATTCACACAAAAATGTACATCATAGATTAAATTTAAGATTGTAAGGTAGTTGGAAGATTCTTTTGGGTTCGGCTTGTATTACATCTTAATATAGAATCACACCCATTCCTTATAAAAATAAAACTCGGTAATTCATTTCAAGATGGAATTCTCTCTGTAAATAACCGTGAAATACTGAACTGCAGATACGGATAAAAAGAACAATATTCTGGTTAGACATTCCCCACTTATGGGCTCCCTGTAGGCTAAAATTATTTTCAACGCATTTTTCTTCCCTTCTAGCCTAAAAATAAAGTTGAAGTACCAACATAGTTTGAAAAAACCTAAGGAATGTTCTTCACCAGGATTATACATTTTTTGGTTGCATCTAATTGGGTGATACTATGATTGATGAAAATGATTTTTTACGTTGTTGATCGGCAAGAGAGGGTAATACTATATTTTTAAAAGTTTCAGAGGATACATAAATTTTTGGCCCTACATCTTATAATACTGAATAATACTTAAAGTGGGAGTTAAAGTTATAGGGTTTGTAAATTTCCCTAAAAATAGTGTTTCACTTCTTTTTGGACACTCCATTTTGACTCTCCTTGTGATAAAAGTTGACTTAAGCCTCATAACCCCTTGCTACGACCAGGGGGAATTTCAGGGTATGCTACCTCTTTCCGAAATCTCAAGATTCAAATTTTTCACTTAGAAAACAACCAAAACTACTCCATAAGCTAAGATGTAAGTAGGGGGAAGCTGCTTTTGGGGGGTTTCAGGGGGCTTCGCTGGCCGCACAAAATGAATCGATGGGCCGTGATTGGAAATTCCTGTGATAGTTCATTCCTCAGGATCCTCTTTTTTGGTCACATTTTTTTTATGTTCCAATCAATGCTTATGGATCATATGGAAAATGGAAGTATTGTCCATTTGCGGGAAAAGTGCCAAAACAAACACTCTACCTCTAAATGTCCATTTCTACACATAATAGACATCCAGAGATGAGAAAGAGGGATACTTATATTTTCTTTTATCCTGAGCACTGATATCTCACTAAGCCTAGGGGGATTAGGATCTAGTTTTCTATTTCTAGCACAGGGTTCTTTTCTTACCGAGTATGTTGCTCTTATAAAAGCCCCAAAGAAATTTTCTGATTTCTTATAGTATTAGTATTTTATTTCGTTTAGTTTTATTATACGAAATTTTTTAAAAAGTAAGTAAAAATAATTTTTCATTTATTTCCAATGTGTTATTTTCTCTAACTTTTTTCGTTTCTTTTCGAATATTATTCATATACTCGAAAAACAAAAATTAAATTCTTTACTTATTTTTCTTTACTTAATTGTTAATTTTACTTAGATTTACTACTCCAAATTCTTTTTATTTAAGATCCTTTTCTGGATTTTACAATTTTCAGAGATTAAAAAAAAAGATTAGATTTTTAGAAAAATTGTAAATTAGCTTACATAATACATAATTTTTCTTTCTTTCTTTTTTTGAACTTAAGGTTGGAATAAAAATTTTATGACAAAATTTAGACTTGGTTTAACTTTTAATCGATACTTAAATATTGGTGTATCATATATTTTTTTTAAATTTTAAACTTGTGTTTAGTTGCAGTGTATTCTAATTTAGGGGGCTAGAGTTTAAAGTATTTGTACTCATTTTCTATGTTCTAAAAAGAAAATTTCCGATTTTATGATAAATACATTTCTTCCAAAGGGAAAAATATATCGAAACCTCCTTTTTGGCTACGCCCCTATGATAAAGTCAAAAATCTTTCTCAATGAAACCCAACACTGCCAAAGAAAGACGCCCACCCACCAAACAGAAAGTCACAAGCTACCATTGATGGGGGAAGGGACATCAAGTGAAAAAGGAAAATTCATAACGTCAAACGTCACATAAACTTCCACCGTTTCATAAGCTCATTTCTGCAGTCTCGGGTTTCAGCAGCCCAAACTTTCCCCAAACGGCCGAGTTTAGATGCTATCGATACCGGACGCGTCGGTTCTGAAGTAGCGATTTTCGAAGAATCGCCCGTTTCAATGTGTTCCGAGTCGTATAGGAGTATCGATCCACGGTCGTGGAAAATTCGAAAGTGTTAAGAAAATGCATAATTTAACGATTTAAATTCGAAGTATTGGAGTGTGCCTTCGACAATGAAGTTGTGTTGTTTAACAGCAAATGGTGTGATACAAACGGCCCTTAAAAAAGCAGTTTAAAAAAGTCTGAATAAATCGCAAAAGATGTTGCAACTCATTAGTCTTTTGTTTTTTTTTTACTGAAACTGACCGAAATTATGAATCTTATCTTATTTATAAGTTTTGGTGCATTCCATGGTATTTTTGTATAAATAACAGATTAACTAAGCAGAACTAGTCCTGCTTAGAAGAACATATTTCCATTGACTTGAAGGTAACGGAAATAAATGTAACAGAACAAAAAATATTCAGTATTCAAAAATTAATTCATATAAACTTTTGCATTCAAAGGGAAAAGGCATTTCCGGAAAAATCGAATTTTATTTAGACAGAGAAGAATATAACGTTGTTTTATCACTCTATTGATGTAAAATGCAATTAACAAAGATATTGGTATTGTTTATATTTTAAGTATACCCATCCAAAACATGAATCCCATTTAATTATCACTTAAGTATTTTTTATTGCCAATTAGCGACGCCACTTTCACTATCCTAAATTAATTTTTATTTAAGAACTTTAATTTCAGATTACTTTATACGTATTATTACTATTGATAATTTTTTTTAAAGATTTATAAATGGGAAAATGCATATATCTAAATCTATTGATAGGGACCGACTCGTGGAATTTTATTGATGCGGTGGACCAAAATTTGGATTTGGAGAATAGAAAATTATTAAGATTTATTACGGATATTTTTAAACCATTTTTTAAATAAATTTTTGAAAATATTAGGTGAGCTCACAGCTCCTTCTGGGAAAACATTGAGGGTCTTGAGCCCAACTCTAACTCTATGGAGGCTGTATCGATCGTGCCTATGTATATATCTATTAATAAAAGTAAGAAATATTGTAAATATATTCTTATTACTTGAACAATATAAATATAATCTGGAATTTAACAGTATAAAATGTAATATTTTCAGAATTAATATGTGTTGCAGAAAAATAGAAGTGTAATATATTCTACAAATACCACTAGTTATAATTGCTAATTTTGTTTTAATATTTATAATGATAATAAATAATTGGGTTTTTTTCGCAGTTACATACATTATATTAATTCTAACTACCTGGAAACACAGGTTTTTAACATAACATATGAAGCAAATATGCGATAGAAAAATTAGGTGTTGCCATCTGGTTTAAAATCAACTGACTTCTATTTCCCACACACAACAGTGCATACTTCTTTTTAATCTAAGTAAATGATAAAACTTTTATTTAAAATTTTATTCAGAAAAATTAACTAACAGTCTTTTTTTACTTTGAAGGAGCATAGGTTTTAATTTTACAAAGTATGTATAAAAAAGAAAGGTAACTTTTCTGCTCTCTGTAAAGTTAGAGAATTAATTAAATAACTATCCATGTTTTAGAAGAAAAATTTGAAACATAAATAAATTTTAAAGGACTTTCACGTTGCAAAAAGAATATAATTACCGTTTAAAGCAATCTTATAATAATTTATATATCGAAAAGACCCTTTCCCTATATTACAAATTTAGCTTCACCAAATGCTCTCTAGGTGTCAGCACCACCGTAAAAAAGGGCACCGCTGGGCTGAAAGTGTAGTCTTTCATAAGGTTTTTAAGATGATCTTGGGGATATTTAAGGGGTTATTGAGGGGGATAATCATTCATTAAAAATATTTATTAAGGTTCATTTACACTGTTAAACTTTCAATGTTCATCCCAAGTGATCCTCACAGATAAATCACTCATTTGTATGTAATATCGAAGGAGTGAGGAGTGAAGAGACAAATTTATTCTTTTTTGACCAAATTGCCTAGTTCTTTACAAACTCTAAACTTTGTTATTTTTTCATCAGATATTTTTTTTTTTATAATTTTTGCTATGCATTCTGTAATTCAATGGTTCCGTTTTAAAAAAATCCGTTTCGCTCTTAAATATCTCTCTCTCGCTCTTGTTCCCTTCCTTTTAAATTCTCTCTTATTATATCTTTCACTCTCTCCATTTTGGTATTATTTTTACCTTTTTTAATATACCTTAATGTATCTTTATTTCTTTTGTAATGTCTCACTTACCATCACTTAATATTTCTTTTATTCCAAAAGAAGGAAGGAATTTAACACGAATGAATACACAAATTATCTGCATTTAGATTATTTAGCCTATGAACTATATTAGAGAATAGAGCATTTTCAATCACATGACTCGGACCTAACAACGGCCTTAGCAACAGAAGGTTACAGTTTTTTGCCCTGCAGAAGGTTAACAGTTACAGAAAATAGCTGGTCGTGCAATTCTTCTATTGGAGCATTTGCAATCACGTCACAATCTCCATAACAACAGATACCTCGTCACCTAGCAACCACCTTAGCAACAGTTAAAAGCTCTACAAAAGATTATAGTAGGGGAGCCCATGATGTTAAATGTGGATTTACTCGAGCGCGTCAGATAATAATCATAGGGGGGATACCTTGCATGCTTTTGAGTAACTCCACCAAATATAAGCTCTCTATGTAGGGGGGTTTGTCTAGAACAGCCCGTCAAAATTTGAAAGAAAAACTAGTTACATGGACCTACTCGAGCGCGTCAGATTGGCTACAGAGACAGTTAACAACTAGTTGAGACTAGTTTCCTGGCTACTAGTCTATAAACAATTTGTTTCGTACATTTTTCTTGAAAAGAGCGATAGCGTCTTACCGGTCTTGGCTTTACTTTGCAACTTTGTAACCCTTGCCCACCGCTCAAATCGTCAGCTTTTAGAAAATGTACACTTTTTAGCTGGTAACTAACCTACCTCATCTTAATCTGACGCGCTCGAGTATGTCCATGTAACTAATTTTTTTTTTACAAATCTGACGGGCTGTTCTAGACAAACCCACCAACATAGAGAGCTTATATTTGGTCGAGTTACTCAAAAGCATGCAAGGTATCCTCCTTATGATTATCTGACGCGCTCGAGTAAATCCACAAAAACACTCTGGGCTATATTAACAGTTAAAAGAAAAAAAGCCGGTCGTGACGTCACTTGAAAAGACCGTATGGTAGAAAACCGTATGGTAGAAAAAAATTCATTCTCCGCTAATACAAACGGCTAGAGTCCTGTGCCTTTCAATTTTTAAGACTTTGGATCAATTTTCTTAACTTATTGCAAAAGATGTTAAATGCTTCCCCCCTCCCAGAAATCCAACCTGGATCAGTCCTTGTGTGTAGGTTGGCTATATTCCATTCAAAGGGTGTGAATTTTGAGACGTGAAGGTGAACGAAAGAAATTAGTATGAGAAACGGCAGTATCTACTATATACTAAGAGCAATTATTATTTATCGTATCCATAATACTGGAGAGAATTGTTAAGTTTAAAACAAGTGAAATCAATTTGACTTGACTTATACCTTATACAGTATACGATTCAAAAATGAATATACTAGACATTTTAGAAGTTACGGATTTATTTGGAACCAACGCCTCTTAAAGTCATGGAAGTAGAGTGTATACCCGTGTATGTATAAGTGACAATGCTGAAATCCAATGAGATGGCTTACAGAGTAACTAGCATTGAAGTAAGAATGTTTGAAGAATAATTAATAATAAAAGGAGAAAAAACAAAAACTTCTACCAATTTGCAAGTTTCTTTAATAGTTTAATTAAATTTTGTCTTTATTTAACTAAAAAATACAAAACAACATGATAACATTGAAAATTTGCTAAGTTGCAAACTTTTTCTTTTTTGAGGACTGAAAAAGTGCTATAAGAGGGCAAATCAGGAAGTCCTTTCCCCTAATTTTTTTTTCCAAAATAAGGTCCAAAAAGGTAATTATAAATATAACATAATATTCAATATATACTTTAAATTCTATGCTATAAATTTATACTCTTGAATAGATCATCTTGCCATAAACTTCTTCACAGGACAAAATACATACTTTACCTAACGGTGCACCTTACTTCTATGACGTTAAAGGAGGTTGATTCCAAATAAAAACCTTGTACGGACTTTTGAAACACCCTGTGTAAGTAGTATCAAATAGCTCCTTATTTATTTCAAAAGATAAAAGGTAACGATGAATGCTTACTTTAGTCATAATATTAGATTTTTTTCAACTATGAAACTAAGTGTGTTTAAATAAAATTAAAAGAATTCAGCATAAAGTACCATAAAATCATAAGAAATTTATTACCGTTTAAATTTTAACAAAATGAATAGTAAAGCTTCTTTAAATACAAATGAAAACTAATATTTATCCTTCATATTGTCTTTAGCGCTTAATGGACTAAGTAAATCTTTTCCATGCCTCGCTTGTGTTTGTATACCTTCTTCTGTTTAAGGAAGTGAAACAATGGGTGAAAACGCAAGTTAAAAATAATATTACCGCTTCCGAGGTCGTATAACATTTGCATTTCTGTCTGGATCCCACCTAAACACTAATTACTACAATTAAGTAATGTTAGCATAACATCCTACAGGGTTGGACCACAAATTATCAGGACATTAAGCAACCATACAGCAATTTGAATACGAGTAATTACGCATTTAAAAATTAACTTTTTTACTGTTGTGTTGTTTTGCTAAACGTTTCAAAGCATGTAATTTTAACATCAAAGTACGTAACATTTGAAGATTGAGGTAATTATTAGTGTTGTGGGTTGAAAATTTACATTAATTAATCAGCATAAGCAAAGTACGCATATATTTACTCCCTTTTTTTAATGAAAATAATACCCTAAGAAATTTAATTAAATACCTAAAATAAATTACCTAAAACCTTTAAATACCTTTATCCTTTACCTTTAAATACCTTTAATAAATCACCTAAATATGACGAATCAGTAAAGAATCAGTGTTTGTAATAAAGGTTATCAATCGTTTTGAAAAGTCAGATAAATTTATAAAAAATGCTCAACGAGCCAAATACATTCAAGCTTTTTTAAAATACAATAGCTGCAAGTATTTTTGGCAGCCTACTTAAGTGCGTTTCTCAATTTTTTGACGAATAAATCAATGTATTTCTAAATGAATTCTACGCAATTCCTGGGCAAGAATTTATCAAACAAAACAAGGAAGAAAAATTGCCTTCCAAACAGGAAAGAGTATTTAAAAGATTTAAATGTCAAAGAAGGTTTAAAAGAACTTAAATTATTTAAAAAATTTGTAGGGAATAATGTTCATGCGAAATGAAAGTACGTGAAAGTGTTTAGTGACCCGTAGTTTACAGACCCTTGATTTAAAAGTATCACAAAGGTATGTATTATTTTAAAATCTATATAAAACTGTTATAAATACCCTACAAATAAAAAATTGCAAGCAAATTTTATTCAAATAATGAAAAAAATAGAATAAAATATTTTGATATCTTATTAAGATTTTACCTCATGAATGCAAGTGTAGGAGTTTTACTACAACTGTTGACCACAAAAATTGGTTGAAGGGTGGGTAGAAGTAGGAGGAAATATCAGCAAAGATTAGCCCATATATACTTTTTGGCCCCCTGTATGTGACCACAAAAGGTACTTACAAAAGGTTTTAAAACCAATATCTCGAAACAAGATTTTGTTACACACCTCCATCTTTCACTCACCCCTTCAATTTTTAATTTCGAGTGATTTATTTAAAAAAATAATTTCACTACTTTTTATTTAACCTCTCCTTATACTTTTGTGATTCTATGTTAATTTTAGAACAGATTGGGAATACAGAACAGGTATCTCACTTAGCATAATTTCGTAGTGTATGCTATTTTTTGCATTACTTATTTAACCAAATTACAGAAACTTCAAATTCTTTATTAATTTTAAAATGAAGATTATTTTAGTATTTTTCCTGCTCTTCTCGAGCATTCAAATTTCAATTCTTTAAAAAAACCCACTCGATCTAATGATTGCCAATTCAATTATATCAATCGATACTCTTAAATTAAACTCTTCTCGCTCTCTTTCCACATATGGCAATGTTGTCAAGCAGAGTCAACTACGTCACAGACCAACAATCTGTCTCCCCAACCCAATGAATACCCCACTCACAGTCCGCTTCAATAATAATAATAACGCAACCACAGATAGCAGCAACCTGTATCAGAGCTATGCGAGGCCCGAGCGTAGGCATCGCCCATACGGGCCCACACTCAAGGCAAAAGGACTCCTACACGAGTCCAAAACCTACCCGTTTCTTGCAGATTAGCCGCCGTTGACACCTCCGACAAATTCTGTTTTTTCTTTTCCGTTTCATCGGCATCTTCGATTAGTTTGAATGAGCGTTAAACATCGTTGAGGCCGACTTTGATTGTATTTGCATGTCCCTCATTGGGATGAATTAGGCAATTGGAGAACCTTTGAGAGACGGAGAGAAGACCCACGCTTTGGCCTTTAATATGCTTATGTCTAGTGTGTAGCGAGGGCTGGAAGTACGCTCTGCTGTTTCGGAATAAGTCAGTGATTTGTTCATAAAAAGCTGCTTTTGAAAATGTTGTCTTCTAATTAACATTGAAAACCAAACAACCTATTATACAGTCACTCCACAAAGTATTCGTACACCCAACAAATTTGCACTAGTATACCTCCTATTATGGCTAAATTCCACGTGCAAAATCCAAACAAAAATTAAATCCTAACATAGTACGTTATCTTTCATTATAGTCTAGTAAAAAACAGAGCAAAAAATATCAGTTAGAAAAATTTATTTAAAAAAAAATGAAGTGGTTTGAAAGTCCAAACAAATATTCGTAAACCCATTGGGATCATTGCATTGCTGAAAAACATATTTTGTTCCTAATCCTAATTTAAAAGCACGTGCATGCAATTTTTTTTCTTGAGGTTTATAATACCAATAGCTTTCAAATCACTTCATTGTTTTTTTAAATTTTCTAACTGTTCTGGTATTTTTTGTTCTTTTTTTAAGATTATAATGAAGAACAACATGCTATAGTATATTAGGATTTAATTTTTGTTTGGATTTTGCCCGTGGAATTTAGCCGTAATAGGAGTTATACTAGTGCAAATTTGTTGGGTGTACGGATACTTTCTGAAGTCACCTTATGTAAAGAATATAAGGCTTCATCATTTGTGTTACGGGAGTAGCCAAAGGGGATCTGAGATATTCCCAAAGTCAGAAATTTTAAAGAAAAGAAAAGACTACGTTCACCCCATATCCACCCAAACACCGATATCCCCCTCCAAATTTTCTTCTGGCTATGCTAATGATAGTGTTACGATCATTTAATAAAACTGCCATTTCTTTTCAGCCTAATTATTTTTATTTATCAATATAAAAAGTAGTATTGAAATTGAATTTATATTGTAATTTCACAAGTGATTACTGAATTTTTAAAAAACATAATTTTCTTACTTTATTGGTTCCATGGGTGGGTTCCACATAAGGCTCACTTCACACAACCACTATACGCTCTAAAAAATCTTTGCTATGATATGTATTTTAACAAAATACGATAGAATTAATATTAATTATAAAATAACCTAATCAGTTCTTAAAAGTTTCGAAATAGCTATGCAACTATACAAACTATCTAAACTATCTCTGTTACACCCAACTTTTTTACTTCTGTTTATTCATATTATATCTTTACCTTATAAATTTCTACAAAATTAATTAATTATAAAATTATGTACTTTTGTAAATTACACATTTGATTGGAATAAAACACACAGAGTTTTAGATGAAAAATAACCTCTACAATGTAAATTTTATAAGTTATAGAGAATTAAAAGGAATAAGTAATTCATCTCGTAAATTATCTGCGAACTCTATTAATTTGGAGGAGTGTAATGAAATTTTCAACTATAAAAATTTATTAGATCCACCATGTTTTAATAGAAGAATTGTTCATAACGTTTTACGTTAATGTGGCAAACATCAAATTGTATGTTTTATTAAAACATTAAATGCAGGATAAGTATTTCAGAAAAAAGGCATTTGTATATTAATTAATACTTTATTAGAACATTAGTAACATCCTATAAACCTCCGTCAGCAATTATGAGGAATGTTGAAATTTTAAAAAATAACAATATTTGAAAATATACATCAAACACATAATTTTGGGTTAGAAACATTTTTAAGTACAATAATGAGTAGATTATTCGTTACTACAAATTACGTGCTTTTATAACAAAATGAAAGATGAAAAGTAAGTAGGGGAAAATATTAGGTACTTTGCAGTAAAAATTAGATCGCTTTACAACAAACATTATTAAAATTAAAAAAGTACATTTTAAAATAAAACGAATTTAAGTACAAAAATATTTTAGAGGCAGTGTATCAACTACTTTCACAATCCTTTTAAATTCATTCGCATAAAAAATATATTTACATAGACATTTAAAAATGCTTCTTCGTGCTGTTTAAGAATACCAAAAAAAAAGAGGGTTAAAATCATAATTAGGCATTTAATTTTATACGCTTTGTGCATAACGCTGTCATAAAAAAAGATAGAAAGTTTAATTTCAATTTGTTTCATAGGCTTTTTCCTCTTACTAAATCTCAGAAGTGGGACTTGGGAAAGATCAGTAATAAAATTTTTACGGTGAATAAGTTTTTGACAGCACACGAGTTATTTCTTACAAATTTCATCACACGTTGACCGTAACGCACATTCTTACACGAACAAACACTAAACCTGATTTTTGAGTTAGTAAAGTTATTGCAGACTTTGAGTTACCTTTAAACGTATGCAGATTATAATCCTTCAGTGACAAACTTAACCACAAGTCTTCTCTGAAATCAAGCTCTATCTACAGACAGCACTAATTCCGCATGCAACTTGTCCAAAATATTCAAATCGAACAGTTACAAAAACGATAGCTTGACAGCTGTCAACTCAAATGATTGCCTAAATCTTAGTGACGTCACTGAACATGGCTTCTTTAATTTCAAACACAAATATACCAGTTATTTAAATGTTTAAAAGTATTAAGCTTAAAGGTTATTGACTGCCAAATCCATTTTTATAGAAATCTCGTCTCGTGACGTCACTCGAAGGGTAATAGAGTTGTATTTGATTATATTATTGGAAAGTTACATGCGGTCGCAAACTTACAAGAGAAACGAAAAACATCATTTTGAGCGTATTCCGGTCTTTGCACCATTCTTCTTAGTAGACATAAATTATAAAAAAAATCAATGACAGCAGACTTTGTAAAAAAAAGGCGGACTTCAAAGTACGGAAGCCACAGGGGATGACTATACACGCTGAGGATCAATTAATTGACTGTCGTTGAAGTAGTTCAGTTCAGCGTTTGCTCCAGTCTCGGACTTGCACTCTCACCGATTGGCCATCCTGTCCGGACTTGACTCGATAGAACTTCTGGTGCTCGCTCTTCTCCCCACCCATGTTCTTCAGCTTGAGGGGGCTGGACAGAGGGGTGAAGGACTCCGGTGAGAACAGAGGGGGCATGCGGAGGTCGCTGGATGACTTGGACCTGGTTGCTGACCCAGAGGGATAGGCGGACTTCTTTCGGATCGAAGCCGTCGCGTTGTGGTGCAAGGGGGACTCTGGAGGCGACATGGAAGACGTGCTGCCGTAGTGGTCGATTTTGATCACCCTAGGGGGAGGGCTGGATGGAGGGGTGGGAGGGAACGGGGACTGGTACCCGGATTCTGGAGGCGATGTAGGGATCTTCCTGGTCCTCAGAGAGGACGAGCTGTACCAGTTCGGGGACTCGGTGGACCGTCCTCCTTTTCTGCTGCTGGTGCCATTGGTGAGAACGTCGTGGTGGTGGTGATGGTTCTTCTTATTGATCTTCACTTCGTGCGTCTTGGAGTAAGTGTCGTTGTTGTTGTACCCCCAGTTGTCGTTCCGCCCGTTCTTGTGGAACGACGAGTTGTTGTAGATGGGGGAAGAGTTGCTGTTGCGGTACGACGAGTCGTAGTAGTTGTTGGGAGAGTGCAGCGAATCGGTGGACTTGTAGTACTTGGAGTGCGAGAGGGTGGAGTAGGGAGCGGACTTGGACTCGTGGACTATCTTCACCATCCTGGGGAGGGTGGTGGTGGAGGATCTGGTTCTTGGAGGGCTGGGCGATCTGTCGTCGTCGGACATGGACACCTGCACGTTCTTGTCCGTCTTGACCCTCCTGTTCACCTTGCTGTAGACGGCCCCGTTGTTGAAGGTCTCGTACCGAATGGGCTCGCTGATCCTACTCTTGGGGACCCTGTAGAAGGAGTCGCTGCGCTCCCCGTAGTGGCCGGACAGGTTGGACCTCCCCAGGGAGTTGGTGTCGCCGACCGAGTAAGCCGAGCTCATGTCGGTGAAGGAGTGGTTGTTGTTGTTGTGGCTCTTCTTCTTCCAGCTGTTGTAGTTGCTGTCCTCTCCCATGTAGTAGGTCTTGACGGGGGTCTTGGACCTGGAGGAGCCGGAGCTGGAAGATACTTCGAAGGGGGAGGCGACGGTGGAGCGGCCCAGGGTGTGGTGGACGGGGGTGCTGGGAGGGTAGGGCGGGGAGGGGCTGTGCCAGTTGGAGGAGGAGGAGGGCCGGTGGTTTCGGAGGGTGGAGTCTCGGGAGCGGTCCTTGGTCAGGGTGTTGCGAGGAGACAGGTCGCTTGGGCTGGACCTAGAAGCAGAAAAAATATGTACTGATTTGAGAGAAGATCTTCAGTTGCTGAACATCCATTAATTATCATCACTTTCATTCAAATATACCGATAAATCAAAATTAGGCTTGGATGCGAAAAAGAAGTAATTTTAGCTATGATCTTATAGACATCCTAACAAGAGTGTGAAAGTTTAAAAAGGGAAACTTTAACTTTTGGTTTTTTTCTCAGAGCTCTTATCTTCATTTCATTAGCCATAGAGAGATAGAGATAGAGAATCCAAAATTACACTTCTATAAATGGTAGCTCTTGTTACCAGACATGGATCATTACATGCCCAGTACATTCTTCTCTAGTGGCTATCACTGGTCATTTTTTTTTTAAATTTTCAGTATCTAGCATCCGTATTGAGGGTCCTGGTATGTGACTGTTCTGTCCTCACCAAAGAGAAGGAGGTATGAAACTTTAAACTTGCATGACCCCCACAATAAAGCACATAGGATTTTAAGTACAAAGCAACACCAAATAGATATTTGTACTTCCACAAACGGTATTCCTGAATGTTTCGGGTAGTTAAGTTAGGCTATACCATTCAGGTTTGGTTTGAAAATAAAAAAATTAAAACAAATTATTTCAAACAAAGAATAAAAATGCAACATCCAGAAATTCCTATCAGCGTCACTAAACCACCTTTAAACTCCCCACAAACACTCTGAGCTCGAATCCTGACTGGTTCTTTAAAGAAGTTCACAAATAATTTTCAAACCCTATTCAAACAATAACAACTTTTAAACTGGATGCCTCGAAATCCTGTTCGCCCAGAACAAAAACATTCTTTGGGAAAGTGAAAGCTGGACGGACGAACGCGTTGGTTTTGAGTGGACGCAGACAAAAAGCTCTGAATCCTTTCTTCAAGAGACACAAAATACAAAAGGAAGGGATGATTAAAAGCCAACTTCAAGTCTTGGGGAGCGTTCATGAATTACGTCACCTTTTTTACGGGTTTCTAGTATGTTGACAAATTCTACTTGAATATCTGGCACTGTAACGTTTAAGCATCGAGTCATGGCCGTATCCAAGGGGGGGTAGGTGTTCAACCCCCCCCCCCCCCGATATTTTGGTATAATTTGTATACTGTTTTCTTTCATTGAAAATCATGTGACTTAGAAGGAGCAGTCTTCCTTGATTAAATGTCAAATCAAGAGTCTCAAAATGAGTTAAAAAACCACTTTTAAGGGCAAAATTCCAAAATTTTCTGGACGAGGAACCCCAAACCTCCTCAAAACTTTTTCATTTATAAATTGTGTTTTCTTGTGCTCTTAGGGAGTAATCTAAAAGGTCTCAAAATGAACTAAAATACTATTTTTGGGGACAAATTCCCAAAAATATTCTGGGGGAGAACCCCTTCAGATCCCCCAATTTTACTTGGGATTCACATTGTTTACAGAATTTTGAAATTTAGTGCACCAAAATTAAAATCCTATGTAAAAGGCATCTAATAATTAACGCATAAATGTACTCGTAAAGAGGTACCTCAGAAAAAACGTTGAGTCAACCCCCAGAAACAAAAGTCAGGTTACGGTCCTGTATCGAATTTACATTCAATAGTTACCCAAAATAAGGGTAAGATACTTTTTTATAACTAAATATATTCTATTTATTAAAGCATGTGTTTGTAATAAGAATATTAGATACCTGATAGAAAGTATAGATTCTCAACTTAATTGTCAAGATAATTATACTTGGTTTTGTAGCTTCACGTAATAGAGGGGTCAACTTACGAAAATAAACAAGTTATAATGCTCTATAATCCATTAACACTATTTTAAAAGGTACTTTCATGGAAATCATACCAGTTCAGTGACCTTTTTTCTAGATTTTTCTAGAGTGTTCTTTCTTTACTCTTTTACTTTTTTCTGTTTTTTTTTAGAGCTAAAAGTCAAGGCTTTTCAAAACCTTTTTAACTTAAAGGTTAAACTCCTTTCGAAACTGGACAAAGTCGGATTTAAAATGAAGACTCTAAGAAGAACACAAAATGCTGTATTGAAATAAATTTAAGTTGGACCAATAAAAATTTCACGACATTTGCCTACAATGGATGTGGGGTCACTAGCCTGAGTCAAGCGAGGTGCCTGAACTCCTTTATACCGTAATTTATGGATAGCCCCCCTGAGAAGCAAGCATTGAGTCACTTGTCGTGTGAGTCGCTTTCTTTTCTGGCCTTCGAAATCTTGTGATGGGCATTAACTGGTTTTGTTTGAACAAGGAGCGAGGAGGGTGTAAACTGGTTTGCACTTAGCGTTGAACCTTAAAGAGGGTTTTTGTTTTCAGCCAACACTTGGAAGAGGGAAAATAGCTATTGATTACCCAGCTTTCCCACGATCCTCGGAAGGGATCATTGTAAACGTCACTGAAGATCAGGAATGCTTCACGTGTGGGTGCATTTCGAGCTTCTTTAAGATTGAAGTGTTAAGAGAAGTTAATATCCGAGTTACCAAAACAGCGTTAAAGAATAAATGCGGCTAAAATTTAATTCAAGGGATGGGATGTCTCCATGATGAGTATCACAGAGGTTGGTAGGGTTGATAAGACATTTTAGGTATGATTTTAGCATTCCAGACACAAAGAACACACTCAACAAAAGGGGTTTTAAGAAAAACGCATTTGAGAAGTTTCTCGTCGAAGAACGAGAAATAAGGTAGGTAGAATTCAAGAATGTCTCAATTTATGTAGTTTACTTAAGTTTGAGGAAAATTAAAACAATCGCTGAACCCCAATGTTTAATTCCCAAGCATGGTGGATCTTTAGTTTTCCAAACCAGATAAAGGAATGAGTTGACCGTGACCAGCCCAGTAATGGAACTCCGGACTTGTGCTTGTGGCATGAATCACGAAGCGTTCACGCCACACGGCAATATATAAAAACAATTCTTGATTTGATTGAGTATGAAAATGCTCATTGAACAAAAATATTTTTTAATTTAGAACAGGCAAACGCAAAATTCTTACAGCTAGCTGAATTTTTGCCAACGCTAATGTCTAAGTAAGACCCCCTCCGTACAGACAATTCACATATCTCTCCAAAAAAAGGACATAACCCAAAAGATATCTTACCTGTGCCCAGACATCTCAATGGTGATCCTGTTCCCTCCGGACTTGGTTCTGGTGCTTTCCCCTCGGGAATCGGCGGGACCGGCGGTGATCTCTTTAGGCCCGAAGTGGTCGTCCACCCAACGGTGGGCGGAAATCGGCAGCTGCCCGTTTTGCTGGCGGTGGTTGAGGGTCCTGGACCGCCGAGACTCCTCCTGGACGCGTTGGGACACGTTCTCGAACTCTTTAGGGTCAGTGTAGTACTGGATGGTGCGGGAGGTCTCCCCAGAGCGCTCAGGGACCATTCCCTCTTCCGCCTCCTCTTCAGGGACCTGGAACGAAAGTATTGTCATTTGGATTTTTATTCGGTAAGTTGGTTATATATCCTGACAGCGCTTTGAGTGAAATTATCCCTGAGCCAAAGGGTTTCTTCAAAATAACATACTATTACCTCTTATTTAAAATTTATTAATGATTTTTGATTAAATTTAGGAATATTAAAGCTTATTATAAACTTCTGTCCGATTTTCTTTTTTTGTAGCTTGGGTGGACAGTAGGTACTAGAAAATATTTTTCAAGCTGCTTTTAAAAAAAATAAAACAGGAATACTTGGCTGAGTTTATGGGTTGGATCTTTTATCGTAGTCCTCAAGTTTCTTCTCTATGTAGTATTTGTTAAACCTATTTAAATTTATTCATTTTCTACTATCACTAGTTTTTTTTTTCTAATTTGAATAAAATTGTTAAGCAATATTTATTTTTACTTGAGATATTGAAAGAACATGTTATCCCTCAGACCAATTGCACCTACTTAGGTTAAAACCACGCCTATGGACTTCACGCCAACATAAATATTTATTGATTTAATTTAATTTACAAATGTGGGCGTTTCTTTTAACTAATTAAAGGTAAATATATTTTGCGCTCTAAAATGAATGGATGATAGAAAAATACTTTTTCGAGTTTATTTCTTCTTTTTTAAAAATCATACAAAATACAAAAATAATTATATTTTTATAATTTTATAACATGGTTAAGGCAAAAAAAAAATGAAAATTACAAAAAGTACGTTGATTATTTTCCGGTAACGCATTTTCATCTTAAAGGAACTATTCTAGGTTAACAAATCCCATACTAACATTTTTAAAAATTTTTTTAAAGTAAACACGCAATGGAAAAAAAATACTTCACTCATCCTTCACAACACATCAGCAGAAATTTCATACCTAATTTTCCATCCAAAATTCAGCCCCTATCTCCCAACCCAAATAAATCAAGCTTAAGTTGTTTTGAGCCGGGCAAGGACAAGATCTGAGAAAATTGAAGGTCACACTCAATCCAGTTGTCAAGAGGTTGGTTGCCCACAGGATTTGTGTGCACCGGCTGCTAGAAACACCTGTTCGAATTCGTGTGAAGGCGGGATTTTCTAGTTTGACAACTAGTAGAGATGGATGAGAGTTTATAACAGAGGAGGCCATGAATAGGTCCAAGTGCAAATCGGAGTAATGTTTAAAGATTTCGATTATGGATTGCCAAGAATCGATGCTTAACGTTGTCTTAAGGGGCATAATGATACAACTACAATTCAACTTTTAGCTTTTTGAGCTCTGCTTTATCAATTTTAATTTAAAATATGAAGCTATATCCCCTGAAAAGAGTTTTGCTAGATCTTCTCTTATTTTACCATTTTTGTTATTAATGTATGTGTATAAAAAGAGTATAATGTTCCGAAAATCAGTGCATCGTACGTCAAGAAATCGTCGCTGATGACATCATGCAGCGGTACTCCATGTGGTTCAAGGGAGTAAAAAGAGCTAATTTTGGTAATTCATAGTCAGATTTAAACGATTATGATATTGCTTACTGTTGTTTTGATCAATTCTTACTCCCCTTGAATAATGAAAGCTTATATTAAGTCAAAAAGACCCTTAAAAGTCACTTACATCATCCTTCTCTTCCGCAAGCAGTCTCAAATAGAGAGGCCAATACATTCAAGAAGGTGAGCAGAAAGTGAAGGCTCATTCACACTGTTCATCCTGAGTGATTCACTCCTGTGAATCGCTAGTTTCCATAGAAAAGTGAAGGAATAAAGAGTGGAAAGAAAATTTACACTCTTCACTTTGGATGATTTCTCCAAACTGAACATAAAAAGAGGTAAGTGCGAATGAGCCTTCAGTTCAAGGAGAAAAAGTCTTCACCCCCCTCAATAAATTAAATTCATTAGAGATGTCCTACTAGATCTAGCTCTCTAAGTACTAATTGAATCACAATTAGGGGACTATTAACGGTCAGCTACTCTATATGCGATGTTTACAACCAAGTTGCTCGTATATAAGCGGAAGTTAAGGATTAAAATTTTAAGTTTACAACTTCATATTCTTGGTAGACGGAGCTTCATCAGAACTTGTTTATAAAAATAAAGTTTTCAACATTGTTGACCACTTGGTTGGTTGGCAACCAAGTCGACCGTCAGTTACCCTTTAGGATAAAAGAGTGCGGGCTTTACCTCGTCGTCGAATGCCTCCTCGTGGTGGTGGGTCCGGACGGTTTCCGTGGAGACCTCCCCGTCCTTGAGCTCGGAGGTCTCCTTCACCTCGTCCTTGTCGACGATCTTCTGCGAGCGGCTCGAGTAGTGCGTCAACTTGCCGTTGAAGTTGCTGAAGCTAGGGTCGTCCGGAGAGATGATGGTGCGCTGGTGGATCTCCTACAAAATAAGATAGGTTAGGACAGAGCGAATCAATGTGGTATGCAATGAATACCTCAACTACTGACAGGGAAATCATGGGAACGAATTTCCCAATCGTAAATTAATGCATTTGGTTTGGATAACAAATCAAAGAGGAGTATAATCGTTGGCTTATAGGAGAAAGGCACTAATTAATTCTGGCTCGCTACGAGGTTACGCCGTGTTTGGCGATAACCGATTTCTTTCTTTTCAAGCCAAGCATGCAATTTCTCTAATACATTGATCGCTTTTCAGTATTAGCGAGATTTGGGGAATCCGATCGTTCGTTGGCGTCGTTCTACGGCTTTCAAAAGATTCTCCAAAAGTGACTTAGTGTATTTTTCCTGTAGGCCGACGATACCCACTGGTGAACCTTCGTTATTGTAAAATATCGGGGATAAACTCACTATATAGTAACGACTGAACTCCATCATGACACCAATGTGAATAAAATCTACATTACAAAAAATTTGAAACGCTTGCAGCAATTTCTTATGTAGTACAGCTGTTGGAGTTAGCTCATTGTTGGATTGTTGGTAGAAACGCCTCCTTTCCAATAAAATTTTGACTGTGAATTACTTTTATATTCAACACATCAAAAGAAAAGTTTTGTGGAAAACAGTTTTTGAGGTCATTGTTCATCTAATATTGAGTCACTCCAAGGATTCAACATGTCATACCTTTCTTTTTCCACTAATCCCCAAATTAAGATGCTACTCAATAAAAATTATACCATTCTCTCCATACAACTGTTGATGATTGGTACAAGAAGAAAGGTATGACTCATTTTGCATCCAAACCATGAAGCAATGTAAACAATGACGTCACTAACAAGACCCCAGAAATCATCTCACATTATGAAAACGCAAACACTGTAGGTATACATAGTCGATCCCCATCAGCAACCGACGTATTACTCAGTGCTGTGCAAGGCCGATCGTGCTCCCGTCTTACCCAAGCCTTACGTCATTAATCAGAATCTCTCAGCAGCACATCGATGGATCGGCAATATATCTCCCCGCGTGACCCGCCGAGAGCACACGAAGTCGTGCTCCTGGTTCGGCTGTTCACCCGGAATTCGCGCTCCTCCCTCGTTGCACGTGCCGCCCAATTCGGCTGTGACCATACTTGGACTATAGGAAAATGTCAGGTCGTATGTTAAAAGGGAGTGTAGACTACGAAAAAGTGATTCGGAATCGCATAGGAAAGAATTGTCTCAGACCTATCCTCGGACGCTGAAGAGCAGACAGAAGTTGAACAGAAGTTGACAGAATGAAAAATGGTTGTTGTGGGAATGGGAAAGCAACTGAGAATTGAAGTATAAGTCCAGTACAAATTATCATGCTTTAACTTGGTAAAAAATTAATATAAGTAAAACTTTCTTCTCATAAGAGGTCTTCGATTGAAAAAAAAAAAATACGCGCATAACAAAGTTCTTATTGAAAATGGCCTCTTCAGGAAGAACTTTGCTCCATTTTATATCTGATTTGTATACAAAATTTAAGAAAATATTGAAATTATCATACGCTTTCATTGTGCATTTTTGTACAAAATAATAATTTTGTATAAATACCCTAGATTCAAAAAGTTCACCACTTAATCTCTATTTCTTTTTCCTTTAAAAATTCTCCAACTTAATTTTTTCCTCCATACGAATTATCTCTTATTGCTGTGTTTTTACACTACATATTTCATGTGTTTCAGAATTAGGTGATTACGTAACCGAGATACTAAAGGTGACATTTTTTTAACATTTCTATGAACGAAATAGTTAAGTAATAAATTTCTAGAAAGTGTAAAATTCTTTTACCATTTACTTAACTAGCTGCATTTAAAACTCATTATAATAATTTTCAAATTTTTCACTTAAGTGTTCCAAGAAACCTGATTAATTAGACATATTTAACATAATTTCTGTAAGAATGTTTATCAATGATATCACTACTTGTTTTGAATAATTTAAACACTAGCATCTCTTAATATTTCTTTTCATAAATAATAAAACTCGAAAGTGTTGCTAATCATACAATTAGTCACTAATGGACTAAGTAGTCACGGATGATGTGAAGTCTTATGCCAACAACTTCCAAGCATAGGGAAAAAACTAAGAAAATATGCTAAATATATGGTAACATGAAATTCTTAACAATATGTGACAACGCCTACGATTATTCTTGTGAGTACAGAAGAAGAAGAAAAAGTAGAGAACTGTGACAAATCTTAATTTTTTGCTTACCAATTAACCTGCTTTTCATAAAATGTTTTTTTTAAACAAAATCACGCTTTAATTAAAATCTGCAGTCCTTTGGTCTAATAAAAGAAAAAAATCCTACAGAAATTAAGTTTTGTGACAGGCTATATTAATGATCTAACAAGTTTTTTTTCTCAAGTAGATTTCTTCTAGAGGCATAAATCTGTAACACATTTTCCACTCTTTGAAGAAAACTATTTACTTTGTTATGCGAATAGTTTTGAAATTATTTTACTAAAATACGAAAAATACAATGAAACTTTTAAAATGAAAAGGAGCTGGTTGGGGTTTAATGGTGAAGATTCAACAAAATGAGAGTGGAGGAGGCTATTTTTTTTTAAATGAGTTTTGTTAAAGTCTTTTTAAAATATTCCTATCAAATTAACATGAATAACTTTCCTATTTACTAATGCATAACTAAAAGAATCACGTTCTTGCAAATAAAAATATCCCCAAATACAAAATTTTACCCTATTGTGACTTTATTGGAAAAATAATAGTCTCATTGAACTCCTACAAACACCATCTACGAAAGTCAAGGTCAAACAAAGTGAGTCAATAAATACCTCCAGTTCCATTGCCTTTGTCTTGCAATGTCCAAACACCGTTTATTGCTGTTTCCATAACGAGCGCTTAGAATACTTTTCAATGCAAGTGTTTGACGCAAGCGTTTTCCATTTATATAGGTAATTCAACAGGAGTTTGGACGGAATTTATGTTCTGGCGGAAATTCCAAGCGTACCTTTTAGATTTCTATGGAAATATCTATTGATGGAGCACGCTCTATCACGAAGTTAGAAAAGTGCTTTTATCCTCAACACTGTAGTGTTGTTGAATAGTGATTTGTGTGATAACATGCTATTTTTACTGTAGCTATGGTGTACTTTTAACTCATACTGTTTTTCATAGTAACTATATTAAACCCATCATGTTTTCATAGTAACTATATTAACCCATCATGTTTTTCATAGTAACTTATATTATGTTTTTCTTAGTAACTATATTATGTTTTTCATAGTAACTATATTAACCCATCATGTTTTTCATAGTAACTATATTAACCCATCATGTTTTCATAGTAACTATATTAACCCATCATGTTTTTCATAGTAACTATATTAACCCATCATGTTTTTCTAAGATGTAGTGACGAGGGTAAATAATTTACCTCGTTGTTTTCATAGCAGACACTTAGTCAAAGCCTAATTTTCAAATAATTTCGAATAAGTAAAAGCAGTAAAACTTCGTTTTAATTGTATAAAAAAAAAATCCTACGCTCAGCATAAGATATGTAGAAGCTACGTACATGTCTCCATCAAAGTAAAAAGTTAGACACATTAGCCCTTTGGAAATAACTTCAATTAAGCTCAATAATAGGGTATACTGTAAAATAAATCTGTGTGTAAAGTACAACTTATCTCACTTTTTCCTTTTACCTAATGGATTCCCTTTAGAAAATTAAACCCCGCTTTGTACAAATTAAGGTTGAACTCCGTCACTTTCAAGTGCACCTGAAATTAAACAACGGGCAACAAAGAACACAATCCAAACCACAAATTACAGGAAATTTGCGCTGATCAAACGAAAGGCATCCCACAAATTAAGGAAATTGAACCAGGAAACAACCTTCTCACAGCACACGGTCAAAGTGGGTTATTAAGGCGACAGAAAAAACGGAGTTGAGGTCTCATAACGAAAGGTAGAGATAAAGGAGCTGATTTATACCACTCATCTACTGGGAACCTCATCTTAACCTCAAAACAACTTCAAGTCTTGGTGCTTGAAGCTCCGGAAAAACCTATTCGCTTTCACTCTCCTTAACATGACATATTTCTTGTTTTATATTTGATTCTTCATATTTTCGGGGAGGTGTTTCCGCATTCTCGAGTTTTCGCCAGAGCTTTCCTTGATGTGTTTCAGATGAAATACCAGGTTGGTAGGTGCTCTTTCTATAAATTGCATTTCTGGGATGATGAAATTTTTGGCTATTTTTGTTGTGGTTAGATGTATTGTGTTGAGGTTTGACGAAATATGTATTAAATAGAAATTGATGGAGTTATTCCAAGTTGATAAGTTATTCATGTGTTACAAGAAAAAATAATGTTGCCGTGAAGCCGGCCACCGTTCAAAAGTTATGAAATAAAACTGGTTGTTTAAATTGAAAAATAGTTAATAATAAAAAAGGATTATTCATTCTATCAATATTCAAATAATAGTTTTAAACTTATTGGAAAATTAGAGTTACAATGCAATTTACAAGCTTCACAAATATCAAAGTATTAACCAAATTCATTCGTGATTAAATTAATGTTTATTCAAAATAGTTGAATAAAATGGTAGTTAATTTCATGTTAAATGAGAAATTGTAGTAAAGATAATATTCAGTAAATAAGTGTTTTCATTTATTTAAATTAAATTCCCTTTTTAAAAATTCGAATAAATTAGAAAACATATGCAGTTCTGTCAATTTGGAAAGAATGGTTTGCACTAACCAATCAATGTTAAAAAATAGTTTATAAAACAATTTAATTGTCAAAAATTATTCGCCAGTACAATTCACAAACATTAATTTTTAGAAAAAAAAAGGGGATAATCAACCTAACTGACAAATACAGTGATAATGAACAGTAGGCCAGAGTCCCCTGGTTGGGAGAGAGAGAAAAATCTAGTAACTCGCATCCTCCCCCCGAATAGGATTTATCTTTTAAACTTTTAAATCCTGAATAAGAAACTCTTATCAGAATAAATTACGGAAGTGTCTATTTGGACGGTAAAAACGGCAGTTGGCGCATGCGCCGTAGGTCTCGCGGTTACGTAGCAGTCCCGACGCTCCAATCAGAACCGTTGCCGGGCAGTTGCCGGGTAAAAAAGAGTAGAGTTTAGTTGTATATTTGCCGGCCAAATAGACAGTGCCATAAATTACTTGAAACTTTGTAATCTTTGATTTCTTTCCCGAGTACCATTAACAGCACATATGTTCGTAGCTCCATACAATACAAATAACTTCCCCAAGAAGAAGAACATACAAAAACGTCACAACATTTATGAGAAAAAAGAAGCACTTGCCTCTCCCGTGAGCTCCCTTATGTTGTCGTCGTGCATCTGTCGGTTCTCCTCGCGGGTCTCCGTCATCGTCTGGTTAGTCTCCGTCTTCTCGCTGATCACCTTGGCCGACCCGGGCACCAGCTCGTACCCCTCGCCAGGAGGGTCGTCCCCGGTGCTCTTGTGCTGAGAATCACACAAATATATTGGAATCGAGCATCAAATCAAATCGACACTGAGAGAAATGACACTTTCGAATTTCAGTAAATCGATGTTTTCATTTTCGTTTCTCCAAATACGATGACCGAATGCTAAATACTACCAGAAATACTCAGTTTCAAACAATTCAAAAGTCACCACACAAATTATAGTTATTTTTAATTTATGTCGGAAAAATTGGAAATTTTAGGAAACTTTTGGAAACATCTCAATTCATAGTGAGGTAACTTTCATCACCACTTTGAAACATGTCCCCCGATTTACAAATGGCACAAGTCAGCAATCACAGTGTCAATGTCAGTGTCACAGTGGCAATCACAGTGTCAGGCGACGCGCTCCGATCTATGTGAATACTATACAGTTACTCTCAAAAATAAGCACATGGTGTATCATTTTTGAGCATCTGTATGTTTTCAGAAATGAGTATATATTCATGTTTCAAATTTGAGAAAATTTGTTTCGGAGCCAGTTTGACTATGTGACATACTCAGATTTCAGTACTTTTTTACTCAAATTTGAAAATGTCATTTAAAAAAAAAAAGCATACGCTTTAAAAAAAAAGCATATAGCAAAAACACCGACTAATCGACCGACTGTCAATAATCAATATTGAGCTTTGTCATAGTGACCCCTCTAAATATATATCAGCCAATATCGTTGGCATTGCTCAGTATTATTTTTCGCTGGTCAATATCGTTTCATCGACATTTATTATAAAAATAGGGGCAAAAGAATCCAATTTCATTTTAACACATTTATTTCACAATCAAATATCAGTAAAAAAGTTCTTCAAAATCTCCAACATTTAATGATTTTTCATGATACTCTCCAATAGTGTTACAACCCGAATCGTTGTTTCATTGGTACTTGGGAAAGTATCTCCGAGCTTTGTTGGAGATACTTCCCAAATACTTTCCCACTGTTATACAAACACGTTAGTGGCAACAGGTAAAACTGACTACACCCCCATATAGGCAGTTGTATAGACTTTGAATTTAGGGAAACCTTATGAAACTACATATTTCACAAAGTTTTTAATGCTACAGACTACATAGCACAACGGAATTTACTTTTACAAATAAATCTATAAAAATTTCAGGGAAAAAGCTAGATAGCAAAGAACGCGCTTATAAAACATTAGAGATTACTTACGTTGGTGTTTTCTGATTCTTCGACGCGGACATCCTCTTTGGTTTTGGTCGTCACTTGAGGTCCAGAGTCAGCTATGATCCTTCCATCTTCAAGGACTAACTGTCGTTGAACTCTCGTTTCAACCTAAAACACACAATAGTTTCAGTCCAATAGTTTCATCATTGAAGAAATAAAATGAACACCTTAATAGATTAATTTCACCGTGTAATCAATAATTTGTTTCAACCGCGTAGAGTGGTTAATTTATCAATTTTTATTTTTTAAACTAAAATGTTAAATTAATAATTCGGTTTAAAAATTCTACGTTAGTTTTTATTTTTCTTAATTTGAAATTAAAATTTTCTCCAAATTCCTAATTCCATTGAATTTATGTTCCCAGGGAGGATATTGAATTAAAATTTAAATTAAATTTTAGAAAAATAATGTTGCAAATTTATTTTAAGAAAAGTTATTCTGATCTCACCTGTAATCTGTAAGAACAGAATAAGTTTAGTTAGTAAAATTTCGTAAATAACGAGAAAATATGGGTTATAAGGAAATTTATTTCTGTGGGTAGTACTCCATTATTTCAAATAGTTTTGGATAGTAACAAACACCTTTTCAACAGTTTTAGAATCAGAATCTTCTATGATACCTACCGCATATTAAAACAAATCCATGTATCAATACAACTATTCCAAGCTTCTATCAAACTCATCTTTCACTTTTATTCTCAAACTATAAACAAACCAAACTCTTACATAGAGTAACAATTTGAGAGCAGGCTTGACAGGATCTTAGTCCACTATTTTTATCCCTGTCACCGGCGGCGGGCATTCTTTTGAGCAACCCTGATCGATGTTGTAGATAAAAAAGTGATGTAGATCGCTTCAACAATGATGTAGATCTACTAGGTATCTCTTTCCGAGCCAATTTCACGGTTGGTGAAAGTGATCCCAGACGGGTGGGTTACCGAGGAACAAAAAAGTGGCGTTTCGGGGCGTGAACACAAATGGAATCTCAAAATAACGTTCTCTTGGAAATAAGAAAGGTGGCCTTAATTTCGTAGTCTCAGTTTCAGAAGGCCGATGGTATAAATTGTCGTGTTTTTTTTTTAAAACTATTGTGCACGTGTTAAAATTAAGGCCGTTAAAACTTTTTTTTTTGTATTTTAGAGTAATTTACGAAAAGTACTTCATTAAGACCATAATTAAGGTACCATAATTAAGACATTCTGGGAATGTCTTATTTAATAATTTTAGTTACTTAAAAATGTGATCTTCCGTCTACTACGATTAAATTTATGAAAAAAGAAAATTAAAAAAAAATTTAAACGCCAAACTTTTTTCAAAGAAGGATTGACATCTAAACATTATTTATTTTAAATTGATTAGATTTATAAAACATTAAGTTTGAAATTTCCTCCCGACTTTTATTTTTAAGGAGAAACATATTATTAGCACTAATGGAGTTTTTAGATTGAAAGGGAAATATTTTATCATGAAATAATCAATTCAAGATCAACCGAAATTTTTTTCCGAAAACCTTCACATCTTTACATCTTTAATTTGAAAAAAGAAACTCCATACATAATTTAGAAAAACTAAAAGATTTACTGTGTAAATTTTAATTTAAATGTTATTTGTAAAAATATGTTGTTATAATAAAATGTGGATTCTCACAAAGATATAACCATGCCCTAAAACGGTTCTCAATAATGATCAGAACAAAATAAGGTTAGTATTTCATGGACACAAAACAGCAGTAATCGCTATGCAACCTACCGACTCCCCTATGGATTCTGAATTTCATTGAATCAACTCCAAAAAAAACGGCTATGCTATCTCTAAACATAAAACGTTTATATCTTGCATGAAACGATAAGCTGAACAACTGTCATTATCCATTGTGCCGGTGAAAACAAACCAACTTTCGCTGCCCATTTTGAATTCACGTTTCACCACTAATCCCATGACATATTCATCTGGTGACCCCCAAACGGGCATTGACTCCCTGTCAGAGCGCTTTGCCATCGCCAGTATAGCAGCCACAACAGGTCTTTTGCATTCATAACTGACCTCGCTTTGGATTTTGTTGAGCAGTCTTGCCTCATGTGTCTGCCATAGGGAAAGAGTTGAAGAGCTTTGTGAGACATGTCTCCTCGACATGTCGAAGACACGTGACTGGCTGAACCAGTCCAGTTTGGTGAATAATGCTGCTTTTCTTTTACTAGATTAGTTGAAATTTAACAACAGATTGTGTTCTAGAAGTGATTTGAAATATTTCGCAAATTTGATTTGTGTTTTTTGTGGAGTTTCAAAATAAAACATGTAAAACATTAAGTACATGTGTTTCATTGTAAGAATAATTTATTAATGGGGAAAAATTCTGAAAATAATAGCGAACACCAGAAGACTTTAACTTGTTTTTTTCCTGTATCACATATTTTAAAACAACGCCTTGAATATAAAATATTTTTCTCTTGTGGTTGTGATTTATAGTGTTTCAACTCAAATTATACTAAAAATTATTTCTTTACCTTCTCTTGGTATTTTGTAGATAATATTTATTACTTGAAAATTTATTTAGGATAGTAGAATTCTACAATCTTTTAAATATTGAGAACAATGAGAAATCCTTTTCAATTTCATATTTCTTTTTTTTTATCACCATCATCATCAATGTGTGAAAGCACTTTTCACAAGATTTATATAAAAACTTCTGTATATTTTTAAGTACCAATAGCAATTGTGATACATTTTTAAGTGAACTGCATTTAAATTGAAAGAAGAAAATTAAGTGTTTTTCCTACATTTGATTCAACTGAAATTTAAAATTTTGTCAATAAAATAGGAATAGTATAGAGGAGTATTCTATTTTAAGTATAAAAAATTCTATGGCATTAAAAGCCTTTTTCTGATTGAAATAATATATATTTTTCTTATTTACTAAATTGAACATATCATAAAATAAAGTAACTACAACCCAAATAACAGAAAATTTTCTACTAAATAAAACTCATGATACTTCTTCCTTTTAACTTTCCTCTACGCCACTAATCAAGAGCTAACCCAACCAATCGTGCTATGAATATTTAAAGTTTTCCTTTAACCATTATGCTCCTAGATCTGAAAATTACCCCAAGTATACCATATCATTGACTATAATTTTACCTCAATACATTACAAATCCCACAGTTAACTTAACATCAAAAATTCAAAACCCAGTGAACCTTCAAAACCACCCACGACAATAAACAAAATCACCCAAAAACGTCCTTGCCAATTTTAGACTGGCATCAAAATTAACTTTCCGAGGGATTCAGGAAATTACTGGTTTCGTCTCGCTTTATATTTCCGCGGATCCCTCCATATATCATTTTCTAACGCGGTCTGTCATTCGGGCAGTCTGCATTTGACCACTGTGTTAGCACGCTCCACTAATGGCTGAAATTGCCCGTGAAAAAACACGGGATTACTAGGCGTGACAGTTGGGGAGTGTTTCTCTACTTTTTGCTGATGGTTTTGGATGTGTTGGTGAGCATGACGATAGTGGAAATCGGAGGTCTTTATATTGATTTTGTGAAGATAGAAATACGCTAATCAAGTATGGTAGTTCATAAGTTCGAATAAAATGTTATATTTGCCCGTCTTCTATTCCATTTTTAACTCTTTTTTCGTTATTTTAAGTTATATTTATTATTAATTTCAATGGATTGCCATAGAAAATCCGTGTCTCTTTGGGACAAAATATAATTACTTATCAGTTATTATTATTTACATTCATTTCAGAATGATATACTTTTGATACTTAATTGTTTGTATAAATTTTGTATTTTTGTTAAAAGAGAATAAATGCATTGTTTTTGGGGTAAATGGATTTTGGAAAGCTGTTTAGAATGCTTAAGAAGGCAATGAAAAACTGTGAGTTGCTTTGTGTAATTATGTGTCATTATATTATATTTAAAATATTAATGAGCAACTACTTTTGAGCTTAATTTAATAAATCAATCAATATTATAGTAGTTATTAAAAAACTCATTTTAATTTTTCACAAAAAAATGTAATATTTAAAAAGGTTAAGAATAAAGTTTTGAATCAATGAGAGTTTTATGAAAAAAAAGCAGTAAAATCATGCTAATCATTGTTTTAACTGATGAGAGAAAGTCATAATACCCACAACTAGCAGTTTAAAAGCAAACAAAGTTTTAAGCTACTGAATTTAGTAACCTTGATATTTTTGTTTAAGTAAGTATCAATAGAAAAATATAAGCGTTTAGTGTTTTGAATTGCAATTTTTTCGATAGTTGTGTTAAATTATATCGAAGAATTTTACAAAAAAATAATATTTTGAAGTTTTCCTATCAATTAGAAAATTCAACTGAAACCCAAACAGAACTTTCACTCGACTTTTAAAGTATTAAAAAGATGATGGGAATGAAATCTAACAATCATTATTTCTTCCCTTGATAGCAGACGTTACCAAAAACTGTTGCAAAACTTTATCAATTTCATCCCATTCTCAAAGCCATTTATTTACAGTCATTAACTAAATAACCCAACGTGGTTCCTTTGACATCCCAAGCAAAGCCGGCCTACATTGAAGCCCTAATTGCAAACCTCCGAGTTCACAGGAAGGTCATGAAAATCAATCTTCTAACATCGTTCCGTAACCTTTTACCTAAGATACTAATTCCATTCGTGAGTGTGAGCGTTCCACGCGTTATTTGTCTCCGCCATTTTTTCGATTTTTTTTCTTTATAAGTAAGCGAATATGACATAACGCCCTAACTGCCTTGAGCAAGGTCGCATCTTTTGCTCTGTTGTGACCTCGAAAAAAACGCACCAAAACGTCGATAGAGAGACTGCACATTCCGATGCAGTAACGTTTTGTATCGTAAATGAATAGCTATATCTTTCATGTAAAGCGAAATTAGTGATCTAATAGGAAAGGGGAATCGGTATGAATGGAGTGGAAAAGGATATGGATGGGTTGGCGTCACGCAATGCGGTGTATTGTAGACTGTTTGTTTAATTGAATTATGCCGTGCTACAAATATATAAAGTTTATTTAGAGTTAGCGATTCCAACGAAACTATAGTTTTATTTAGTTTGAGAACATTTCATTGGGATTTATAGAAACTCTTAATAAGGAATTAATGGGTTTAATTAATAGTGCTTCACTCTCAACATTCATTCAAGTTATACATTCGGTATAATTTTGACAGTATTTTATTAAATTAGTTTGTTTTTTTTTCATTTTCAACTTCATGTTACCCAGAAAACTTTTGCATCAAACTGAACTATCAAAGAACTATTGTACGTAGTTATAAATTGACACATATTTTATTTAATAGAATATTATTAATCTTACAAGAAAATTTGGCAAACTAATACAAATAACTAATTTTTAATGGATTTTAATGTTTTCAAAAGTTTTATTTTAACAAATTTTAAGTTAATAATCAGATTATTATACAAATTATCTTAATTCATTAAACCCTCTTTAATGCGTTATTTTCCATTCTGTAAAATTTCTCTTTTATTAAACACATTAAATATCTGCGAGATTAAATAAATTAAAATTATTAGTTTATTTCCCCAACAAAAATAATGATCAAATGTAGGATTTCTTTTTTTATCTTATGTAATTGAATTTGTAATTGAAAATATTTTAACTGTAATTTCTGGGTGACTAAAATAACTATCCATCCTTTAATACGGTCCTAAAAACACTTTTCTACCAATAGAATACATGGAAATAAAAACAAGTTTGACATCGCTGGTTCAGAATTATCCAGAGCAACTTATTCCAACATTATCATCTCCATTTTTAAGCCTACATCCGTGAGTGGCGAAACAACCTCTGCTTCGGACGCAGACACTACAATAGTGACAACCTGGGCAGAATATATTATTATACCGCATCTGGCCGGTGGCCAATCCTTATGAAATTCCGCTCTCAAATCAGAGAGGCGGCCTTGTAAACCTGAAGCAAACCGTTTTGTTCTTTTTTGCAGAAGTCTGTACGGAATAGGCAAAAGTAAAGAAACAACGCCAAACAAGATCCAAAAAAACAAGAGAAGATCCCAAGGTCGACTGCTGTGTCTCTGTTTCTCAGTCATACGCCCATGTCTTTGTGAAAACAAAATTCCAGTTTTGTTGCTGTATTATTTTGGTTGGGACCGCATGATTGCCTTATTAGTTCAGAAAGCATCGTGTGTTTTATTCCGGTTGTTTCCGTTCTTATGGTTTATTTTTTGAGGTACGAAATATGTCTAATGTTTTTTCTTCTTCTCTTTATTGTTGTAGTGTTAGTAGTGATGTGGAGATAATACCTGAATTATATAAATTTTTAAATTCTTGGATGCAATTACAACTTACATGATATTGGTTCACACAGTTAATAAGTCTACAAACATATATTTCTTTATCTTTGAATAGTTTATAATAAGATTTCAGTATTCAGAAAAAAATAGAAGCTTTAGAAAGGAAAATGTACGAAGCACTTGAAAAAAAAAATTGAATACTACCATCTGTTAAATTACCGATAGTTTCTTTGAAGCTTTTAATAAATCTGAACAGTTTCAAAAGTGTATTGGTAATTAGAAACCCTCAATTATTTTATCTCTCGTAATTTGAAATTTCAAATCCCAACTCAAAGAACCTGATTCCCTCCAGTATTATTCCCAGATGGATTAGTTAAAAATAGCCCTTTTCTGATGAAGAATCATTACAAAAAACCCCGACAAGTTTATATTAACGTGTTGGACTTAAATTTATACATTATTCATTTCATTCAAGAAATGCATGTGCACAAACTTAATTTTAACAAACTAAAATTTTAAATTAAACTCAATGAGATGTGTAAACAAAAATCCATAACAAATTGGAATGTACTTGGGAATGTTGTTGGATTTGTAACTTAATTGGGAATATAATAAATAATTATAAATAGCCTTTTCTATATCCCCTTTTGTTTTCAAAATGTAGTATTTATGATCCTATTTTTTCTACGTCAAAACCTCCTCAGGATAGTTAAAAGCTTTTGAGTTGATGATTGTCTTTAATTCATACTTTTACATTACTTTTGAACTAGGAATTTTTTCTGACAAATTTTTTTCTTAAATGAAAAACACAAAATTGATTGGTTCATCGCAAAACTACCATTTTATGAAAAGGAATAGAAATTACAATAATAAATAACATAGACTATTTTTATTATGAAAGAAAATTTTGTTTACTCGGTTGATTTTCAGCTCTTTCTAAATCATAAAGCATTTTATAATCAGAATGAAATAAGTTTTTCAGAGCAACGTTTAACCTTCGAATATTTTATTAAACATGAAAACACACAATGCAGTGGTTTATATAAAATTTCCACTGAGAAATTTTTTTTTTCATCTTAAATTCTTATGCAGCACACTTTTTAAAATAAGCTTGCAAATAAAAAACTTAAGACCTACCTGTTTCGTCTTGTGATTTACTACACGTTTATTGGTAGTCCATTCTTCTGCAAGAGGAAAAATATTACTTGAATTGAAAAAAAGAGCATTTACAATGGAATTGAGAATATTTATTATGAGTAAAGCATACGATGCATATTTGTATAAATTTAAGCCAAACAATTACATTGTAGGTATAATTCTATACTATACTAACATGAAATTACAATGATTCTGCTTTTCGTGTAGATTATAACAATAGATTTAGTAATATAACTTATTAAAATGTTTAATTTATTAATATCTCTGGCATGAGATAATAGAATAACTAGTAAATCAATTGGTAGGAAAAGTAGTGGAATGGAAAATAAAGTAGTAGATTTCCTCAGACTCTCAAGAAAATTTAAAGTTAAATTAATGAATAATGTTTATGAAAAAAGACAAAAGAAGATGAACTGAATATTTTAAACAGAAGTAAAAGAGGAGGAATTAGATTAATTCTATCTAAACTACTACATATATCAATGTAAGTTAACTATAAGTGTTTACTTAAATTAATAAAAAGGTTCGAATGATCTTAATAACTCAAGAAAAATCAGTTTTCGTACCGTGTTTTTTTGTGAATACAACATCTGGATCCTGAAAGAAAAGTAAGTTTTTATTAAATTAGTGGATACATAAATTTAGGCTAGTTATTGAAGCACAAGGTAAAAACATAGAACAAAACATAAATAAAAAGACTTGTTATTCGTTCATATAAAAATATACCTTTTAAAAAATGTAAGAATAATTAAAAAATATATAGTTGGGAGTAGTTTTTATCTTTCCAAGCAAATTTACTACCCAAATTTTACATAATCATTAAGTATAATTTATTTGAATGAATTAAAAATGAATAATTAATCTAATTTAGTCTCCAATTTAATTTAATATTAGTTTTTTATATGGTTTAATAAACTTTAATAATGAAAAGTAGGATTCTTTAACTTTTAAAATAGTAAGATAATAATTAAGATAATTCTCCTACTTGTAGAAGTTTTATGAAATTTTGAAAAAAAGGCATTAGTAATACTACTTTATTAGTAAAACTTGAGTTCTTAAAAAAGGTATTACACTTTTTGTAAAAAACAAATGTTACATTAATAATGCTAATTTAATTTAAGAATCATCATTTAACGGGCTTTTTAACTCAGTAAAAAGTAAAATAAAAGGACCTAAAACATTTTTAAATCAACAAAATACACCATTTAATGTGCAAATTTATATTTTATATAACATTTTAAGTTATAACACTTCAATAAGTTTAGTTAAGTACAAATTATATTTAGAAACATACATTGAAATTGTCGCGATAGGGAAGAGAGCGAAAAACACAAAAAAAAAAAAAAAAAAAAAATCCATGAAAGTGAAATTAATTTTAAAAATTGTATTTTATAGATAAGAAGTTCGGTAATTAATAAGTTAAATAAGTTAGTTCTTCATAAAATAGTAATATATCTTTTAAATGATACACAAAATCTAAATTTTTTTGACATCCTAATACAATATTTATGCTGAAAAACGTACTCCACAATTTTGGTGTATTGATTTATACGTTTTTAGAAAATTTAAGAACAACCATTGTATTAATTTTTGATGAAAAATCTTCTCTTTTAGATAATAACTTATTCAAACATTAAACAACATTTAAAGTTAATCATTTTAAATTATGATGGAAAAATTATAAATTGCAAAGAAAAAAGTACAGTTTCCTGTAGGTTCTCAAGAATTAATACTCAATCAAAACTAAAAATCAAAACTGAAAAAAGAAATTGTAGATAGTACGAGTACCCAAACAATATATTGAAAAAAGTTCCTTCCTTGATTTCTTCCAATTCCGGAATTCTTTTCACAATTGTCCAAGCATAGTAATTTCATGGAAATTGATGAAACCTTTTCGCCATTGGGTTGAAAAGAATGATTTTCTCATGTTTTTTTTCCCCTAGAGTTATTTCAAATCAAGTATATGAATGGTTGAAAGTAAAATAAGATATCGGATGAAGAATTCATTGAAGAACTTGATGTTTTAGAGATACAGTCAGTGTTGACAATTGAATAAATTGCTTTTCCATTAGTCATCCAAATAACTAAATATCCGTTACAAGTGAATTATTTTTAATTTAATCGAAATAAAAATTTCAACACACTTTCCGCCAATTTCTTTACTTGTAATTGATTTTTTGGTTGTTTCTCCATCTAGTTGAAAAAAATATCCAACAATCTAGAAGTTTAACGAAATTAGTAAGCAATTACGTGCATTTTATACTTAATGTTACGTGGACTTATTCAAGAAATTCATAAACTTCGAAAAGAAAAATCTAGAACCATTGAGTGTCGCAATTATATGTAATGAAATAACTATCTTTTTCTTTGGAATGTTTAACTTGAAGTTATCGGACAGCTTACGGCAAAATTGAACGAAATAAAAAAATTAATAGCCACCATAATATGTAATCCTGCTTTTCTAAACATTCTTTTCAACGACAATTCCAAAAGCTTGGAAACTCACAAACCACCCATTACCTAACACAGAATAAATTACCCTTACCAACAAAGAATTATAGCGTTCTCATAACCTTCCGCACTCCCCTAACACTGGCACCTCTCCAGCAGTTCCCGCAACAAACAATACAGACAAGCACCAGAAACAAAAACAACAGCCTTCCACAAAGATCCCACATTACAGGCAAGGTCCTCGCAATTTGCATGGTGATGAGTCCGTCTCAACAGGTGGGCTCGGCGCCAATTTCCTCCCACTCCCCCGAGGAAGGGTTGGGAAACAACCACTGTGTTTTTTTTCTGTTTTGGATGGAGGGACCTCATGCTGTGTGAGGTTTTGAGTCATTGCGTGTTGCAATTCGGTTTGGATTTTTGACGTGGTTCACGAACGGTTGAAGCCCAAGGATGGATTGTGGTAAGGGACGACTTGATATGGAAGTTAACCGTACATGTAGTTCAATTTTCTGATATTTGTTGAAAGACGCCTGACTGTATGTAAGAATAATGTAATGACCAAAGGGTGTCTAATCTTTTTATTCCTTTCCCTAGAACTCTTCTCAATACAGTCTATTCCGCTTAATATGATCACTTTCGTCCAAGAGTAGAATGATAACAATATCCGATTGATAATGATAAGCAATTCAATACTGGAAAGTTTCAAACAGCTTAACTCAAGTGATTGCTTTAAAATTACAACTATACAGGGTGTCCAGTCGTAAGGCTTATCACGGCCTTTACTCCTGAACGCCTGGAGCTATTTCCATAAACGTGGTGTCTACCCCTAGTATAACGCCTAGGCGCTTGCCAATGAAACCTCTTTTAGCGCCCCCTAGCCGCAAGTTTTGGAGTTAGCGTGCCTATCTTAAAAACTATTAGAGATACGAGAAAAATGTGAATGACAAAGTTGTAGAGGATTGTCCATTTTATACCAAAAGACACCTTTTACACAAAAATAATAAGAATAGAAGCTGAAAAAAAGGCGTTTATTAACCACGTTTTTGTACACATGGCCCAAAACTTGTTAAAAAAAAGACGCATCGTTGGAAAAGTCATTGTTGCGTTTCATGGGGTTAAATATGAAAAACGCGAAAAACACCCTGCATTTTTGGGGGTTCTATTCTTGTAATTTTTGTGTACAAGGTGTCAATTTGTATAAAATAGACAATGCTCTACAACTTTGTCATTGACATTTTTCTCGTATCTGTAATAGTTTTTAACATTGGCACGCTAACTCCAAAACTTACCGCTAGGGGGCGTTAAAAGCAGTTTCATCGGCAAGCGCCTAGGCGTTTTACTGGGGGTAGACACCTCGTTTATGGAAATAGCTACAGGCGTTCAGGAGTAAAGGCCGTGATAAGCCTTACGACTGGACACCCTGTATAGTCCCAATTGAAGTAGTATTTCTTAAAGAAAACATTTACATTCTTAAAGAAAAATATTAGAGTGGAACATATAACATTAATGAATTAATGACTCCTTTTGTACGATTATGTATTAAAATTGGCCTTGAAACGGGAAAAATGGATGTTTTTGAGGGTATTTCACTAGATTTTGTTAACATTTAGCATCATATTGATCACATAAAACGATACATTTTGCATTCATATAAATAGTAGTGATCGGGACCGGTCAATTTTGAAAACATTAACCGTGAATACATTAAGTTGAGTCGACTGTAGTAAAAAATTAATTGATTCAAATAATGAATCTTTTTAAGTTATATCCTTCACTTTTAAAAACATAAGTATTATGAGAAATAACATCAATTTTCAATACTCTAATTTTGATAACTTTTATTTAATAATACAATTAAAAATAGTAATTAAGTAATCAATTAGAAATATAAAAAACGTTTTACTTAAAATTTCTATAGAAGAAAGAAGAAGAAATTTTTATTGTTTCTCAGGCCGAAGCCCGCTATAAGGAACTAAGGTTTTAAAATTTTCTTACTTAACTCTAATTTTATAAACTCGATTTTAAAAATACGAGGGTTAAAAGATTCGTTTCAAAAGAATGCATTCTTGATAAAACTCGTTATGAAAAAAAAATTCTGTAAATCTATTCAAGTTAATTTTAAACAAGTTTTCATAAATTAATTACAGACAATAAGTTTTCATTAAATGATGAACTTTTTATACTTTGCACGCAACTCAGATTTACAGCATCTTAAAAAACCTTTCAGGAAAACACTCGAGTTTTAAAACTTTTTTCACCAAGGACGTTGCAAACCAGTTTAGAGCTCTAAGTTGACCATGAAGAGAATGTTGACCATGATACAATTCTTGGCATTAAGGAGTGGTATTGTTTAAAGGTAGAGCAACGTGTGGGAGATAGCTTTCATGGGTGATATTCATTGAAATCTCTTAAGGTGTATAACACAAATTGACCATGAGATTTTGGTTCTTAAATTACCACAAGCATATATGCAGAGTACAGAAATGAAATATCATATGTAAAGGGAGTCTGTTTTAATGTAAAACGGGGGTTCCTAAATCTGGTACAAGGAACTAATCTTTAGAGTATGTTAACCTTTAGAAAAAAAAAGAAACAACTCTCTCAATTAATTACACTACTTAAATATTTTATTCAGACTAAATAAGAGAGAAGGAATGCATCGACTAATTAAATTTCAATTAAGACTAAGAGTAAGCGATACTTAAAACCAGTCAAGTACAGATGAAATCAGGGAAAACATTATTGTTTTGTTCTAGTCTTTATCTATATTCTATAGTAAAAGGAAAATTTTTGAATTATGGATTACTATATTCAATTTTACTTCTGGATAATCTGTTCTCAAACATTGTTTCACATCATTCCTTTATATAATCAGCTATACTGCGTTTTTTGTTGGGCTGAAAATTTAATTTAGAACGAATAGTACCTAATCAAAGTGTTTGGGTTGTTTTACGGGAACGCATTCCGAGGTTTGTAATTATATTGTTTCAAATTGACCAAATTTATATTAAGTTCATTCCAATTTAGTTTCTGTGAAGTTTAAACGAAAATGTGTAAAAATGAATGGAAATAAGATCATTGTGTTAAGCAAGTATTGAGTTAAGAGTTAATAACGTTTGCTTCAATAATAACAAATAAGTTTATATTATACTATCAAACGTTTAGCATTTATCGTGAAAAGAAAAAAATAAAGGAACAATATATATATAACTCTCTTCAATATAAAATATTCCTCAGACTTTCATCGTCTTAAAGAATATTGTCTTGTATTCAAATAAACCAAATTTAACATTGACTTACCACCAGATCTGTAGAGCTGGCTGGCACTACGCTCTTAGTGACTGTGCGGGTCACTGTCGGCTGGCTGCCAGTGGATGAGGTGCTGCCGTATCTGTCGTGCACTGGCATGATCACTCTGGGTTGTGCGTTTCACTCAGATTTACCCTCAGCAATCAGAGGTCGGGTGTATTTTGTCTTTATTCATCTGTGAATAAAAACGATTATTTGAATTTCGATATTAGATATATAAATATATGTTACGGGCAATGTGATAAATTCAATGGAATTTATCAATGAAATTTATCACTTTGCCCGCCTTTACTTCGGGCATTATTAATAATGCCCAATTTATCATATATACGGTTTTCTAATTGGAAGTCGTATTGCTACTTCTTTGCAACTTACATTAAAAGTTTAAAGACGTTATGATATTTAATTTATCATATTTACTTACTCGTTAAAAATCCATTTAATTTAAGACAAATTTCTCCTGATATAAAATTATGTGCAATTTTATATCTGATATGCGCAATTTTAATCATAATATATATTTATAGAAATTTTTATACAGTTATATCAATATAGATTACTCATTTTGATGAATCATGTCATTTCATTAACTTTTTTTATACGATTTAATGTTTTAGGTACTTGCCTTGGGTATTATTTGATTACTAATTGTGATATAAATTACAAATATATTTAAAATAATACTTTAAAATTAACGATATTTCATTCTGCTAATTTAAAAGAATATTCTTAAAAATGTATTTTTTATTTATATATTACATATTTTATTAATTATATTTTTCAGATACAATATTGGAGCTAAAATAATTACGGAAACCTCTAAATCAGTATATTTGTAAGCGTATTGCTACACTGAACAGACAAGATGTAAGAACAAGAAGTTTTTGTTTGATAAAGAACTTTATATTTCTATGGAATGATTTATATAAATTCCAATTACTTTACATACTTTACATATATCTTAGGCAAGCAATGTTATTTTAATAATGATGCTTTTCAAAAGTTGAAATTTTCTAGATATCCGATATTTGTGCTTTGTTAAAGATACAAACCCCTTATCAATAAAACCAACTAATCTTATTTACAAGAAAAATTTAAAAAGGATATTTTTTTATCAAAATTAAAGAATTGTACTAAATTTTTATCGTGACCGGCATTCTTATAACATTCCAAATTTCCCCTCACTAATTTAAAAGAAAAATCACTCTATCTGGGTTACTCTATCGCTACAGGAAACTCCACAAAAGAAAGATCACACAGGTAGTCATTAAAAGGCGTGGCATGTTGTCTTAAATCATCCGGGCAATCCATGACATAAGCGTTATTATCAGCACAATGGTACAACGAAACCATAGAGGTTGAAACCGAAAGTAAATTCCGTCCTCTCATTATTTTAAGATTCATTGTTTTGGCAGCACTTTCCGATCGCCTGGTGGGCAGGTGAAGCGGTGTCCGATCGAGGCGCTTCTGAGAAGGTCAGCGCTGCGCTTCGCGTCACGACGTTTGGCGGGAAAACAATCGAATGCGCGTGGTTTTGTTCTTTTTTTTTATTTATTCTCCTTGCTTCGCTCCGTGGTTTGAGGAGATGTGGCGGAGGATGGGAGATTTTGGGTGTTTGAAAGTGTTTGATCTGGTGATGTCCGTGAGGTTTGAGGGAAACACCATGGTTTTAAATCCGTTACGGGAAATCAGAGTAAAATAGAATAGGATGTTTTGATGAGGATTTGTCTAATTCTAGAGAACAATGTTAAAACCTATTTTACATTAATATTGATAAATTTTATTGTAATTTTTACATAGTGGTACTGATACATTTGATAATCATATTTTTAAACGATATACAAATAAAAGTTTTATTTTGATAATTAATAATTATACTGAAACGGATAATTTTCTAACGATCATTTTAGCAGTAATACATATTATTATGATTTATAGACAGCATTGTTACATTTTATGATGATACTGATATTTTCATAGCGTTACTGATACAAATTTTATAATGTTAATTAATATTTTTACAGATACGAATAATTTGCTAACGATACTTTGAGTAATGCTGGTACATTTTAATTTATAGTGGTGTTGATACTTTTAATATCGGTTCTGATACATTTTATAATGCTATTGATAACTTTCATAGCGATGCTAAAATGTTTCATACTTTTCTAGCGATACTAACACACTTCATGCACTAACACTTTAATATATTATAAATTAACAATAGTATTAATACGATTCTAATACATTTGGCGATGATGCTAATAGTTTTACAAAAAGCACTTTTTAAAAGTGATACTGATACATTTTATAATGACACTGATATTTTTATAGAAGAAAATAACATAAAAACATATTTTATAATGGTACTGATACATTTTATGATGATATTAATATCATCACTTAGTGGTACTGATACATTTGATAATCATATTTTTAAACGATATACAAATAAAAGTTTTATTTTGATAATTAATAATTATACTGAAACGGATAATTTTCTAACGATCATTTTAGCAGTAATACATATTATTATGATTTATATACAGCATTGTTACATTTTATGATGATACTGATATTTTCATAGCGTTACTGATACAAATTTTATAATGTTAATTAATATTTTTACAGATACGAATAATTTGCTAACGATACTTTGAGTAATGCTGGTACATTTTAATTTATAGTGGTGTTGATACTTTTAATAGCGGTTCTGATACATTTTATAATGCTATTGATAACTTTCATAGCGATGCTAAAATGTTTCATACTTTTCTAGCGATACTAACACACTTCATGCACTAACACTTTAATATATTATAAATTAACAATAGTATTAATACGATTCTAATACATTTGGCGATGATGCTAATAGTTTTACAAAAAGCACTTTTTAAAAGTGATACTGATACATTTTATAATGACACTGATATTTTTATAGAAGAAAATAACATAAAAACATATTTTATAATGGTACTGATACATTTTATGATGATATTAATATTTTTGTAGTGATGATAGTACAAATTTTTAATAATTAATATTTTTACAGATACGGATATTTTTAATGATAGTTTTAGAAATATTGATACATTTTATAATGATGAGTTCATTTTTATGATCATACTAATATGTTTTATAATGCTACTTGTAGGTACTTTTATAAAGCGAAATACTAATGCTTTTTATCGTTTATATTTTTATAGAGCAATATTGATACATTTTATTTGTATGAATATTATAAATTAATTCTTATAAATGCAGTTATTAAGTAATATAAAAAAGAAAAAAGTTTTATTAAGGTTTTAAACATATAAACATAGTGATACAAATATATTTAATAGTTATTTTAAGCTTTTTGGTATCAATAATGTGTTAAAAGGACACTGTTACAAAGACTGATTTTTTTAAAAACTTTTCTTCTGGTTACGAATGTAATTAATAAAAGCAAAATAAATTAAGACACATTGCTAATATTATATTTTTACTGAACAAACTACTTTTTACTAATTAGTTCATAAAATTTTAGATGTAAACAAATACTATCTAAAAAATCTGTTTGTATCAGAAATTAAATTATTTTGAATACTTTTTCTTTACATGCAACTTAACTTTTTTTGTGGAACCAGTCGTCAAAAATAAAGCAGCTTACTTTGCAGCAGAAAAAAATAAACAATTTAATTTGGAAAATTTAATTTTATGAAATCTGTTACGTGAAATCTTTTATTTTTATAAATATGTTAATCTAATAAAACATTATTTCGTGATAGGTAGAAAAGAGAAATATAACAAAAACTTTGATTAAAATTGAAAAACATTTTTTCATAAACTTATCCAATGCATGAACTTGCAATTTTTAAAATTAATTGCAATAGACTTTTTGTTTCTTAATTTTAAAAATATCTCTTACAATTATAAGAGGATTGAACTCAAATAAGAAATTCAAATCTATTAGGTACATTTAAAAAAATTAAATTCGCAGGGAAATTTTTGCAGAAACACAATGGAAGTTCTTGCGAGTTCAGCATTTTTGGTTTTTATCTTAATCTAGATATAAAACAAGTTCCCAGAAAATTTATTCAAACAAAACGTGAAACAGTTTTCTTCGAAAATTCCCATCCCATGTAAAATAAGGCCCAACAACAATTTGAATTACAAATTAACCAAACTCACAAAGCACTATCTTACTTCTGCAATTCTCTCTCAGACAACAACCCGGCATTACAAGGTTGGAACAATCACGTTTTTATTAAATCCGCTCCATCAAATTCAACAGAAGCTCTCCAGTCTGTGAAAGATCCGAATCTCGAATCGGTGGCGCTGTGTCTCGGGAACAAAACGGCTGTTGCCACACTCACGTGACAAATTAATAGTAAACGACATTTCCGGTCCATTGTAGGTATTTGCAATGCAAGGTCGGGATAAATAAAACGGACACGCTATCCCGACTGCCTCTCCAAAGGTAAGCCAGGCGAATATTTTCGTAAACGTTATGTCAACAAAATGGCAACAGTTGTTGAAGGTCAAGCACAAACAATGGGGACTGCGTTTTCTTAATTGAAGTTCGGACGTTGGATTAGTCCGTATTTCAATAGAAAGTGAAACTTGTTGGACAAAAGAGTTCAAGAACTTAGTTTTCAAAAATACATATAAGTACTACCAGTTTAACTTATTTCATCTTCATAGATTACACCATTATAATAATTGCTGTTAATTGCCTAAGATAGAAAAGATACATAGAATAAAATAACAGCAATCAAATTATCTTGTAAGTAGACATTTGGTAAATAATCTACGTATCAAACTCTAACAGCCATATTCACAGCCATCAGCGTCGGTGTTATCCAGCAGCTAAAGAAATAAAAATTAGCTTTTCGCTGCCTCTGATTGGTGGAATCCTTCTTTGACCAAGGATTTAACACCGACGCTGATGGCTATGAATATGACTATAAGATAAATGAGAGGGTGAATAAAAAATGGAAGGAAAATAAAATAAATAAACATAACCACGAAAAAGTAGAAAATGATATAAGTAAAATAACTACTATAATTAAGAAAAATAAATTACGATATTTTTTAAATCAATAAGATAAAAGATTTATAAAATAAAAGAATATAATTAAATTTATCATTTAAAGGATAAATGTTGAAGATGTTCTTATCCATCATCCATCAGTTCATCTCCATAGAATTACAGTCATATTCACAGTCATCAGCGTCGGTGTTAAATCCAAAGTCAAAAAAGAATTCCACCAATCAGAGTCAGCGAAAAGCTAATTTTTCGTTCTTTAGCTGCCTGTTAACACCGACGCTGATGGCTGTGAATATGGCTGTTAGAAGAAAAAAACTAAACTCGTTTTAGAATCTATGCTCATGGAGTAATAAAACTATTATTGCAATTTTCTTTAGGCATTAAATTAATATTTAAAAAAAGCTAACTAATTAAAAAAATTCTAATGTCAAAAACGAAAATTTTGATACATTTTTAAAATAAAAAATGGCCTTCCATTCTTTTGTATAAAAGCTAGTTTATAAAAACGATATAAAGTTACATATGTTGAGAGACAAACATAAACGAACATGGTAAAGTCACTTGAATGTAAGAATTTGTTACCCAGGAAAAAAACGAGATGCAAAACTCCCCAATACTCATGTGACGCAATTTTAGGATGACTTATAGACTTCACGTAGTAACTAAAGGAAATGGGTAGAGCAATATTGATAAAAGGGTAGGGGATGTGAGAAGCAAGTTAAATAAATATCATTCGTTATTACACAACCCGATCTCACAGTTAACACATGATTATAATGAATCAGGTGAAATATAGTACTTTGTTCGTCATTGTAAACAATTCTAAAAGGAAGTTACTGTTCGCATATAGTGAATAATACATTGCTACATCAAGGAAAATATATTGCATTACTAATTTTCTTAAATTGTTTGCATGCATTGAAACGAATCTTTTTATCGCTTTCTTTCTCATTACCATATTTTCGCAGAAGAATATAAATTTAAATTCAAACATTCATTAAGAAAATTTATTATCAATATAAAAACTAAAAATTATTGAAATTGAAGGAAATTATTTTTATAAATATTATTGCAGTATAAAAATATTTATGAAAATTATATTTTTTTCATCCAATGAAGATCTTTTACTACCAATTAATTTTTTTAATGCTTTTAAGCCAAGATTGCAAAACTATCCGTTTGGAAATTAAAATGTTTCCACAGCTTATTAATAACAATATTCATAAACTATCTAAAAATAAAATGAATTATGCATATAAAAATTTTAATCCCGTACATTTCTTTTTCGTGTATCATTCCATTAAAAAAATTCCATTACTAAAATTTTGATGTATATTTGATTTTGCAAATAAGCAGGGAAAATAAATAAACAAGCTATAGTATCCATATTAAGATAGTTTCACGAAACATAAATTATTTCTACTATAAAATGTTTTAAATATTTTCAATTATATGAAATACCAACAAGTTATTAAAAGTAAAACCTAAAGGGAATTTATGAAATCACCACAAAAAAAGAGTAAAACTTTGAAAATTCATGTTCAAAACCCAGCAGTTCACATATTTCCCTATAATGTTTTCGAATCATAATTATTAGCATCAATTTCTCTTTTTCTTCAGCTTTTGCAAAATTAATTTAAATTTTTATCAGAAATTATCGACTCTCCTTATTTTCCCGTCACTTGGGTAAACTTTTTATACAACTCTCTTATTTTGCTTGTTCAAACTGCAGTTGAGATTCATTTAGAGTAAGAGAAATCAAAAATACCTAGAATTGATCAAGATTCATTTGATGAATATAAAAAATGAAGGTGTCATCAGACCACAAAATTTCAAAATCGCATAGGCCCAACAAAACCTCTTAAAACACCTCCTGAAGAAATGTCAACACGCCGACACCACGCAAAGCATATTCCAAAACTCATTAAACAGCGTGAGCACGTCTCCAAAAAAGCTCACCGATACAACCTCTCAGTGAAAAGGGGCAAAGGAAGTTGAACTCGCATTCAAAAACGGGGTTCAGTCGGTTAATTAAACGGGAAAGAAGTGACTAATGGCGCTACCTGTACACTTCGGAGCCTACTTAGCGACGCTATAACCGCGCTATAGGTGATCGCAGGGGAGTGTATGCGCTAACTGGTTTCATTCCTGCCCAGAGAGTGGATTGAGGGCGACCACAATTAACTGCGAGAAGTAGATCTCGGGGAAGATGGAGACAATGAGCATTCGGTATCCTTCCAGGAAGGTGGGACTTGGGTATGTGATATGGTTAATTATGCGAGGAAGCCTTAATTAGATCCGTGGTCAAAGGTTGCTGGAAAATGGACATCAAAGAAGCGAGAGAGTTAGGGCGAGCGCGCACGGGCGACTTTTGTCACGGTGACAAAGACAAAATTGTTGCCTTGGCTATTGAAACAAGTTCAAGTATTGGTAGAGTGCGCGCACTAGGCGACGTGACACTTGGCCGATTGCCAAGAACTTCTTCATAGAGATCCATTGTTTTCTAGTGAAGTCACGGCGACCAGGATTACTAGTATCAAAAATATCACTAGAAAACAATAGAGCATTTTCAATCACATGACTTTACCTAACAACGGCCTTAGCAACGTTGTTTTGATCCTCCAGTGATGTCATGTGCGAATGCTTCTATTGGATGCTTCTATGTCCCGCCCCTAACAACAGCCTTAGCAACGTTGTTTTTGTCTTTGTCACCGTGACAAAAGTCGCCCGTGCGCGCTCGCCCTTAAGGTATAACAGAAATAAGACACTAGTTATGGTCAAGTGATTGAAACCAGAAATTCGTATGTGGATGTTGTTGCTTATCCCCTTGATTGACAGCAACAACGGATTGAGTATATGGACCCGTGAGATCTTAAATCCTAAAAATCTTTACCAGGACTGGAATAAAGTTGATATACATAATGTGACTGAACAATATCGATTACTAACCTATAATATATAAAAATATCCTTAATATAAAAATCAGTGCAGATTTTAATGTAAAGTACTCTTTCTAAGCTGTGCGCATGAAAGTAAAAAAAATCAAGACTGAGATTCTTAAAGCTAAAAATGCAAGGAAGTTTTATTTTAACCCAATATTGGATGATAAAAGAACAAGTCCTAAGGATAACCTAGCGCTGGAAAGTACTATTTACTGATTTCGGAAGGAAATTCAGGCACCCATTTTTCCTCACCCTATTCTTCAGCACACTTGTAACATGCCTATAATTCAGCCCTGTAAGTTATAAATATATTGTGACAAATGGAACAAGCTTACAAATTTCCAAAATTAAAAATTACTTCAATCATTAAAATTTAACTCATTTACTTTATGAACATGCATTGTAAAAAGCAAGCAAAACCTAAAATACGAGTAGTACTACATTTTTTATGTAACATCTTCAAGTTGTTTCATTGAAATTTATTTAAAATGCTTCTAGTCGCACATAAAGATTAAAACTCCATGAGAAGTCAATGCATATATCTGCCTCTCTATAGGGTGGTCAAGCACCTTTGTTGAGAATCTGATTATGTCACAGTCAACGTCGGTCTGTAGCCTCCACCCATGCTGTTAGGGTAGTGCCGGCTTCCGTCATCAGCATCAGGTATAAATAAAGGATGAATCATGTTGTTGGCTTCATGTTTCTTACGTGCATGACTCAACTGCGATGGGCAATGATCCCTCGCCTACCTGGACAATTTAAGGGAAAGTTGATAAGCGAGACGCGCCACTAGAAGAAAAGAAAACCAGCTAACCCACGGACTACCAGAATTTATTTATTTTACAATTTAAAATACTTTTGAATTCAGACTTTCGATCACATACTAACTTTTTACATGGCATTATATTTTATGCTTTGTAATTTTTTTTACTAATAAACAGTGCCGTGTATTTTAAAACGTCTTACCTGTTTGAATTCATCCATTTTATTTTCAATAAAATAAAGTTCCCAGTAAGAGATAAATATTAAAAAACTGGATTATTTCCATGTAAAAATAATGATGACCAACAACAGAATGGGATCCCAACAAAGTTTGACTATTTATCTTGCCCCTCCAATTAAAAGTCAAATTAAAAAGACAATGTTATTTATCCACTACTGCACAATATCTCAAGACAAAACTGCCCTAAGCACTTTCCTAAAAGAACGATGACTTCATACGAGCTCTTTAAGTTAATAAAACTTACAGAATAGAGAAGTAACCAGAAGAACAGGTAGGAGGTAAAGATAAGTCAACACTACATCTTCGAGCGAAATAAATTGCAATGACAACTTCCTATGTAATAAAACATGGACCTTAAATAACCTCCTCCTTTCAGGCTCTTGTTTATCCCTAAATGCTTTGTTACGGATTGTATACGGTTTGTCTATTGACGCAGACATATTAATTGTGTGGAGTTAGTCGTTTATTTGTATGTTCATGGTTTAGAGTTTAAGCTTTTGTTTCAACAAGGTACTTTTGAGGATGTCTACATTGATAATCTTTTCCCACAAGGGATTTACGGTTGTTAGATTCGAAAGATTTTAAAATAAAGCAACCTTTTGAGCAAAACATTAAAAAAAGGTAATTTTTATAACTTTTTACGGTAGAAAACTGAATACAACAAATCCCTTAACGTAATAAAATTCTTAATAGCCTTTATAAGTTATTTAAAAGGTTTCAAAAAGTTTAACCCTCTTGCATTTTATTTGTATACAAAGCTCTTTATCGTTCCCCAGAGGTATATACAGAGTTACAAATAACAAAGGAGGTCCAAAATTTTTTAAATAATAATTAAATTTAAAGTTACCAGATGGCTCTAAAACTTAATTTTGATAAAAAAAAATACTAAAAACTCTTCATAATTTTGTCTAAGAGCGGAAAATATTAATTGAGAAGATTCTCAGAACACTCAAGATTTGGAGGACAAAATAAGAACCAGGACATGGGAAAAAAGACTTATAAGACTTCAAATTGTTCTTTTTGTGTTCCATTGATGCGAATGAGGTGTCCCACTGAAAAGCTGTCAATCAAAGGAACTTCAGGGTGATAGAAACCGACGTGGCCGTGGGATATATTCTCAGGATGTAAGAATAATAGAGGATGAAGCATCCCATTGCGACATTTATTTATAAAACTTGAAGGTCAAAACTACGCTTGAGGTTTTTTAAAAATAGTAAGAATTTGTTAGAATATTTTTAAAAAAAACGGTAAAAGAACACTAATTTTACAAACTAAAAAAATGAAATTCAACTTTTCTTTCTCGAAGGTAAAACTGTGGTAATGATGTAATGATTGGAATTTAATGCTAGGTAGAGCAAACATTTCAAGAGTGTTGCACTTACAAAAATATGTCACTGTATTAAAAAATCGTAGCAGTGACACCGCTACTGATTTAACTTAGAAGTCAAATCTACGTTTGAAGTTGTTTAAAAATCGTAAGAATTTGTTTTATTCATAAATGAAACAAAATGAAAAAAAAATGCTAATTTTTAATATTAAAAAATGAAATTTAAAACTTATTTCTCGGAAAAAAAACTGTGATTAAGCAATACGTTAAACCCTTTACGATCAGGTAACAAACTTTTATGGATCGTGTTCATTGTGATTGCATCTTAACAAACTTAAGATTTGTCACACAAAATTCACTCCCCCTTTTCATTTAAATGACAATACTCTCATTTGTGAAGAAACACTAAATAGTGTTATATAAATACATTTTTATTATACAATAATCTATTGTCATACCGCAAGGAGAAAATCTTTGACAGATAAACCAAAACTCTGAAAATAAGTGCAAAGCCAAATGATAACCCCGCAGAGTTTGCACAAAACATGTTTTCAGCGTTTATGAATTAAGTCACTCCTAAAATTGAATTGAAAAATCCTTTTCTATAACAATTGCAACAACAATAGACGTCAAAAGTTTTCTTCTGGCGATATGACTGTACCAGATTTTGTTAACTCTAAACTAACTTTTTTATGAACTCTGTATCTAGTTTAAGGTTTTATCGACTTTCAAAAGCTTCTCAAAATGCCATTAAGGAAACACGGATAATTCCAAGACCTTCAAATCATTTTATTATACCTAATAAACCCCACAAAACTGGTGCAACCCCGACCTATCGACCCCAGAGTTCAAATCAAACCATAAAAGTCTCGCTCCCGCGGCATGTTTCCATTAAACTCCCATTTTCAGTCAGTTTCGAAACGCATAGCAGCAACCAGTGTTTTAAGTTGACAAATTCGACTGCTGAGCTGCCGAAAACCGGTGCAATCGGATTCCGTTTCGAAATAATTCCTACATCGAAAGCTTTCCGATCTTTTTTAGAACGCCCACTCGATCCGATGATGATGATGGCTGCGAGATCGTGAGGAGAATCGGGAACGAAGCGAAAACTTTCGATTTTGTTTCGCGGCTTTTCCTGTAGAAAAAATTGTTGAGATCTTAATGATAGATTGGAGGCTATTGGTGTCGTTTGTGTCAATATTTTTTTTATCGGGGGTTTGATTTATGTTTGGGAATCACGAACATTCTTTAGGGATTGAGTCTCGTTTCGTAAGAGTGTTGTTAAGGAAGAGCTTTAATTAAAAATGTTTCATTCTTTTCTTCTCTCATACCTCTCTTTCCAGAAACATGGAGATTTGTTTGGAGTTTCGGGGAGGGGGTAGATTCTTAGAAGAATAACCAAACCTACTAACCCTCAACTTAAATTAATTTTTACTCAGAAGAATTTGGATGTTTGGATAACCACAAGGGTACCTATAATATAAATTTCTTAAGTAACAAAAAAAAAACTTGCTAATCATTTTTTACATAAAAAGTTCTTTACGGATAACTATATAATTACTTTATTTTATTTTCTGTGTTATTCCATTCTTATTTTACATCTCATTTTGCATCTGTATTTCCAAAGCAAAGGGGAAAACATAAAAGTCAAAGAGTTAGTTATCTTTTATCTTTTAATAACTGCCTTAATCAAATGAAAGAGTATTTAAATAGATAACACCAAGTCTTCGAGATATATCAGCTTTCACCGCCTTTAACATTGAAAAAGAAGATCCATAAAATATTAAAAGCCGAATGCTGGTTTTTATTTTTAATTACCGTGTCCAAACACTGCTTTTTTTTTCGATTGCTATGGATGTAGGAATATAAGAGAAACAACAAATTCAAGGGACGCAATATACAGTAATGAATTCGTTGACATAACGTGAAGACTTCAAAATTTCCCTCGGAAGGACTTGTGTATAGATGGATAGAGCAAGGTGTCCGTTACGTCACCCACCGGTGGGGAGAACCGGCTTATCGGGTTGTGGGATCACGTGCTCCATCCTCCCACGCGGGTCCCGATCTGGTTCGGCAGAGCTTCTGCCTTCTGCTGCCACGCCCGAGGAGGGGTGGGGGAGAGGGGAGACAGGCAAATGAAGCGGCTCTTGGGTGCTCGTGGGGAAACGGGAAGAGAAATTTCAAAAAAAAATTTATCATCATATCTCAAAATGCGTGAGGAGGTAACAGAAAGTTTTGCATTTGCTTTTCTTCATTATTATAATTTTTTTTGGTGTGTATCTTTAACGTGTTGTGTATTCGTAATACCTTTACAGCTGTGTTTTGATTCTTTATATCAGTAATTTGGTCCTTAAAAATTTAATAATAAAACTTAATACGGGGCAACCTCTTATTTTGTTCAATTTATGCAATAAGGACTTTCATAAAAATTTCAAAAATTTGAAACAAAAGTTCTTAGGGTTGCTACCAAGGTTTAGCAAAATTACAAATTGACATTACAATTGACAATTAACATTTACAAATTTGATACAGATTTACAATCTAATTATAAATTAATACAAATACATAGTCATTGCTAAATTTTGTCATACTATAATGTTAGGCTGTATAGACTATCTTTTGTTTCAAGTTTTCCAGAAGTCGTGAAGCGTTTTTAAAGAAGAAATTCCCCTTTTAAAGATGAGAAATTTGAACAAATCTCTAAAAACGTTTTAGTGTAGAAAGAAGATTTCTCTCAGGAAGTTTTTGTTGCACTCTTCTCACGCATTCTTAATTTATTATTGGTGCATGAAAATAAATTATTAATATTATGTGTATTAAATTGATAATGGTAGTATCTTCACTCCATGTCTTGGTATTATCGTTACTACAATTTCGATTACAAATACCAGCATCTTAATATCAAAATATTAAAAAAAAATCTTGTTTTTTTTTTCAATTACAGACTTACTTTAAATATTTAAAAAAACTAAATTAGGATTTATATTATTTTGATTTTGGATCATTCCATTTCACAATACCGTAGCATATGATCTAAAAAAATTAAGAAGTACAATAAATATGATATTTTTACTGATATTTATTTATATTATTTAAAAATTTACAATATGAAAGGGATGAATAATAAAGGATATACATAAAGGATGAATATAATATGAAAGAATGAAAATACAAGGATGGATTTTCATTGAAAAGTATCTCACAATTCAATAAATAATACTCAAAATTCACATTTAAAAAAGAAAGTTGTTCATCTATTCGTGAATTTTCACACAGTTAATGAAAATCGTTCAAGTTTAATAATTTGTTTGAAATTATATCCTAGTTGTAAATTGATTCTAGATTTTCATATAAGTATAAATACCATCAAAAGTTTTTCTTATGTTTTATAACAAATACCCAAGAATGTAATTGATAGATCATTTCCCCAAAAAACTAACTTGGATACTCATCCAAGTCTGAAGGAATATGTTGTAGGTCTGTGTCTCTACTGTCTTTAGCAACGTTCACATGTCTCATATATGTTTGAAAAATAAAATGATATAATAAAACTTCTGTTTATATAGAAACTTCTCTTGTTATATAGGTAATTATAAATGTAACTTACTGCAAAAAATGAACAGTAAAATTGGTTTGACAGCAAACTGTTTATTTGACTTTGTTAAAAAGTCAGTGCAGGGTTTTGTATTTTAATTGAAATAAAATATAATTTACGAATAAAGGTAATTTGGATTGAAAGATACATACTTGAAAACAAATTTTCAAAGATGGTAGTAGTAAATACAAAAACTTATATCACATATGATCATCTTTTACAACAAGATATGCTATCATATTCATTGAAACCTAACTATCCCCACAAGATTCCTTTATACTTCGTTAACAAAGCTGTTACAAAGAAAATTATCAATTCATTACGATCATAGTAAAACTCCAAAGCGGACTAACAAAGCCCGTATCACTCTAATCCCTTAACCATACCTTGTGTAAATAATGAGCACGAGTAAGTAACAATTGTTCAATTAATGTGAACTGGACACGAGCAGGAAAACAAATTGACCGTTCCTAATAAACGGGTTTGCTAAATGCCGCGGGAAAGTTGCTCTGATTTACGCATGGAGGACTTTTCGATGTCACATATTAATTGAAAACGTGCCGTGTCCAGTTCGTTTTTACTTTCACTGGAGTCTAGATGTAAACAATGATATGTCTTTTAGAAATTAATTTTTATGATGTGATTATTTTTCTTCACAATGAAGATCTGTATCTTAACTACTTTGATTGAAATATCTGATGCAAGATATATAAAGAATAATTTGTTTTTTATGTGTCCTTAAACCTATTTTAGAACATAAAATATCAAAGTATTTGTAAAAAAAAATCTCTCTATATATAATGAAGGTGTCCCTGGGTTCCTGCCTGGGTTCCTGGGTTCCTGGGTTCCTGGGTTCCTGCCTGGGTTTGTCCGGAACCGATTTGGCTCAATTTCTCCAAAACTACCCGTCCGAATCGAACCAAACTTGGTACACATACGTATGGGGACGGGGGAAAGACAATGGCATCATTTCCAAATTCCTAAAACCACCCCTTCACCCCCTTTTAGGCCTTTTTGTAAAAATCGCCTTACTTCTCCACTAAAGAAGATCTGTTTAACTCGCATTGTTGCAAATAATACAACAAAAACAATTTTAAACATAAAACAAAGTATTTAAAGATAAAACTTGGCTAAAATTGTTTTAAATGTTTTAAAAAGGTTATTAATAATTTAAAAAATTAAAAACGGCCCTTATAAAAAACTTTATAACAGTATTTTCTTATTAAAAACTCCATTTTCCATGAAATTTTAAGTTGAAACAGAAAGTTTTAAGAATTAGACTGGTTAAAGTAATAATGGAAAGTTTTTTTTTAGAAAGTTGATGATAGAAACACTAGATCAGTTGTTATTTAACCTTATAATTTGTTTCTCTGGGGTAGTTTAGAGGGATTTTTTTTTTCAATTTAAACAGGGGGTATTTACAAATTTTGGGATTTTAAATATCTGTAATAATTTTAATTGATTTTTTTCACTAAGAATGGATAATTTGGTGGGAAAAGGCATCGGGAACAGAGGGATATGAAAAAGGTACCGGGAACACTGGGATATGTAAAAATACCGGGAGAACCAAGACATGAAAAAATACAGGGAACACCTGGATATGAAAAACTACCAGGAACACCGGGATATGAAAAAATACTGGGAACACCGGGATATGAAAAACTACCAGGATGATTGGTAATTATGGTTACAGAAAATTAGGCATGTAACTTGAGAAAATTTTAATAAATTGATACACTCCACCCGTGCAAGGCCGGGCATATCAGCTAGTGCTTGATAAATCTCATTTTCCTTTTATCATGATAGCCAACTTCTTAGTAAAAACGGTTTTCTAGTACTTAACAATAAAAATTTAGTGAATGGATAAGTCTAGTAAACCATGCCCCATGAAACAATGAAATAATTTCAGCTCTGTTTCCATGGAAACCATTTATTTTTGCCTTTCCATTAATATATTTATTTTAGAAAAAAATTAACCTATTACCTTAAACCTATTTTAGAACATAAAATATCAAAGTATTTGTAAAAAAAAATCTCTCTATATATAATGAAGGTGTCCCTGGGTTCCTGCCTGGGTTCCTGGGTTCCTGCCTGGGTTTGTCCGGAACCGATTTGGCTCAATTTCTCCAAAACTACCCGTCCGAATCGAACCAAACTTGGTACACATACGTATGGGGACGGGGGAAAGACCATGACATCAATTTCTAATTCCTAAAACCACCCCTTCACCCCCTTTTAGGCTTTTTTGCAAAAATCGCCTTATTTCTCCACTTAAGAAGATCTGTTTAACTCGCATTGTTGCAAATAATACAACAAAAACAATCTTAAACATAAACAAAGTATTTAAAGATACAACTGGACTGAAATTGTTTTAAGAAGGTTATTAATAATTAAAGAAATTGAAAACTGTCCTTATAAAAAACTTTATGACAGTATTTTCTTATTAAAAACTTCATTTTCCTTGAAATTTTATGTTGAAACTTAAAGTTTAGATTGTTGAAATGTTGAAATTAATCTTAAAACTTGAATTATTTTAGTGTAGCTTTTAAAAAAGTTGGTAATAAAAACTAGATCAAGTTTTACTATCCATCATTATTTTTTCCATGATAGCTTAACGATATTTTTTTTTCAATTTAAACAGGGGAATGTTAAATATTTTTATTTATGTAGTTGTTTTTTTATTAATTACTGGGAAATTCGTCAAAATAGACAAATGGGAGTAGTATCTATATTTTCGGAAGTTGTTGAATGAATTCCTTTCCAAGAATTTTTTCGTGATGCACTGCACCGGGAACACCTAGATGAAATGGTGCCAGGAACACCGGGTCGAAAAAGGTACCGGGAGTACGGAGATGAAAAAGATACCGGGAACACTGGGATAAAAATTGTACCAGGAACATCGGGATGGAAAACGTACCGGGAACACCGGGAGGAAAAGTACTGGGAAACTGGGAGGAAAAAGGCGCCAGGGACACCGGGATGATTGGTAATTGCTGATACAGAAAATTAGATATGCAACTTGAGAGAGCATAAAAAATAATTTTATACACTTCACCCGTGCAAGGCCGGGCAAATCAGCTAGTATTATAATAATTAAAAGTTATTCTTATCTTATAAATTAAGAAAAAAAAAACAAGTACAAAAATTGTTTGCAAAAGCGTAAAAATATCAGTGAAAATATCCTATTGAATTTACTTCTTATCATTTTTTACATTATATGCTATGGTATTATGGAAAGGATTAATCCAAAATTAAAATATAAATCCTGATAATTTTTTTAAGTAGGTATTTGAAATAAGAATGATTTATAAAAGAATTCTAAATAAACTTATGCTACTAATTTAAACTTGAATTGTTAATTAATTAACTTAAACTAAACAAAAATATTAAAATTTAAAAATATACCATTCAACTTCATTTAAATTAATAAATAGAATTTAAATAAATAATAGTTAAGTATTTCTTCGCCCTAGTATCAAAATCGGACATAATTATCTTAAAGAAAATATATAAAGACCAAAAAGACACATCTCCAGCTTAAATTAAGCAAATTGTGAGTTTTTATATAACTGATTTAAACTATATGGCTTAAATAATAAAGAGCGCATTTAAAAGAGAAAATTGATTTAAAACCATAAATTGAGAATTCGAAACACTTAGAAATTTACACGATGATAAAATCCCGTTTGGTATTTTACTTTAATGAATAAGTAATAGTCTATAACAATTTTATTAACGCAACTAAAACTATTTAAATGTTACTAGACAGATAAAAGAATTCGAAACACTTTACACGATATTTAAAATATTAATACCCATGGCATGTATTTTAATGAATGAGAGATGGTTTTAAAACAATGGCATTAACAAAACATTAAAAACAGTCATACGAATACTATACTTAATAAATCAACGAAACTTTAATTTGAATTTGAACTTGAAAGATTCACTTATTCATTAAATATACCTACTTTTAAAATTTAAAGCAATTGTATGAACAAAATCTGTATTGAAATTATAAGGCAGATAAAATAATTTGAAGTGCTTAGTAGGTATTATCACTTTACACGATGGAAAAATCTTAACCCCCCCCCTTTACAAGTGATTTGTATTTTAATGAATAAATTATGAATTTAGAACAATTTAATTTATAAAATTGTTTAAAGACTATCATGATAATAAAAATAAATAAGTGTCCTTTTTGTTTTGGGAATTTCTTTTATCTTCCTTTTATTTCCTCAAGAAAAGATATCTTGGAGTTAAAAAATACTTTTTAGAGCTTTATTTTGATCTTAATTCTATTAGTCAATTATTATTTAAATAAAAAATACATGTATACGCTTTATGTATAAAACTAAGTAAAAAAATTAATAAAACATTTGAGTATATGAAAGGGAAACTTGCTATCATGATACACATATTGGCAAGTTTAAAATTAGGAACACAATTGTTTTAAAAAGTAATGAAATGAGGAAAAAACAGTAAATTTTGCTTACATTGGTACTTGTTAATCTGTAAATTGTGTATGATAACAAATTTTATTCATTCAACCTAATTATAGAGAACCGTGTTTGTGTTCCAGATAAAAAGTTAATAATTATAACTAATTTTTCAAATATGTAGATTGTGTATATGGAACCAATGAAAAGTCCATTATATAAAAGAGTTATCTGCCAGCAATTACTATAAAGACGTATGACTATTCCTAGCATAGTTCAAGTCCGCTAATCGGTATACTTCTGGTTCCTTATGATTCCAGTATAAGTATATTTTTAGGTACATCGGATGTTATTTTCAATTTCGTACACACAAAGTGAAATTAGCTTTAAAAAATAAAATACACTTTATAAAAGTTCTCGTGAATCAGGAAGTTTGTATATAAATAACAATCGGGTTTTTTGATGATGTGATAAAAATCATCATTTTGTTGAATATAGAATCTTAAATCATGTTGTCTGTCAAATAGTACCAGCATGTTCATGATACTGATATTAAAACCTAAGTAAACGCCATTCTAAATAGATGCAGACATGCATTTAAAAACACATTTAGAGAAGACGGTTCAACAGTTCAGGCGATTTTCCTTATTACTTCAACTTTCACCCATCATTCAAAACGATGCGCCCTAATCTAGATATGCATCTCAAATAAACGACTACAAATCAAAAGGAAAGTTCGAAAGAAGGTTAGAAAGGAAGAATCTCTCACGCCTCACACATCAACACGAATTCCAAGCCAGAAAAAAAATCGCCTATAAGAAAAATAAAAAAGAAACGCGTAACCCATTGACCCTAGTGGCACTCAGAACAATCCAAAAAATCTAATTCAACAAGCCAGAAAGCAATGATCAAGGACCACGCTGCCCAATATGCGATGTCTCCGACCTGCACTTAATGCTCACACACATTGATACACAAGAACCTCACCAGAAAGAAAAAGGAAGAAGGTAGAAAGTCTTGTCGTGGAAAGGGAAAATTGCGCTGAACTTTCACTGCGAAAGAAGAGAAATTGGGTCAGGTGTAGCTTTATTATTATTATTGCGATTGCAGTGTTGGCAACAAGTGTTTTTCGGGCAGCGTGGGTGAAAAAAAGTGTGGAAATATATCGTCTGAAATCTACCGTGGATGATTTCTTTGGCCAGTTCTGGACTATTGGCTACAGTAAAAATGGAGTATTAATTAGCGTGGGGGATTTTCTGGTTTAACCTGAATGTGAGAAATTAGATCAGAACGGGCAAATGACTTGGACTTTCTTCGAGGTCAGTTGCTGGACACTTTTTCACTCCGATTCCTAGGATAAAGACTCGTGTAATTAATTTTTATTGTTTCAATTTTTGGGAGACAGTTTACTGTACTCAACTCAGTAATTATTAGTGTTCGGCACTAGTTAACTAGAACTAGTTGCAACTAGTAGTTAACTACCGATGAACTAGTAGTTAACTAGTAGTTTAACTACTTTTGGTTTAAACTAGTTTAACTAGTAGTTAAACTACTTTTTTTAATAACTACTAGTTGAAACTACTTTCAAATTTTCAACTACTTTAAAAAAATTTTTGTTTAAAATTTCAAAAATATTTAAAATTTTTATCAAAGTATACAAAAATTACACTGATATTTATAACTACAATGTCCATGGTAGAGTACTCAAATACCATAACCAGAAATAAAGCGCCGCTTTGAGCGAAGCATAAAGTTTTTTGTGATATAGATAAGAAAGATGTATTAGAATTTGGGCAAAAAATAGGTTATGAAATTAAATAGACTAGTTAACTAGTAGTTAACTACTTTGGGAAATAGTTAACTACTAGTTGCAACTAGTCCCAGGAAAAAATAGTTAACTACTAGTTGCAACTAGATTTTCCCAGACTAGTTAGTAGTTGGTAGTTAACTACTTCTTGACCACTAGTTGCCGAACACTAGTAATTATGTATTAAATGAAGTATCAATTACTGAGAAGTACCTATCAGCATAAATTATTAAATTAATAAGCATTTAAAACAATAAAATATGCAACAAAAAATAAATTATTAAAAAAATTATTTTAGTATATTTGCTTTATTTTTAGCAACTGGATTTTCGTTTCTTATTAACATTTAAACCGACTATTTTTTAAAAAGTAAAATTTTTGGCATTTTTTATTGAGACAAAATGTAACCATCCCAAAACGAACCTTAATTAATGTGAATCTCAAAGACAATAAAAGTAAAAATTAATTAAAGTGTTAAAATTTTACTTTTTAATTTTTATGGACGAGTTCAACCGGAAGTTGACCATACGTCCCGAGCACTTCAAGTGTGTATTCCATAACATTGAAGGCAAATTGTATTTCCGATTCGAAACATATAACCGAAGTCTTCCACCACTTTGTGACGTCACACAGATGAACTCCGTCTATTCTTACAGTATAAAAATACTTCACTCTCAAAATTGAAAGATAAATTAATATTACAGGATTCTAGAACTCAAATAGTCATACTAAAAGGTTATTTTATTTTCATAATAGTTTTAATAATATTTTATTAGTTAAAATTAACTATCATGAACTACAGTTTAAAAGTTATAAAAGTAGCTCTTGTAAATACGTTTTCGAACATTTTGGTTATTTTTCTTTTTAAAAAAGTAAGACCACTATTTTTTAAGCCGCCCTCCATTAACAAGATAATTCTATAGAAGAACACGATGAGCAAAAGAGCTCCGACCACTTAGTGTGTTACAGCCCTTTTCACTCACTTCTTTTGTATTCCTGAATCTCATCATTTCGAATTCTCTCCCAAAGTCACGCGAAGTACTGAAACTGCTAGAAAAGAACATTGGGAAATCGAATTAGATTCGAACGACACTTTCGTGAGGGTCTTTTTCCGGTGAATCAACAGGGTGGCAGTACCTCGAAGAAAGTTGATGAGATTGTGCGCGGAATCAAGGTTGAGCAATTCTAGTTTCCATTCTCTTTCTCGAGATTAAAAGAATGGAATGCGCTCGAATTTCCATTCTTTATCGTTTGTTTATTATTTGCTGGTGGTTGTGTGTAATTTCGATTTAATAACTTTGGGAGGTTTTAAAGCCCAGTCGGGTCTGAGAATTGTCTTTTGAAATCATTGAGGGCCGTCATTGTTCCGTTGTTGAGAAATGAAGATATAAGTGAGTTTCGGAAATAATGATGAAATATGAAAATTAATGTGCAGTCAATATATTAATTGCTCTTTTAGAGTTCATACCATTTGCAGTTTAGCTATGGCAGTAATTTCAATAGAATAGTTAACGGAAAAACACGCATTATAAAATAACATCACTACAAAAGAAATCGATCATTCTTACAAGAAAAGACAGAAAAAGTACAGAGTAGACTGTTACATAATCCTATGGTATTTTTTAAAAATTTAAACTCGCATACCCCCCCTTATTGTGTGCCAAATGGCAGTTAAATATGTGTTTCAAAATTTGAAGCAAAAATATTAATATTAATAGACTGCTCAAAAGAATAAAAAAATCTCAATCATATGTTTTTCTAAAAAAAAAAATTGATTACCCAATTATTATTTTGTACCCAATGGCATTTAAAAATGGCGTAAAAAATTTGATACAAAAATAATAATATAAAGACCGATCAAGAGGATCCAACTAATATAAATTTATATTAATAATAACTGAAATTTATGAATAATTCTGTCTAAACAATTTTAATTTATTTTAGAATGTAACTAATACAAAATTTTTATTTTTTATTTATTTGACACTTTTTATTGTAAATTATATGCAAAACGTGAAAAACGGGATTTTTTTTATGCTCTTTAGCAGTCTACTAATATGAATATTTTTGGTTCTAATTTTTTACACTTTTTTTAAATGCTATTAGGTACAAAATAAGGGCTTTACGCGTATGGAACTGAGATTTTTCGAATTATTTGGGCCAAAAATTAATTTTTGTTTTTTAGCTTCACCTCAACGGAAATCTTTACTTTTAAGATCAATTGTATGTTATTTAAAAATTAATACAGATAAATATTAAGTAAATAAACATATTAGGGTAAATCCTGTTAGTCTATATTACATCGTTTTAAAATCCTAATCATTTGTATAAAAATTGTATTTATAATATAGTTATCTATGTTGTTTTACCTTTTAATGTTATCTACTAAAAATATATATTCAAATTATATCTATTTATAACTTCAAGGATAAATATTTTTCCCTCAGTGAATGTTAGCCTGTTACAATCGAATTTGTAAACTATTTTCTAAACTGTAAATTATTATTTCACTCAACGTTTAAGTTTCTTGACTTTTTCAAAATGTCAATTTTATGATTCTGAGATGTTTTTAATATCTTTTCTGGGGTTGTTTAATTACATCATACATATTACAAACAAATATATATTTTTCAGATAAGTTTATACACAAATCTAATGTATTTTATAAATTTTCGTAATTGAACAAAAACACTTGTCTTCATCTTCAAAAACAAAAATGTGAACATATTTGTTACTGACTTATAATAAAATTGTCCAAGTTGGGAAATGTTAAACAAAGAAATGGGAAAATGTTTTGATAAGTTTCGAATTTTTCATTTTATCATAATCGTGGGTCTTTAAAAAATATTCTTTTATTTTACTTCTTTGTTTTTAAATAATACATACCATTTTTTTAATTGAATAAAGCTTCCCCAGTTGTAATGAATACAATTTTAAGTTTTAGTTTTTACTTTGGCATTGTTTGAAACAAATTTGTAAAGTTAATATTAACAAACTCATTGAAATATCGTATTTTCTTTTTAGGTTGTTGTAATCTTGTTTTTAAAAAATGTAAAAACCTATTTAAAAGTTAAAATGCACTACTAATAATTAAAAATTATAGATTTTATAACATATAATTAAACCAGTAGTTTTTAACTCATCTTTAAATAAAAATATTAGACAAAACATTTTTGTTAAATTCATGTTATTAAAACAGTGTAAACTATCATGCACAACTATTAAAAACATGAAAAACGAATCAAATAAATAAATTCCCTCCATTAAATAAAACTTTCAAATTTTTTATCGACATTTTAAATGACAAAATCAAGCTATGGAACAAATATTGATAGAAATATGTAACTAAACAGTTGAAATTATCAATAATGAACCGTCAGACGACAACCTATGTCGTTAAAATATTATATCTTCATTTGGAATAGGTCAAAAAAATGTATTACAACCAAGAGTTAACTAATTTCTGCTTCACTATAGCGAAATACGGGTGTATTAAGTATTAAGATTTCAAATCAATACAATTTTTATCTGGCGAAATTAATATAAATCAATCTAATACCAGTTAGTTTGTTTTACTTATATGTTTTAGTATTAAGTAATCAACACAAAATTTCAAATTAAAGTAACTTATGTTGATTACCTACTGTGTTTACTACAATAATACACAATATACATACAATTTTTAATTATACTATTTTATTTTAAAATAATTTGCTGCATAACTCTTATTTTTAGAGTATTAGAATATTAGTTATTTATAAGAAATGTTGGACGCATAATGTAATAAAATAACAATTAACAGAGGTCTAGTTCATTTAAATATTGTATTTACTGCAAAACTTTCCATTGATGTAATTTGTTTTTGCTTTACTTAAACTGACGAATGAAAACCATTCAATTATGGTATCAACCACCAAACTAAAAAAAAATTAAAACTGAATTAAATGCTAGATACAATTTTATAAAATAATATTAGCTTATTATATAATAAATATTAAACAAATTATGCAATAATTATTTATAATTTATTTTATCATCCCTTCTTAACACTTATAAACATTAATAATTCACAATACATTACTCTCTAAATTTTATTCATTTCTTCAACCACCCATATAAAACTAGTGCAATACACTAAGGACCCCCAACATCGCATGAAGACTTTATCCACATAAGCAGTCCAGCCCCTCAAAAAAAAATACCGTTTATCCTTCAAGACCATGAGGGCGAAAATCCCACGTTTTAATCCCCAAGTTCTCTAACACTACAGCTGCTTCCGAGGTTAGCTAATGGTCAGTGCGTTCCGGTAGCTTGGTCCGTTCAAAGGTAGGGTTCACGGGCTTATTCACTGCTGAGTTAATGGGGCAGGTAAACACGCGGAAAGGGGAAACAGAAGAAATTGAGGCGTGTGGTAATAAGTTTTTTGCATAAGAGAATGTGAATTTTTCTATTGAATTGGGGTTTTTTTTCGGAAGTTTTTATGATATTTTTTGAAATTTCAATGATCATGTGTGTTGTAAATTTTGTGTTGATTAATTAGTACAAGGCCAACATTAAAAAAAAATACTTGTTGAGTTTAAAAAATTATATTCAATACATATCAATTAAATTTCAGCTAGGTATTTGTATTTTATGTTTGAAGCGTTAAATTAACTTATTTAGGTTTTCGCAAAATGTTTTCAAAATGAAAATTAAAAATTAATTCTAATTGTTTAAAGTTAAATTTAATGTAACCAAAATAATTATTTATTTTAAATTTGGTTTATTGAATTTTGTTGTATATAGTCAGTCAATTTTGATCGATTATATAGTTTGTACTATTAATGTTTGTTGAAAAAAGGGGTACACCCCCCTTTAAAATCTGAAATGTGTTTGTTTTGAGTGAAATGTGTTTAGGTTCTTATATCGTAGTTGAATTTTCAAAACTAAAAGGTTTTGATTATGGAGTGATAAAAATAATCATCATAAAATAATCTTTATACAAAAGAAACAAGGAAATAAATTTAATTTATGTGCCTGTGGAATACTACTACTTGGTAAAAACAATTTTAAAGTCATATAACTTTTGATTAAATATACTTTGCAATAGTAATTTCAATGTGTTTTGTAACTTTTTATGTAAAATAAGTAGGATCAGTGAGAGGAAATTGTGAAGTAGATTATGGCGAAAACTCCTCATAACCTAAGTAATCTTTTAATTAATTTATAACTAGTAACTTTAATTAATTAATAACTTAAGTATTTTATTGTGAATAAAATGACCTTTAATGATCAATAAAACCTAATTTTAAAAATACCGAATGCATGATTTTTGTGAATATTTATTATTTCCCTACCGTTTACGTTTACTTTGGCCTTCATTTTGATGCTATTTCTTCACTTATTAAAAGATAAAATATAAGGTGCTTTGAATTTTCTTAAATGAACTACATTACAATGAATTATTAACATTTTTATAGCACATACAACCTAATATAAGTAGGCAAAATATATTAGTCCCTATTAGTTTATCTTTTTTTGTCATCAAAAGCAAAACCATTTCGTGACTTCAAAATTTAAAAGCACAATGGAGAATATTTGTTAACTTGTACAAATTCTTTAAGAGAATTCCATGTTTAATCTATTAAAGCCTTTTAACTAAATGACTTTTACCTTTCAACTTCGTTAGTCATGAGGAAACGATGGAAAACTTTATCTTTATTTATGGTTTATCTTTATTCTAAATGGGAGACCGGTTACATATCTTCAAAATAATTATGCACGGATGAAAATAGATTTTTATAATACTTTAGAATTTTAGAAAATATTAGCTATACTCATTTAGCAAGAGTTTAACCAAAAATTTTTTGATGCGTCTTTTTCCAAACGTTAAATTTCAGTTCAATTCATCAAAACATGTCACAGAGTAAGCAATATCAAAAAGAACTCACCGACTTTACGAAAAAATTCTATCCATAATATTTATCCCAAATGATAATTTCTCTCCAATCGGAAGCCTTCTCAGGCCGATCACAGTCGCAGTGAACAGTTACCACACGCTCTCGGTTTCGTCTCGAAACTGCCGCTCGCTCGGCCTTCGCTGGCCGAGAGAATTTTCCCTATTTGGAGATGAGGCACGTGTTCTCCGGAGGAGGGAAAGGGGTAGAGATGAGAGCGACATCTGTCGGTGAAGATGTGGACACAGGTGAGACAGATCTGAAGGACGGGAATCAGCGGCGACGGTGTGGGAGATAGCTCGAAAAGGAGATGCGAACGGGTGGCAAAGCTGTGACGTTTTGGGTGAATTCATCGGATTTTCCTTCACGTTTTTTGTTCTCGAAAGTTCAGAAAAATTTTCTATAATTGAATCGTCTGTTTGAGAGAGGCAAGTCTGAAAAACCAAGTTTTGAGAAAATCGAAAAGAAAAACAAAGTAATGAAATTTTGATCGAATCGCCACCAAATTTTTACTGAAAATTTAGGATCATATTTAGGGTACAGAACAACCATTTAAAAAATATAAGTATTTTCAGAAATATTGTACAGTTGAAAAAAGTTGATGGACTTAAATTTAAGAAATTTCAGTTGAAAAACATTTTAAATTAACTATAAAATTACCTTCCTGCTTAGTTCAAAGCACAAAAGTGAAAAATAGAAAGACTAAGACAAATAATGTTAAGAACAAGAAACTGAGTAATTAAGGCAGTATCGATGGAGTAAGTGAATATCAAAGGAGTCAAAGATGGATTAAAATATTGTTAAAACTTAAAACCAAATTTTATTTTGGTTTATTTCTCAACATAAAAATAAGAAAAGAAAGACAAATTAACTGAAATTTCAAATCAAATTGAAAAATACAGTAAGTTTCCTCTTCCTGCTCATAAGTATGAGTTAACCTTGGAGATTTTTTTGAACAAAAAAAGGCATTTTGTGTCTTCACTCCCTTTTTCAAACTGGCGATTCTATATACAGGGTGGTCCTAAATTCGTGGTACAAACTGGGTAGGGTAGGTAGAGTACATCAAGATCAACAAGAATTGGTATAGAAAGGGAGGTCGCAAATGAGTTTTAAGGGGTGAAAATCAGCTACAAAACTTGCATATTTGTGCAAAAAGACACAATTGTTCGATTCCTTAATTTTTTACATCAAAATAATAAAACTCGTATTTGCAAAAAGTAATTTTAACTGTAACTTTTTCAGGAAGTTATCTTTTCGTAGTGAAAAATTTATTTTGACCAGTCTTCTTTTTTAATGCATGTTCAACCAAATTTGGCAACTTATTAGCCATTTGACGCAATTTTTTTCGATTCTTATTTTATCGTTACCTATAAGAAGCACAAAAAAGTATTTGGCGATCACGACATTTGTTTCCTGTTGAATGCAAAAGTGTTACTCGCGTAATAGAAGAAGTTATAATATTTGAAGTTTATTTACAAAATAACTACCGGAATCGAACCATTGTGTCTCCTACTGCACAAATATGCAAGTTTTGTAGCTGATTTTCACCTCTTAAAACTCATTTGCGACCCCCCTTTCTATACCAATTCTGGTTCGTCTTGATGTACTCTACCCACCCTACTCAGTTTGTACCACGAATTTAGGACCATCCTGTATATAAGCTTTTTTGATAACTTGCTGGGCTGGTCAGGTTAATAGTGGTTTTTCCTCAATCTTATCACTTCAGAAACGGGGAAATTATTTCATTTCGCAAATAAAAATGTTTTGAAATAGGCTGAACGATTTTAAAAATTAATAAAATAATTATCGAGTTAAAATGCACAATTTTCTTGTACTTAGAGGTCGTCCATAAATGATGCTGCACTTTTTTTTCCACATTTTAACCCCTCAATCTTATATGCCCCAAAATATCACTTGTCTTAGAATATGATGATATAAAAACGGCCCATTTTCCCCCACCTCGCCCTAGTGAAATAAACACATGAGAGCATTTTCAATCACATGTCTCGGACCTAACAACGGCCTTAGCAACAGAAGGGTTACAGTTTTTTGCCCTGCAGAAGGTTAACAGTTACAGAAAATGACTAGCCGTGGAATTCTTCTATTGGAGCATTTGCAATCACGTGATCCCATACCTAAAAACCGCCTTAGCAACAGATAAACAACGGCCTTAGCAACAGTTAAAAGCCCTACAGAAGGTACACAGTTAAAAGAAAAAAACCGGTTGTGACGTCACCTGAAAATACTCTATACATTGAGAATTTGACAATCTGTTTCCTTGCCTATAGCCATAAAACAGATAGAAAAATTTTGGTAACTTAGAAAAATTTGACCTGGTTGCCTTTAAAAGCTTGTGGCAGTCGTTTTAGGATTAGTTGATTGAAAAAATTTTACAAAACAAACCTTAAACCGAGTCCTATTTGAAAGATGAGCTTCAATAGAAATTGTCTGCTTAAGCTTTTAAATTTAGATTACGTAATACAGAAACTTTAAAAAACCTTGCATTTTTAATGAATACTTGCTTACTTAAGACCTAACTCAATGTTTTAAAATCTAACTAACCTGAAGCAGTTTTCATACTGACTTCTTAATATCCTAATCCTGTAATAAATCATATACCATCAAATATTAAAAACCAACAGAGAAAGATTGTTTGTATAAAAAAAAATTTAATCATTATATTACATTAAAAAAGTAATATGTATATATAAAAAGTAAAATCAATATGTTGTCAGAAATAACATCATCTTAAAATTTTAACAGTTAACTGTCTTTTGTACCTTAAGATACATTATTCCCGTTGGAGGTTCTTCTCACTGATATTGCCATCATGGGGTCATTCTTTCACTTAAATGTGAAAGTGGATACTGAAATGAATTTTGACATTGACATTTTGTAACATACGTTTTTGCAGTTGTACCTTTTATGGCCTGTCGCTTAAGTGAATTAAATAATAAAGTTACCTTTACTATTGAAAGTCTTTTTGCTGTGGCCTCATGCAATCGACTTTTCCCACAAAATGGATTGGAATAGGAGGACTGAGAAAGCCTTCTCTCAATTGTAGAATGGGAATGGTAGCTAACCCGAATGAATAGGGAGGTGATTTTTCAGAGCGTTCTTAGTGGTGTAGACTTTGTCACAAAGGTTGCACTTGAATGGCTTCTCACTCGAGTGGCTTTGGAGGTGGGTCTTGAGATTGGAATTTTTTGTGAAAGCCTTGTCACAGTACTGGCACTTGAATGGCTTTTCACCTGAGTGGATTTTGAAATGGGTCTTGAGATTGGAACTATATGCGAAAGCCTTGTCACAGTGCCTGGCACTTGAATGGCTTTTCACCTGAGTGGATTTTGAGATGGGTCTTGAGATTGCCATTTTGAATGAAAACCTTGTCACAGTGCTGGCACTTGAATGGCTTTTCACCCGCGTGGATTTTGAGATGGGTCTTGAGACTGCCATTTTTAGTGAAAGTCTTGTCACAGTGCTGGCACTTGAATGGTTTCTCACCCGAGTGGATGCGGAGGTGGTCCTTGAGATGGGAACTTTGTGTGAAAGCCTTGTCACAGTGCTAGCACTTGAATGGTTTCTCACCCGAGTGGATGCGGAGGTGGTCCTTGAGATGGGAACTTTGTGTGAAAGCCTTGTCACAGTGCTGGCACTTGAATGGCTTTTCACCTGAGTGGATTTTGAGATGGGTCTTGAGATTGCCATTTTGAGTGAAAGCCTTGTCGCAGTGCTGGCACTTGAATGGTTTCTCACCCGAGTGGATGCGGAGGTGGTCCTTGAGATTGGAACTTAGTGTGAAAGCCTTGTCACAGTGCTGGCACTTGAATGGTTTCTCACCCGAGTGGATGAGGAGGTGGTCCTTGAGATTGGAACTTAGTGTGAAAGCCTTGTCACAGTGCTGGCACTTGAATGGCTTTTCACCTGAGTGGATGAGGAGGTGGTCCTTGAGATTGGAACTTAGTGTGAAAGCCTTGTCACAGTGCTGGCACTTGAATGGCTTTTCACCTGAGTGGATGAGGAGGTGGTCCTTGAGATTGGAACTTAGTGTGAAAGTCTTGTCACAGTGCTGGCACTTGAATGGTTTCTCACCCGAGTGGATGCGGAGGTGGTCCTTGAGATTGGAACTTTGTGTGAAAGTCTTGTCACAGTGCTGGCACTTGAATGGCTTTTCACCTGAGTGGATGAGGAGGTGGTCCTTGAGATTGGAACTTAGTGTGAAAGTCTTGTCACAGTGCTGGCACTTGAATGGTTTCTCACCCGAGTGGATGAGGAGGTGGTCCTTGAGATTGGAACTTAGTGTGAAAGCCTTGTCACAGTGCTGGCACTTGAATGGCTTTTCACCTGAGTGGATGAGGAGGTGGTCCTTGAGATTGGAACTTAGTGTGAAAGCCTTGTCACAGTGCTGGCACTTGAATGGCTTTTCACCTGAGTGGATGAGGAGGTGGTCCTTGAGATTGGAACTTAGTGTGAAAGTCTTGTCACAGTGCTGGCACTTGAATGGTTTCTCACCCGAGTGGATGCGGAGGTGGTCCTTGAGATTGGAACTTAGTGTGAAAGTCTTGTCACAGTGCTGGCACTTGAATGGTTTCTCACCCGAGTGGATGCGGAGGTGGTCCTTGAGATTGGAACTTAGTGTGAAAGTCTTGTCACAGTGCTGGCACTTGAATGGTTTCTCACCCGAGTGGATGCGGAGGTGGTCCTTGAGATGGGTACTTTGTGTGAAAGCCTTGTCACAGTGCTGGCACTTGAATGGTTTCTCACCCGAGTGGATGAGGAGGTGGTCCTTGAGATTGGAACTTTGTGTGAAAGTCTTGTCACAGTGCTGGCACTTGAATGGTTTCTCACCCGAGTGGATGCGGAGGTGGTACTTGAGATGGGAACTTTGTGTGAAAGCCTTGTCACAGTGCTGGCACTTGAATGGTTTCTCACCCAAGTGGATGAGGAGGTGGTCCTTGAGATTGGAACTTAGTGTGAAAGCCTTGTCACAGTGCTGGCACTTGAATGGCTTTTCACCTGAGTGGATTTTGAGATGGGTCTTGAGATTGCCATTTTGAGTGAAAGCCTTGTCACAGTGCTGGCACTTGAATGGCTTTTTACCTGAGTGGATTTTGAGATGAGTCTTGAGATTGGATCTTAGTGTGAAAGCCTTGTCACAGTGCTGGCACTTGAATGGCTTTTCACCTGAGTGGATTTTGACATGGGTCTTGAGATTGAAATTTTGTGTGAAAGTCTTGTCACAGTGCTTGAATGGTTTCTCACCCGAGTGGATGAGGAGGTGGTCCTTGAGATTGGAACTTTGTGTGAAAGCCTTGTCACAGTGTTCGAATTTGAATGGACTCTCATCTGAGTGGCTAATGAGGTGCTTTCTCGGATTGTTCTTACTGGTGTAGGCTTTGTCACAAAGGTCGCACTTAAATGGCCTCTCACCCGAGTGGATGAGGAGTTGAGCCTTGAGATTGCTATTTTGAGTGAAAGCCTTGTCACAGTGCTGGCACTTGAATGGCTTCTCACCCGAGTGGATGAGGAGGTGGTCCTTGAGATTGGAACTTTGTGTGAAAGCCTTGTCACAATATTCGCATTTGAATGGATTCTCATCTGAGTGGAAAATCAGGTGCTTCCTCAGAGTGTTCTTACTGGTGTAGGCTTTGTCACAAAGGTTGCACTTAAATGGCATCTCTCTCGAGTGGATGAAGATGTGAGTTTTAAGATCACTTTTCCTGATGAAACCCTTATAACAGTGCTGGCACTTGAATGGCTTATTCTCCCCCGAGTGGAAGGGGAGGTGTGTTTTCAACACGTCATTGGCAGTGATAGCTTCGCACTTGATTAGCGTCACACGTGTACGAGAGTGGATGAGGAGATGGGTCTTTAGATCGCTAATTCTTTTGAAAACATTGTCACATTCCGGGCATTTGAACGGCCTCTTACCGGAGTGAATCAGGAGGTGGGTCTTGAGATTCACACTTTGGGAGAAAAACTTGTCACAGTATTTGCACTTGAATGTCTTCTCTACCGAGTGAATCCGCGAGGGCTTTTTGATACTTCTTTCGTATTGGGTAGAATGTGTGGACTCGGGACACCGGTCGGTCTGTTTACTATGTTGTCGTTTCTTGCTTCGTTCCAGAGCAGAGAGTAAAGAAGGGAGATTCTTCTGTGAATCTTTTTTCAAACCATCCTCTACGTCTGTGAATAGAGAATTTATTTGTTATTTTTTTTTGTTTTACTTTTTTTTTAATTTTTAAGTTGTAACGAGATTAGGTTTATCATTTAATAATTTTTCTTTGTACGCTTGATTTTTTTTACTGATTCTTAAAAGTGCTATCTATGTACATGTACATAAAAGTATATGAATATACAATGCTAAACTACTTGTTAAAACTGAAAACTCCTATATTCTTATTCCTATAGAATTCCAAAGCCAAGAACAGCGAGAAATGGCCAACCCTAAAACTATTGAATAAAGCTGTTTAGAAAAGATAATATAGCCTAACCCCATAGCTGATTTTAGATTTTTCCAATTCAAATAATTTAATTATTATTAAATTTTTCTGATTAACTTCTAATCAAGAAGTAATAAGTTGTTTAAAATGTTTTAAAATAAATCAATTGATTGTTTTAACTTTAAAATACTTTTTTTTAGTTTTTGTCATAAAACTTCAAATTTCAATACTATTTTAGTATTGAATAATACTAAATACGCGGGTAGAATGTAGAAATGAATAAAACGCGGGTAGCAGTACCCCACCTCCGTGGCTCCAGTCCATAGGTCCATCGCTGAGTAGGTACTTCTTAGGGCAGTTTTAAATTAGCTAACCCAACGACGTAGCTCATTTGAGACTTTTAATGTAAATCAAGGAAGTTTAATTAGCTTTAAGCCAAATAACCGCCACGAATTCTGAAGTAGGATCTCGTTTATTTAAGCGGAAATATAGCATCAGTGGTTTCACTCACAAAACTTTTTGAATTTAATAGGGTGGGGTAAAATAGGTGTTGGTGGGTAGGTGTTTTGGTTTACTCAGCTCAAAATCATATATAGTCCAAGAAAGTTAGCTCAAAAAAGGGCTTCCTTCGGAACTAATTGTAAAAGAAAGTTTGATGGTTGATTCTTATAGGAAATTTTCCGTAGAAAACGATGGTGAAAAGTCTACCGAGCTACGACGTGTCCTTTAGCCAATATGGCGGATTTTCCAAAATGGCGGCCGCTTATTTTTCACATTTTTATTTTTTATGTTTTTACATGTAAATACATATTATTTTTGCATAACATAAATTTTTCTCTATTAAATTACCTATAAAATGGTATATTAACCAAGATTGTGCGATATTTAGAACCTAATAAAATAATTTTCAAAATGGCGCCCGCATATTTAAAACTTAGTGGAAAATGGATATTTTTGAATTCCTACCCACCTTTAAGAGTATTTACCCTTAAGTATCGGTAAATTATGATTATTCTGCTCATATTTTACTTAATAACATGTAAAACTTCTAATTTTTAAGAAAATACACAAATTTAAAGCAAACATATATTTTTAATCTTGACTACTTATTCTGATTATTACAACATTTTCCAACATTCCCTTTGATTTTATGCATACAAAACATTATTTTCTTTGAACAAATAATAATATTATAATATATTTATAAATAATATAATTAATTTTAGGTTAATGAGAATTAAATTTATTTAATTATTAAAACTTAAATTTAATTATTTTAATTTTAATATCGCTAAGTTCTTAATAAAAAGTAACCTTCACATAAACGTTATAATGTCTAATTATATTTTTAAGAACTATTTTAATCATCTTCCCTATCTACATGTCCAGTATTGCAGCAGCTAACACCTCTACAGTCGCTACAAGCACTTGTACATATTGTACCTTGTTTTCTGCATATACATTGTACGGTAGCACATTGGCTAATTATAAATCCACATTTGACAAATTTCAAAAGATGGTCTGGAGCAGGTGCGTTTTTCATCTCTATAGGTCTCAAACCTCCTTCCCGTAATTCCCAACCCCAGTCACATGGGTCCATGGAAATTCCTATCCACTGCTGCTTGATGATAAACTCTTAAACAGTGAAAGTTATTAGAATCTATTGTAGGAGGCAATATTTCTGGTGTTACTTGGACTGATTTTGTAGCTTTTGTTTGAAAGTTTGCAGTCTTACGTCATTTAAAGAGTATCCCACTCTACCCCCTAGAGAGATGTCATTGCTCTATTGGCCAGCAGTCTGGATTTGTTACTACAATGGAAATCACCATAAAGAAGGACATTTTTCTTTTAAACAGTGATAATAAACAAGCCTTCATAGATCATCTATCAAAAAAGTTAGCTGAATCTGGATGTATTACGAAACAAGCAGAAGACGATGCAGATGTCATGATCGTATTTGAAGGCATCACATCTGCACTGAATCAACCGACATCTGTTATTGGTGAGGATACTGATCTTCTGGTGTTACTAATCCATCATATGAACTCTAAGTCCTGTGACTTATTTTTAATACCTGAACCAAAAAAAACTTCAAAGAATTCAGTTATATACAACATAAAGGAAATTCAAGAGAAACTTGATGAGGATGAGTGTTCCAATATCCTTTTTGGTCAAGCTAGGCTTGGATGCGACACTACGTCCCAACCATTTGGCTTTAGAAAAAGTGATTGTCTAAAGTTAATTTCAAAAAACGAGGATTTCAAAAATCAATGTGATGTTTTCAAAATACCCGGACTGCTGGCCAATAGAGCAATGATATCTCTAGGGGGTAGAGTGGGGGACTCTTTAATTGACGTAAGACTGCAAACTTTCAAACAAAAGCTACAAAATCAGTCCAAGTAACACCAGAAATATTGCCTCCTACAATAGATTCTAATAACTTTCAATGTTTAAGAGTTTATCATCAAGCAGCAGTGGATAGGAATTTCCATGGACCCATGTGACTGGGGTTGGAAATTACGGGAAGGAGGTTTGAGACCTATAGAGATGAAAAACGCACCTGCTCCAGACTATCTTTTGAAATTTGTCACATGTGGATTTAAAATTAGCCAATGTGCTACCGTACAATGTATATGCAGAAAACAAGGTACAATATGTACAAGTGCTTGTAGCGACTGTAGAGGTGTTAGCTGCTGCAATACTGGACAGGGGCCATCCATAAATGATATCACACTTTTTTTCAATATTTTTGACCCCCTCCCTCCCCTATGTCACAAAGTGTCACACTTCACCATACCCCCTCCCCCCCTTTGTCACATATGTCACGGACTGTTACCAATAATAAGTTTAGAATAATGTTGGTAAGAATTTGGGACCCAATGTTTATATTTAAGTTTAGGTGCACCATACCTAATAAGTTCAAAGTGATTTCAATAAGTTCAAAGCTATTTTCCAGAAAAGAATTTGTGATTTAGTTTTATTTTTGATTTTCAATCTGTGATGTCACAATTCTTGAACCCCCCCTCCCCCCTTGTCACAAAGTGTCACAAATTGATGAACCCCCTCCCTCCTCTCTAAGCGTGACGTCATTTATGGACGGCCCCACATGTAGATATGGAAGATGATTAAAATAGTTCTTAAAAATATAATTAGACATTATGACGTTTAAAAACACTTAGTGAAGGTTACTTTTTATTAAGAACTTAGCGATATTAAAATTGAAATAATTAAATTTAAATTTTAATAATTAAATAAATTTAATTTTCATTAACCGAAAATTCATTACATTATTTAGAAATATATTATAATATTATTATTTTTTCAAAGAAAATAATGTTTTGTATGCATAAAATCAAAGGGAATGTTGGAAAATGATGTAAAAATCAGAATAAATAGTCAAGATTAAAAATATATGTTTGCTTTAAATTTGTGTATTTTCTTAAAAATTAGAAGTTTTACATGTTATTAAGTAAAATATGAGCAGAGTAATCATAATTTACCGATACTTAAGGGTAAATACTCTTAAAGGTGGGTAGGAATTCAAAAATATCCATTTTCCACTAAGTTTGAAATATGCGGGCGCCATTTTGAAAATTATTTTATTAGGTTCTAAATATCGCACAATCTTGGTTAATATACCATTGTATAGGTAATTTAATAGAGAATAATTTATATTATGCAAAAAAAATATGTATTTACATGTAAAAACATAAAAAATAAAAATGTGAAAAATAAGCGGCCGCCATTTTGGAAAATCCGCCATATTGGCTAAAGGACACGTCGTAGCTCGGTAGACTTTTCACCATCGTTTTCTACGGAAAATTTCCTATAAGAATCAACCATCAAACTTTCTTTTACAATTAGTTCCGAAGCAAACCTTATTTTTCTTGGACTAATACTACATTAGAAAGAAATATAAACTCAGATTTAGTAAAATTAAAGGATTGGTTTCAAAATAATGGATATTTCAATAAATAGTAATAAAACAAAATATATTTAAATTTTAGTTTAATTTACTTTTGAAGCGTGAAATCAGTTTTTAGCGTATATCTTCCAAAATAGTCGGCTTTTCTAGAAATTATTTAACTGGGCTGAGTGTTCTGGTGGTAAAGATAGAAACTACATATTTGGTGCTGCCATATATCTGAAAGTTAAGCTAAAAACAGTGTAGGACCGAGGTACAAGTAGGTCCGAGGTACAGTACTTTCCCCTCTATATACATTTTTGTTTGTGTGTTGTTGTTAATAAATTCGTATTCTAAAATGGTTGTAGCGGGGTGAAATGGATTTAGATATTTTAACAGTTCATATATAGAATATGTTTGCCCGACTACCATGTGAACCATCAAAAATAAAATGAAAGTTCTTAAATAAACCTAGTACTAATTCCAATTTTTAATAAATAGGGGAAAGGAGGGGAAGAGTACGCACAAAATGATTTTGGCTATAAAGTCAAGTACATTTTAAAGCCAGAGCCTCAAAAATTTAATGACATGTTAGTTTATTGACTACAAATAAACTTACAAAACAGGAAGGTTTTAGCTTTAACTAAAATATGTTAAAAATCACAAAGAAAATAAAAAATTGAATTCGTACTTTTACCCGACGCGACGTGGCATATAATTAAAGAGAAAATGGATATTTTAAATATTTAGCAGTAGGTTTAAATCCACATAAAACGGCTCTTAAGTTATTTATAATTGAACTTCTTAGATGTCTCAATGGTGTTTACCAGATAAATACTAAAAGAAGATTTTAATTAATAATATTTAGTACATCAAAGGCTGCTTCTTTTCAATTATATATCAAATATAATAAGAAAACCTAACTTTTTAACTGAATATTTTTACAAAAGATAAACATCCAATACTTTCTTGTGAGGGACGTATCATTTTGCATGATCAGAATTCCCGATCGTGCTTCACTTTTGAGTAAATGTTGATTGTTGGGGTACTTCTGAGAAAAATCATGCAAAAAATACGATCGCAATAGTAAAACAGAACATTATATTCGTATCAAATATAATTTAATTCACAAATCGTTTTTTTTAATTTATTAATGCGTATATTTGGGTGAATCCAAACTATCCGGGTATAGACATTTTTGACGAAATTTGGTGTTGTCAATGCTTATGCCGTTTATTGGCCAAATGGGTTGCCAGAATTCACTATTTTATCGCCATTTTTGACACCAAGTCCGAATTCTTTGGATTACCATATTTGAAAATCAGTTTATTTTAAGGGATTTATGGCTTATTTTAGCTTTAAAAAATAAAAAAAATTTCGTCCCTAAAATTTTTGCTTCTCATCACATTTATAGTTCTTACTCAAAGGACTAAATGATTGAAATTATAATAACATTTTATGAATAGTTTAACTTACCTTCAGATTTAGAAACTTCATCACTATCCTTAAAACTTTGGTTCGTCTTGTGTTTAGTTTTTAAGCATTTACGCTTAATGCTTAAACCAAGGGGTTCAACAGCGCTCATGTTATTCATGAAGATAAAATAAAAAAAGAAGTAGTAATGAGAGAGAAACTAGCTGATTAAACCATATCTTCTTTAAAGATAGAACGAGATAGTCGAAAAGGATTGGAGACATTTGCTTGCTTTAAGAGAGCCGTTTCATCTTCTTCCTGTTGTTTTTTAATCATTATTTTAGAATACTTTTTAGGATGACGATGATTGGTTTGGTTTGGTTTTTTGGTACATATATTTTCCGGTCTGTGTGCTTGATCTCTAGGATCCGCTTATAAACCTTCGTCAAGTAAGACAGACACAACAGAATATTTTTACTGACACAAGAGAGAGAAAATACACCCAGGGCAAAGGCCGGAATCGAACTGACGGCCAATATACTCTTAAAACTAAACCGGATATTTATACGGCATTTTCGGTTCAAAAGTGCCGGATATAATATACGGCGCACTGACTATGTTTATACGGCGCACTGACTATGTTTATACGGCGCACTGACTATGTTTATACGGCGCGCTGACTATGTTTATACGGCGCGCTGAGCATGTTTATACGGCGCGCTGAGCATGTTTATACGGCACTTTTGGAAAAATTGTGCCTTATATATTTTCTGTGCCTTATATTTTGTGCCTTATACTAAGTGCCGTATATAAAAGAATATACGGCACTTTTGGAAAAATTGTGCCTTATATTTTCTGTGCCTTATATGGTTTATAAAGCGTTCCTCGTGCCTTATACGATGTGCTTGCACGTTTCCTTTTGATACATTAATACTATGCTTACATTACATACTTTTTATGGCACATTTGACTGAAACTTTTGAATATGCTGTAATTTACTCCATAAAAGATTTCTTAAATTCAAGAAATGCCTGTATGGCCAATCTCACTAAAAAATTTTTTTCAAACATTTTTGTTACTGAAGTGAAAATTACAACATATTCAGTAAAAGGCACAAAATTACAAAGTGTTCATTTACAAAAATTTATGAAATTTGAAAAACAATGTTTGCTAGGAAATAATACATTTCATAGTTTTATAATTTATGTAAATAAATTCTTAAAATTTTGATTCTTAAGCAGATAAAAAAAAAATATTTAAACTGCATACATCTACAGAGATTAAAATTTAAAAATTTGTAATTACATTAATTATTTTTAATATGCTATTTACTCAAAGAATGCTGTGACTTAGTGTAGTTAATTCAATTCAATTTACAAAGATACAAAAAATTAATGTTTAAAAGGTTAACCAGATTTTATGCATCATTTATTGGAAGCTAGTAATTTTAAGGTAATTTAATTAAATTATTGCTATGTAGGAATCAATTTTATAATATAGTATTTATTGCACATTAATACATATTGTTGTAACAAAAAATCAATCTACTATAAAAAAAATCAATTTTTACATAATACATAATATGAATAAAAAATGCTTTCTTGAAAGTTATTTCTTAAATAAACAATAAATGTCTTGTTTTGTTACATCAAGCAATTATTTCTATATGTCAGGACACAATCTGCACATATAACAAATGAGAGTTCTTCAGTAATGATCTCCTTATTTATATTTGTTTTTTATCACTTCCTTGCTTGTAAGACTGCTAAAAGAAAAAGAGAAAAAAATAGTAAGTTTTAATTTTAACAACTTACAAACAAAATCATTATTTTGTAATTCTAATACTTCTATGAAAGGAATTTCAGTCAAGACAGTCTCTTTAAAACAGCGTTAGAAATTGTGAAAAAATACCACTGGTCCAGAATAGCAATCCATCGCAATTTCAAACACTGCTTTAAAGAACCAAACCTTAATTTTTTTTTAGGAATTTACAATCTGTTTAAAGTTTGACATACATTTTGAATTTATTCAATACTTTTAATTAATTGAGTCCTCTTTCTTAATATACAGATTTTTCACCATAAACAGCATAATATTTTTAACAATTATTTTGTTCTATGTAACTTTTAAAACTGTGCAACCATTTTCCTTGAGTCTGGCGCTACTTGTCCTACCCTTGCGCCATAAAAAATCAATCAAGCTTTTTTCCCCACCATGCAGCATTGTTAATTATTTTTTCATGATTAATAATGGTTTTAACCAGGGGTAATTCTAAAAGCAGAAACTTACAATGGGATTGAGTAGAGCTGGGGGCAGACTCAGGAATGGAAGGAGAAGTCTGCATCTTGCAGAGGCACTGCTGGCTGGAGCAGGAGGCAGTCTAAACACTGCAGCAACGGCAACTGCAGCTCTTGCTTCCTGAAGAAAAAAGATGTGTTTAGATATGATGCTACTCTGTGCATCATATGACAGTATCAAACAGGGTTTGAAAAAAAACCCGGGTGGGTTTAATTGGGTTTATTGCTTAATACAGCAGAGTTTTGCAGCTGGAAGGAATTTAGGTGTTAAGTTTTATTAATTTAAGAGTAAAGGGAAACTTTTATTGCAATAAAATATTTTTATCAATTAAAAAACATCTTTAATGCTGTAACTTTGGATAATAACAAAGAATTTATTATAATTTTTTACGACATAAGGTAAATGCATGTTACAATGCAAAGTGTGTTGCTTTTTGTTTTTTTATAGGCTTCTCTGTTTGTATTTTATAATTTTTAAAAAATGTATACATATTAAGTAAACAAAACCTGGCAAAACAAATTTAAAACCATTAAATGAAAACCCTTATAAAGTACAGTACCATTGTCAAGGATCAGTGGCAGATCCAAGGGGGTGGCACTCTGGAAAGTGCCCCCCCTTGGACCTAAAAAATTACTCATAAGTACAAAAAAAGTTTCAAAAAGTACTCAAAATGAGTTAAAACCCTACTTTTACAGGTCAAATTTCAAATTTTTTTCTGGGGGAGGACCCCCATACCCCCCAGGGAGCCAAAAGGGGATCTTGTGTTACTTTTTAGAAAATCCCCAAAATTTTGACATTTTTCTCAAATGGTAAAGGTGATGGTCTGAAAAAGTGCCCCCCCAAGATCCGTGCCTGTCAAGAATACATCTATATGATTATGATTTAATATTTTATACCGATTGGGCAGGTTGTGTTTCTTGGGAAAAAGTAAAGGTTTTATCGCACTTTTAATTTCACTACGGTTAAAAAAGTACAAATTTTGTTTATTTAATTGTTGAATTTTCCCTTCATTTACCTTGCCCAATATTTTTTGTGGTAACATTTCTCTTCAAATATTATATTGTGAGATATTTGCATTATTAAAAGACTTGATCATGCTGGTATTAATAAAATTTTACCCAATTTTTAAAAAACCCAAAAAAAGGGCTGGTTGATATTGTTTTTTTAAGTGGGTTTTATTAAAAAACACTCAGGTTTTTTTGGTTTGTGGGCGGGTTGAAAACCCTGGTTTCAAATGAGTAATTCTAAAAGCAGAAACTTACAATGGGATTGAGTGGAGGTTGGGGCAGACTCAGGGATGGCATGAGAGGTCTCGGCATCTGACAGAGGCAGTGCTCGCTGCAGCAGGAGGCAAGGTTCAGACATTTCTAGTGGCAGAACTTGTGACTGGATCCATGAAGACTGACGGTGGAGCTCTCTCAGAGATCTATGGAACTGCTGCGGCAGCAAGTGCAGCTCTTGCTTCCTGAAGAAAAAAAAGATGTGTGTTAAGACATTAAGCTACTCTGTGCGTCCTATGACAGTATCAAACAGGATTTCAAAAACTCGGGTTTAAAAAAAATGGGATTTAATTGGGATTATTGCTTAATACAGCAGAGTTTTGCAGCTAGAAAGAATTTAGGTGTTAAGTTTTATTAATTTTAGAGTAATGGGAAACTTTTATTGCAATAAAATCAGTAGCGGATTTCTAAATAGGCTAGCTAGGCTGAAGCCTACGGCGGCAAATTTTCACAGGCGGCAAATTTTTGATGGTGGAATTTTTTTTACGCAAAAAACAGGAGAAGAGAAAGGAAACACAAGCACTGAAAAGACGAAGAACGCTCTTTTCAAGTAACCAAAATTACAACCCCCACCCAGAAGTTTTGAGTAGTTTGATTCAGCAAAGTAACAAATCTATTATTCTATGCTTTCTTTAGACCACATATGGGCAACCTCCAGCCCACCTCTCCATTTGTTTCGGTCCGCGGAACATTAGGGTGTTTCGAAAGTCTATGGTAAAAACTTCGTAATTTTTACGGTTTTCCCCAACCAACCCAGCTGCCAGTTTAAAACCGTAAATTTTACGGGAATTTTTTACAGTGAATAGGCGGCAATTTTTGGTTCAGCCTATAGGCGGCACATTTTGAAATCCGCCACTGAATAAAATATTTTAATTAATTAAAACAATATATCTTTAATGCTGTAACTTTGGGTAATAATAAAGAATTTATTATAATTTTATTACAACATAAGGTAAATGTATGCTACGATGCAAAGATGAGTGTGTTGCTTACTTTTTTATAGGTTTCTCGATTTATATTTTATAATTTTTAAAAAATATATACATATTAAGTAAACCAAACCTAGCAAAACAAATTTAAAAACATATTAAATGAAAACCCTTATAAGTGCAGTACCATTGTCAAGAATACATCTACATGATTATGATTTAATATTTTATACCAATTGGCCAGGTTGTGTTGCTTGGGGGAAAACTAAAGGTTTTATTGCGTTTTTAATTTCACTACGGTTAAAAAGTACAAAAGTTTGTTTATTTTATTTATTGTTGAATTTTTGCCCTTCATTTACCTTGCCCAATATTTTTTGTGATAATCTTGAGTTTTTTTATACATTTCTCTTCAAATAATTAGATTGTGAGAGATTTGCATTGTTAAAAGACTTGATAATGTTTTATTTTAAATTTTACCCTAGTTTCAAATGAGTAATTCTAAAAGCAGAAACTTACAATGGGAATGAGTGGAGGTTGGGGCAGACTCAAGGATGGCAGGAGAGGTCTCGGCATCTGGCAGAGTAGCTACTCTCTGGAGCAGGAGGCAGGGTCGAGACACTGGGACTGGATCCATAAAGACTAGTGGTCTGGAACTGCTGTGGCAGATGCTGATGATCTTGCTGCCAGAAAAAAGAAAGATGTGTTTAGCCACAATGCTACTCTATGTACAGATTTTTAGTTCCGCCAATGAATGAAAAGTTTTAATTTTGACACAGCAATTTAAAAAACATGGGGGCAATCTCAAATTTTTTAAAAATACAGGTTTTAATACATTTTTAGGTAGTATTTGAATCTTTATGAATGTAATATAAGAACTTTTTGAAATTAGAAGCAAGAATTAGACATAGTATACACTCTTGGCCAGTGAGTGAAATGGCAGGCGGCCAGTTGTAGGACGTAATAATACCTTAACTTACATAAACTCAAAAGTTATTCAACTGACAATTTTCTTTCGAAAAAATGCTTAAAATTTTAAGTTAGCAACTGAATAGTCAAGGGGTTATCAAACTTTTGAGCATTGCAACCACTTTTTATAAACAAAATCTAGCTGGTTTGGTCCCCAACAAGTAGTACTTTGTTACAGTAATAAATTATATATCATGTATCAGAAGTTAAATAACATTTTTAGGAGATAATAAGGAAGAATTTTAACTTGAATGTTTAATTGTTGGAGCAACAATGAGCTCCACAATAAAATGGGGGGTATGGAGGTCCTCCCCCAGAAATGCTTTGAATTTGACTCTTAAAAATTGATTTTGAACTGTTTTTTTGTAATATCTGGATAAATTGCATCAGTTACAAGTTACAACATCACTCCCTAAGAAAATTCTTAATATTTGTCTTGCTCCCCCGGGTAGGGAGCCCAACGTTTAGAAACGCTGATTTATTACCAAATCTTTTTTTAAAAGTAAAAGTTTTAAATAAAACTCTTTTGTATTTTTACTTTGTCTTTGCATTCGACACCGAGTAGGATAATTTTTCTTATTATTTTTTTGTAATTTTTACTCTACAGTAATTTGATAAATTTCAAGTCAGCATGTTCATAAAATTGTAAAAAGATACCATGTATTCAGATGAATTCAAAATTTGTAGCGACCAGTGCTGAAATTGGAGAAAAATATTTGGGGGGACTCACCTTTTTACAGAGTAGATGATTGATAGAGGGTAAAATATGACTAATTTTTGGTACCTACTCGTATTGATATAATCAAATTCTAGATTGCATAGTTAGGGGAAAGTGGGGGCTAATGGAACATTTTTAAATGCTAGAATAAAAGCACAAATGCAGTTATTATAATTTTTATAACTTTAAAAAAACATTATTCATATTTGTGTTACCATGCAGTGACGGATCCAGGATTTGGTTTGGGGGGCTAAAAACTTGTGAATCGAATTGAATCATTTTGCTCAACCTAATGTTAAAAAAGTTGTGAATAATGAAGTTCCAAGTATGAAAAGGGGGGTCTGGGGGTTCTCCACCAGAAAATTTTTGGAAATTAGACTCTAAAAACAGGGTTTTAACTCCTTTTTTGTACATCAAATCGTGAGTAAAAGAGATTAAAATACATAAAGGGGGTCTGGGGGTCCTCCCTCCCCAGAAAGTTTTTGGAAATTTAACTCTAAAAATCCGAATCCGAATAAATTTGAGAATCGGAATACGGGGAGACTGCTGGCGCACTGATAGGCGAATCCGATCACTCATTCGAATGGGAATTTAGGTCAGAAAAATAAATTTGTTTTCGTATTTAAATCTACCCTTAAATTTATAATTTTTTTTTCGGGGAAACAAATATTTTAGGGAATGGGGACTGTAAAAATATTTCGGGGAACGGTCCAATCATTTCGGGGGACGGCGTCACCCTCCAATTTCAGCACTGGTAGCGACCCCGACTCACCAAAAACTTACTGGCAACCCACAGTTTGAGAACCTCTGGAATAGTCCATCATTTTATAAGTAAAATTTGGGTAGAATATGCCCTTGTTAAAAATTGTGTTTTAATACATGATTCTGACATACAATATATTTGGAATTTATAAGTTGAGTTGAAATGCGGTAGTAATAGCAAGATATAAAACCCCCGATTCAATTCAGTTGGGTCAGAAAATTTAATATTAGTTGAGCAAACCTGACAAGTGTCCCAGTACAAAATAAAAAGGTTAAGACATGAAAACAAACTCGAGGAACAAATATTGCCTTCAGTTTTCAAAATAAGATAAAAACTTTCTAGTGCTACAGTACTTAACTTTAAAATCTAATTTTTATAGGCAAAAATCGTACAAATTTGCAACTACTAATCACGTCTACAACCACGGAACATTTATTTCCCCGACAACCACAAAGAATAATCTGGCTTGAACCATTTTCTATGGATGGGTTGTTTGGACTATCTTTTAAGGAGCAAAACGGAAGTTAAAAGAATAGTTCTCAAAATAAAGTAATCGTTATGAATATTTAAGAGCAGGAAATAAATATAAACTTACCTAAGTATTTCTTGTATTCAGAGCGGGCGAGATCGCGGATCGCGCGCCCTTTTCACCAATGCCAATCATAAACAACAACATGTACATAGCGTCGGCGTAGGATGTTGCCAACTTGTCGTCCAGAAATATTCAGAAGCGTTTCAGAAATGACAAATGAAAACCAGAATTTTGCAGGAAAGTTTCCGGAATTTAAGGTCCGGGTCCGAATCACGTGAAAATCACTTGACATTCATTGACACTGTTGTTGATCGTCAATATTTGTATTTGTATTCAACGAAAAAAAAATCAAATTTTAAGGCATTTTGTGACGCAAAAATGTCGTCCACTGTCTACTTGGGTTGTCCGATTTTTTCTTTATTGAAAAGTATGTGTTAGTTATTATGTCATTTCTGAATGAAATCCATTAGAATTACGTCTTTTGCAGTTTTTGTTTTGTTTTGAATACATTATTTTTTTTAAAAATTGATATTTCAATTTTTTTTAAATTTTAAATGGAATATCGTGTTTATCAATGAAGGATAACCTATAGACATGTAGTATCACAAACAAGGTTACTGATTTTTTTTAAAGTAAAAAATTGAATTTTTTGACTTAAATCGGACTTGTTTAATTTAAATCAGATTTTTTTATTTAAATGAATTAACAGTTCTGTGTTTTCTGAAACTGGTAAAAAATATATTGATATTATAGTTTCTGTGTGATGTAATAATTTTGCATCACATTCTAATATATTTTATGCACTAATTATCTCATCGGTGAGATGCCCGTTCTAAAAGGAGGAATGAATAATTATAGTACTATTAGTTACTAAAATTTTTATCCTTCTTTCACTAACTACTTACCATGGATACATTTAATACTCCCATGGACACGACACGACGACGACTAACTACTTACCAAATTTCGAAATCAATATTATTTTTTTAAATCATAATTTCAGTTATATTTGATACATTATTAAATAAATAAAAAAAGACAATGATTATATTTGATGCATTACTGAAAAAATCCTGCCTGATTTTTGTGTAAAAATTGAAATCAATATTTAAGTTTATTGATTAGTTAAATTAATTTTACTCATTAAAATAATGTTTATTTCTTCAAAACAAAAAGTAATTAATAAAAAAATAAAGATGTTTATGTAGCATAAGAAAATAAAATTGGATTGGAAAACATAACTAAAAATATAAAAATAAGCTTTTGATAAAAATCATCTTAACATTTTAAAAAGTTGATACCAGGTAAAAAATTATGGGATTTTAATTCTTGTTTAGTTTAAATGCAAATAATTTTGCAAAATACAAATTACAACTACTAATTAATTTCTTTAAATTGTGGTAGTTTAACATTTTTGATTTAAATCACATGATTTTTTGTATTATAAAAAATATAGTGATTTAAATCATGCTTTGTTAGGGGATTTAGTCACAGATTGACTGGACTACGTTTTGAAATTAATTTTTTAAATTGATAACGTATTTCCCCCAATAAAATTATTAATTTTTTAAATTTATCTTTTCCAAGAAAACGTAAAAATATCTTATTGAAATTTGTTTCAACCTTTCTTAAGTAGATTTTACAAATAAGTGTTCAGTATATTTTAAGTTAAATATATTTAACACACTTCTAATAAGTGGAACACAGACTGATTCGAATTCTGCTGATGCTGCTAATATATGGCACAATGATCGGGGGTCCCAGGGCGAAAATTCAGCACGCGTAGTTATATACGGCACAAAAATATAAGGCAAATAATTATATAAGGCACAAAAATATAAGGCAAATAATTATATACGGCACGCATACAATGTTGTCGCTTTCAACCCCGTATATTTGCCGAATAGGGTTGTCCGTGCCGTATATTTCGCAGCGCGAAACCGGTTATGCCATATATAATCGTGTTATATAAGGCACATGCGCGTTTTACCTTATATATATACGGTACAGTTTTAAGAGTGACAGTGCACACACTGCTAGCGTGGTTGTCTGCACGTAACACAACCAGGCCACTTGGCCCCCGGATGACGATGATCCTATCGCTCTTCAAAAAGTACCTCAATAGCCGTGTTGATTCTATTAAGCAAAATCGTGGTGTCGTTCTTAATTAAATTGGTAATAGCAATAACTTCTGGGCTACCTGACCCGTCGCCGATAAGCGACATTCAGGGGGACGCTGTGGTAGCGATCCCGCCCCCGGGAGGAACCCGGTATCTAGTTCCGTACGCCACCGCACGGCTTGGGTCTGAGTGTTGTACCTTTGATTATGGATCTGAGACCCAACCTCCCACCGGAAGACCCGCAGGAGGTTTATCACGATTGTTACAAACTGTTACATTTGATACATAGTACTATCTATTATACAACAATAATTACAATTCTGCGGTTAACATCGCATTACTAGATTGTTCCATAACAATAGTTATTGGTAAAGGACAATGTTGGAGAACAACACAAGGGGCCAAAGCCCAAGAGAACAAGGTCACAAGGTGGACAGTTTAAAAAACTTTGGAAAATGTTCCCTTCAAGATTGTAGTAAATGTTGTGAAGTTCTTCTTTACAAAACCGTGAAACCGTCTCTAAGTTAGAGATCTAGAGACAATATCTATTTACAATATACAGGGTGTCCCGTAAATGATGTGTCACACTTCTAGGGGGGATAGTAGACACCTAGACGAGTCAGAATCACATAGGATTTGGGGTCCCAGACCCAATCCCTGGGAGTTAAAAATGGAGCGACACCCCAAAACAAGTATTGAAAAATTCAATTTGTAGAAGAACTACTATTGGTAAAAATGTAATTATGGTCTCAAATTTTGTGGTTTAATATGATCTTCAAAATTATCTTGACAGTTTTCAATTTAAATTTTTTTTTATTACGAAAAAAACTAAAAAAACAGCAAAAAAATGTGAAAATATGCCAAAACTTTATTTTGTTTTCCGAAATCCTTTCTTTTGATTTGAGAATCTGAAAGAGCATAATTAATTAACCTTAAGTCCAAAGTTTCACGTAAACAGCATCAGTATTAAATGCTTGAGAGCCTGTTAAAGTTAGTTTTATGGGAGCAAAAACGGCTTCGGAAAACGAACGTTCAGGGACAATCTACAAGTTACGGATAGATGCTCGCCAAATTTCCCATCAATATTTGCGATACGAGAATCCCCGCCAACCTACTCTTCTGCAGATAGTTCAAACTTCCTTGGCGATGTGTGGCCTTAGTTTTCGGATCGTCACTAGAAGTCTAAAAGGTAAATGTATTCAAGCTATCAAATCAGACACTCAAGAAAAAAATTTTACTATACCTAAGAAAATAAGCAATGTTTGTTTAGCAAAAGGGATAGTTACAACTTATTTTTTCTTAAGTCTCTGTTTTGTTAAGTTCAATAAACATTTATCTTCTAGACTTCTGTGACGGTCTGAAATCGAAGGCAAAAATTTAAGTAAATTAATTAATTTACTAATTTTTTTTCAAAATAATTCCCATCCCATAAAAAAGTGAACCACCATGCCAACTTTGAACACTTTTTGTAAACAGTTTTTGTCGTTATTTTTCATTATACCCTTGCACACTAGGATAGGTCAGTCGGCGGATCCTCGATCGCTGGGTTCGTGATTTCGAATTGCGATACAAGGCTGGTTTCTATTAATCGAGAACTTTATTCTTTAATTAATAGGAACCACCCTTGTATCGCAACCCGAAATCACGAACCTAGCGATTGAGGATCCACCGACTGACGTATCCCAGAGCGGGGGTATAATGATGGAAAATAACCACAAAAACTATGTACAAAAGATATTTTACGAACCATGTTTGTAAATAATAGATTCTTCTGTTTTTTTTACCCTAGTTATCAAATGTACAGTTTTTCTCATTAAACGCAATAAATAGTAATGCTGTTTGCATGATTGATACATTTTTGTAAAACCAACACAACTATCGATTGAATAAAAAACTATCGATACTATCAGATAATTTCTAACAATTCATACTATTGATTTTTAAGATCGATAGTTCCTAAAAATCAGTAGTAAAATCATTTTTGTTCTTTATGTTCAAAAAATTTTTTAATTAAATTAATTAATCTCTTGTTTCCTAAAAATAATAATTAAGAATCAACATTTTACGCTTTTGAAATTTTCATCCCGCCAAATTGTTCAATTGGCGCATTTCAGATATTTTCATACTCATCTCCTGTCTCGCCAAATCGGGCGAGGAATGAAAGTTGGCAGACATCTATCCGTAACTTGTAGATTCTCCCTGAACATTCGTTTTCCGAAGCCGATTTAGCACGCCTAAAACTAACTTTAACAGGCTCTCAAGCGTTTAATACTGATGCTATTTACGTGAAACTTTGGACTTAGGGTTAATTAATTATGCTCTTTCAGATTATCAAATCAAAAGAAAGGATTTCGGAAAACAAAATAAAGTTATGGCCTATTTTTCACATTTTTTTGCTGTTTTTTAACTTTTTTCGTAATAAAAAAAATTTTAAATTGAAAACTGTCAAGATAATTTTGAAGATCATATTAAACCACAAAATTTGAGACCATAATTACATTTTTACCAATAGTAGTTCTTCTACAAATTGAATTTTTCAATAATTGTTTTGGGGTGTCGCTCCATTTTTAACTCCCTGGGATTGGGTCTGGGACCCCTAAGTCCTATGTGATTCTGACTCGTCTAGGTGTCTACTATCCTCCCTAGAAGTGTGACACATCATTTACGGGACACCCTGTATACATTATTTACAGAATTGACAGAATTTCACTAGCTCAAGAGCAGGGAGTTCCTAAGTTGGACTGTTTGTACTTCCTTGATCATATTCTTGATTCTGGATGTGCCAGCAGTACTTTAAGAGACCGAGAACGGTTCGGGACAAGTTTCGCCCGGAGCGAGTCCATGTCGGGACAGTCGAAGATTATGTGCTCATAGTTGTGAACTACGTGGAAAGTGGAGCACAGAGGGTCCTTCTGATGAAATCTCGCCTGGTAGGGGCCCTCGACCCCGTGGCCAGTGAGAATTTGGTTTAGGTGGTGGTCACCTTGGATACGCTTACTCGACACAAGGGGGAAGAAGGAGAAGGTCCTTCTGCCAGTGGAGTCCGCATCCCAGTCTTCTTGCCATCTTTGTGAGGTTTCAATTTTCACCATTCTTTTTATAACTGATTGTGGGATGTGAAAATCAATATCTTCTTTTACCGTGCCATTTTTGGCCAGGACATCTGCTTTTTCGTTTCCAATGAAACCGACATGGGCTTTCACCCAATAGAGGTCGATTCTTCTTCCTTGGTGTTCGATTTGGTCAATTAGTTGTCGCGTTTCTCTTGTCGTTATGTCTTCGTGATATCCTGTAACTTTCTTGAGTGTTGTTAGTGAGTCGTAATTAAATTGGTAAGGATCACTTCGGGTAATGTGATTAGATTTCTCAAGCTAAAAACCAGGACATACAACAATAATTAACGTCATACCTTGTAAATTTGACAAGGTTTATATCGCACGTTCAGAATGTTACCAAATGAATAAATTTCAGATTTCCCATGAGAGGTATATTTGACACAGAAACACGCCCGTTACAGACCGGAGTCATCGGCTCGAGTACCTTGGAATTTTATTCCCGCTGACTCAAGATAGGATTTTAATATAAACTTAATAACTCGTAAGTTACTTTATATTTACCTTTTTTTTTAATCCCATCCCACTATAATCGAGCCGTCGATCTCGAAAAAGTTTTAAACAAATATGTCTTTGTGTGGTCCAGTCTTTCACATTCAGGGACAATCACTCTCAGATAAAAGCAGCCATCAGCTTGCAGATAATTTTAAGACTCACAGGTCCTTCACTGATAGGATCTGGTGCCATTAAACCCTAAAGCCTAAACCAAACCAAAACCCTCACTGATAGTTCCAACACAGAAGAGAGCATTAGAAGCCAGAACTGGTAGAGTTTATATTATGTCACTCAGAGTCACAGTTTCTAGATTCTTCCTGTAAGTCACATCAGGGTTCGTAGGGAAAGATAACCCTGACCCCCAGTTAGGAGAGGGATCAAATCGTTAATGTTCATGGCGAGGTGGAATAAATGGTTTTTCATCTACAAGTGTAATTTCAGAAATGTTCAGTACATGTCCACAGTAATACAGTATTTTAAACTCATTTTTAAAATCTTTTTCTAAACTTAAATTATTTTTCAGTGTTGTAATTTTTTTTTTGTTCTTACACATTAGCCCGTCGACCGTCAGTTTCAGTGGCACAATAAATAATCTTTGGCTGTACATACATTTTTGGATATAGCGGCACGGTCACCTGGCTAATACGAAATTAGCATTTTTTCTCAAAAATTCTAACATTTAGTACTTTTTTTTTTCGAAAAAAGTAATACTTGCTTCACAAAAAAGACAGTCGTAACACGGATTCATTTTTTAGAAGGGCGTCGTAACAAAGATGATTTCCCTTGAAATCAAATTGGCATTGTTACTTTCCACGTAAGGATAGCATAAGATAGTCATTAAAGAAACATATGAGGTAATTATCTTGAGAAGTAGAACATTCGCTTTTATCAAGAAAAGAGTCGTCAACCGTGCACTAACTGAGGACCACCGATGCAAAGAAATAAATTTACTGTGAATCTAATATATGTAAGCAGTGCTCATAGAGCTTTCTAAGGACATCTTTTCTGAGACTGTCAGTGGAAGGATATTAAATAGCGCAATTATTTCTCTCATTCTCTTTATAGTGTAGATATATGTATTTTTCCAGAGATTTGGTCAAAGAAGACCTTTAAACATTGAAGTTGTATTCTTAGGGTTAAAGACTGCTACTAATAAAATTTAAAAGGGTCCTTAAAAACTCTTTTAATTTAGTTTTGCTGAGTTAAATAGTGGAATTTATTTATCGAAATTGCGTTTAATTGGATCAAAACTTAATCTTATCGTTTAGTAGTTTTTGAATGGGTGTAGTATATTGTTACTAATATCCCAAAATTATATAACTTCCTTGGTAATATTCCGATATCTATTGCGTTGAAAATTGATAAAATATTCCAATATTTACTATCAGCAATAGAACTGATATTTTAATGGGATAGTTTGCAATTTTCGGCGATTTTTCTAATTTTTAGACTTTAAATCAGCTTGATGATTTTTAATGGGATAATTAACAGAGAAGTATACCATATCTTTTGACCTTAATGCAATAAATAACCCATTTGAATTATCTGACTCTTATAGTGGTGAGTAAGCTCGCCACAGTACTCCCCCTCCAGAATGCAGCTGGGCTGGATTCGTGAGTCTTTTTGAAACCGAGCTCTCGTGGCTAGGTGAGACGCCGGGAGTGCGGAGGGAGCCCATGGTTGAATCTCCCGAGGCGTGAAGTTGCAAAGCCGAGAGCGATGGCGAAGCGCTGCGAACCCAACCACAGCGAAGAGGGTGGTTTGGAGCTGGTGAGCGTAAGTGAAGGTGGTGAAGGTGCGTGTTCGTATACCGGGTCACCAATGTGGCAAGTACGAGCCACGGGTAGATACCGATCCGAAGGTCATACGACTCAAAAGTATACTCCGGAGTTATAATCGCTTCAGTCGGTATTTATAACCCATTTGAATTATCTGACTCTTATAGTGGTGAGTAAGCTCGCCACAACACATTATTTTTTTCAGTCAATCTGATTAATATCGAAGGTGTCAAATTAGTAGGGCAGTGATCTATTATTTAAATAGTGCCTGTTAAAAGGAGAAAAATTTTTAACTATCAACAAATTCTTCATAGAAATTTTCCCTTTGCGTCTTTAAATGTTTAAGAGGCGCCCTTTCTTAATAATCTGGGAGCCGACATTTTCGGTGACAAATTTCCTCTTAAGCGATAATTTGTGGAATGGTTCAGAGAGTTGTATCATAAGTTGAGCGGTGGTAGCCCCCCCCAAACGTTTGAACATTGAAGCTTCCTCCTCGAAGAATCATATCATTCGGGAGAAAAAATAAATTTTGAGTCATTTCCTCCCGTCTAAATTTTTGTTACATTATAGTTAACCCAATATCTCGAGGAAAAAAACCGTCAGCTGGCTGTAGGATGGTGAATTTTACGTCAGCTGGTCGCTTGAACATTGGAGCTTCCTCCTCGAAGAATCAACTGTGAAGAACCGGCTAAATTTTTGTTACATGCAAACGGGCGACCCCTTTCCTGCCGCCACTCCCGCAGGCTTTATGATACAACCACAGAGTACTAGAACAGAGAGTCCACGGCCATAGGCCATAATGGAAATCGATAATCATGACATCTTGTTACAGGTTGGGTGAATTGTGGCGCTGGGATCGCACTAAACCAAGACCCTCTATATTATGGCCTCACAACTCGGACGGGTGACGTCACATTTTCCGCCACCTTTGACGTCACATGCAAAACGACGCCATGTTTTATAATTCATTTTCCGCCACCTTTGACGTCACAGTGACGTAGTTGTCAGGCTTAACTCACTAGCGTCTGGATCCAGTCTGAATCGTTCGCCGGCTGCCTATGGGAGAACGAAAACACCTTTTTGCGCATGCGCTGAGTTCTAATTTGTCGAGAGATTTAAGCGGCCGGCATACGTTTCAGATTCTTGTGTGGCGCCCTCACATCAGTAACGCATTTGAAAATAGCCTCGTGGACCCTCTGTTAGGATATTTCTCTGTGGATACAACTCTCTGAAGGTTTCCACACAGAGAAATATCCTAACAGAGGGTCCACGAGGCTGTTTTCAAATGGGTTACTGATGTGAGGGCGCCACACTAGCTTCTGGAACGTATGCCGGCAGCTTAAAACTCTCGCCAAATTAGAACTCTGCGCAAGCGCAAAAAGATGTTTTCGATCTCTCATAGGCAGCCAGCGAACGATCCAGACTAGATCCAGACGCTAGTGAGTTGAGTGCGATGCCAGCGCCAAAATTCTCCCAACCTGTAACAAATGTCATGCTTTTTCGATTTCCATTATGGCCTATGGCCGTGGACTCTCTGTTCTAGTACTCTGTGGGTTTCCACAAATTATCGCTTGAGAGGAAATTGGTCACCGGGAGAAAAGAAAGTGTCTATTTGGACGGCAAAAACGGCAGTTGTCGCATGCGCCGTAGGTATCGCGGTTACGTAGCAGTCCCAGCGCTTAGTGTGATCTCCAATCAGAACCGTTGCCGTGTAAATAAGAGTAGAGTTCAGTTGTATGTTTGCCAGCCAAATAGATAGTGCCCACCGAAAATGTCACTGGCTCCCGTACTATAATGGGAAGGAAGTGTCTATTTGGACGGCAAAAACGGCAGTTGGCGCATGTGCCGTAGGTATCGCGGTTACGTAGCACAGCACTTAGTGCGATCTCCAATCAGAACCGTTTCCGTGGAAATAAGAGTATAGTTTAGTTGTATATTTGCCGTACAAATATACAGTGCGTAATGGGAAGCATCCATACTTAAGTATCAAGTATTTTTAAATACGGAGTGTCTATTTGGACGGCCAAAACGGCTGTTGGCCCATGCGCCGTTGGTCTCGCGGTTACGTAGTAGTGCCGGCGCTTAGTGATGGGTTCGCCGTGGCAATAAGAGTAGAGTTTAGTTTTATATTGGCCCTCCAAATAGACAGTGCCTTTTAAATACACTAATGATTTAATATTCTTTTTATTGCTGCAAAAGAAAGATCGATTCGATTAAACCAAGAGGTCTGCACAACATAAGAAAATTTCATTAAAAAACCCGTATTTTTCAAGTGATTATTATTTTGAAGAATTTTTTTCAAAGGAAAATTACACAATTTCAAAGTCTAATTTCAAGTATGTTAAGTATGTTTTGAATATAAATTATACGAGATATCTTTTCCTCTGTAACTCAATCAATTTTATTTTATCGATATTTTTGCTCGCAATATTTGCAATTTTTTACCCATGGCAAGATAGAATGGCTAATTTATAGGCCTCTATTATAGTTAAATCTGTGCAACATACCTGGTTTAAACAAATCTATATCTATAGAATGAAAAATGAAGCCACGCCTCCGAGGGATCTCTGCCCTCGGTCCTTCTCTCTTTTATTATAAAACGTTGTTTGATACCATATAAAAGCAAATAGTTTTCATCTAAATAGACGATACATACAACTTTTACAGAACTGCATGTTTGCGTTTGTTGTCCCTTTTTGCAACTAAAGACCAAATCAAGAAATATCTGAAGGTATATTGATGTATCTTTGGTTTAGAGTTGACTAAAGTAATAAATCAATAAGTCTAATGAAAGTCTCTAAAGTTTGAGTAAGACGCTAATTTTTTTTGTACTCTTCATCAAGCCTTAAAGCCACTATACTTCAACACTCTTTAACTCTCCTGTAGCTCATGCTTAGAGAAGTAGAAACAATTTAACTTTTTCGTTATAATTTTGGCTTAATTACTTAATTTGGTATATTTCCTACCACGCTCCTGTTAGTCTCATTGGAGGTTTTATGAGCTTGTACTCAACTGATGCTTTAGAAGCTCCAAATTTAATAAATTATTCCGTAGCAATTATATAAACACGAATTAATAATTCCTGATTAATTCCTAATCTTTTCGGAATACGATATTGGTCAATAGTTGCATCATGGGATCTCAAAAAGTCTATAACTTAACTATATAATTTTAAAAAAATATCTTCACCCAACGAAATGATAAAAAAACTGTCGTTGTTCATTGAAGTTCTTGTTGTATTGGTTTCCCTTCGGTAATCCAGTCTCTAAAATAAGCAAAGAAAATAAATTAAAAATGTTGTTTAATACACTTCTTGTACTCTTCCTTCATATCCGTGCACTTATGTAATTAATGGGAAATGAAATTTGGTTTATAAGGGTTTTAGGGGGTAGAATTCTCCGAATATGTAATAATAATTTAAGGTTTCCGTAGAATAAAATATGTTAGACGTTGCCCCTTTGCCGGAGAACATTGTTCTCTGGCGGATACAATTTGCATTTGCGGACATGCTTTCCTATCCTCCTCATGCTCCTCACGATGTTCCCTACCCCCCCTTCAAGTTTGTACACGGGTTTCGGGGACACCATGTATACAACATGCATAGGAGGGGATGAAAGAATGAATTCTAATCATGGATGAGTGTATGATAGTGATAGATGGATGGATGGATGTGTTGTAGTGGTAGATGAATGGAGGGGGTTGCAGTGCTTCATTTATGCTTTCATCCATCTCTTCCTACGCTCACCAATCAACTCAAGGAACTCATACCTCTACTAACCATGCAGCACTCATCCAACGTTCTTCCCTATTCGAACATCACCGAATCCCATATGCTTCCATTTTATTATAGACTATTACTCTCATCCATTGTACTTTTACATAACTCATGCATTTATTCACTATCTCCTACATTCATCCACAACTTCCATCCACAGCATTCGTACTTCCTACCAACACTCAGCCATCATCCCCATGCAATGATTCATTATCTTCATATTCTCATACATCGTCGCCTCCTACATTCAATCATAACCTCCATGCTCCCATCCTTAATTTTTATGCAATCATCAAGGATTTCAATACGCATGCCCAATCCCTTACACTTATCTATGTATATCAGAATACTTGGAGTATTCGATGAATGCAGTGCGTGATGATGTATGAGCGCATGGGGGGAAAGTTTTAGTGCTTGATGATGAATGCATGAGTCTGGGAGTGAATGCATGAGTGAGGGTGATAGATTTTGTGCATGGGGGGTGATGGACAGAGAATAATGTTGATAGAGGAGTGACTGATGATGATGGACGAGGGGATGATGATGGTCCAGTGAATGATGATGGATGAGTACATGGGGAGATGGATGAATACGTAAGGAAGAGTGATGATTACACAACAATGGTGGTGTATGAGTGCTATGGGGGAAAGAATGCATGATATTGTTTGATGAACGCATTTTAGTGGTAGATGAGTGAAGGGGGTAAAGAATTCATCCACCCTTTAAAGCATTCTTCTCTATTTACACTCATCCATTAACTCAAGGAATTCATACACCCCATCCCTTTTAATTCTTCCATACCTTCCAAGCACTTACTCACCCATCACCGAATCCCATATTCTCCCATTTTACCATGGATTATTACTTTCATCCGGTCCACTCATACATCCTTCCCATGCACTCATTCTTATGCATGTATTCACCATCATAATGCAATCATCATCATCTTTATCTTCTCAGTCATCATCCCTATTCATTCATTCATAATTTTTATGCAATCATCAAGGATTTCGATGCACTCATCATCGTCCCTAAGAGTGCAAGGGGGTAACAGATGAATGCACGTGGGGCAATGGCTGAGCGCATGGGAAATAAATCAGTGCATGATGAACGAGGGTGGTGGATGAGTGCATGATGAATGAGCACATGGAGGTAATTGATGTGTGCTTCGTGAATGATGAATGAATTAGCATGATGGATAAATGCGTGGATGAGTTTCAGGAGGTGGAGGAGAGCATGGGGTTATGGAAGAGTGCATGATAACGAATAAGTAAATAAATGAATAAGGTTGACGGATGACTAAAGGTGGTGATGGATGAGTGCCACGGTGTAATCGTACACTCCATCCTCATGCACTCATCCACCTTCCCCATACACTCAATCATCATCATATTCTTATGCATCATCCAGGGCCGGATTATCCAATAGGCAAAGTAGGCAACTGCCTAGGGGCCCATCGTGAGCTAGGGGCCCCGTCCCCAGAGGGTGGGTGCCCATATATTTGAATTCAGGATAAGGGGTCCACGAAAAATGTTTACAAGTAGTAACTATTTATATTTTTTTCAAGCAGTAACTATACTACTATTTTTATGAGGTGTTGGTTCATAATTATTTCAAAGGGTGCTTTCACGAGTGCTTCATGCAAAAATTCTTGCATAAAATACTGGAATTTCAAGCAAAAAGGGGGTGTCTACCAGGGCCGTAACCAGACTTTTGTTTCTGGGGGGGGGTTGACTCAAATATTTTCTGAGGTACCTCCTTACGGGTACTTTTATATGTTAAGTTTTAGGCAAAAGTTTTAGGTGACAACACTGGATTTAAATTTTGATGCACTACATTTAAAAATTGTTTAAACAATATGAATTCGAAGTAAAAGGGGGGTCTGGGGGTCCTCCCCCAGAAAATTTTTGAAAATTTGCCCCTCAAAAGAGTGTTTTAGCTCATTTCTGAGACCCTTTATTAGATTACACCCATAGAGCACCACTCATTGTAAGCGGCCGAATTTTCTAGGTAAAAAGAAGGTATATTGTAATAAATGGCGAAATGTTAAGGGGGTTTTTAGGTTCCTACTCCAGAAATGTTTTTGAATTTTTCCCCTAATAGTGGCATTTTAACTCATTTTGAGACATATTAGGTAACATTAAAGAGGACCAATCCTTGTAAATCACACAAGTTTGAAGGAAAAACCGTATACTTAATAGATTTCAAAATTTCGAGGGGGTTTGGGGGTCCTCCCCCAAAAACATTTTGGAGTAGTAGTAGTAGTAAAGTAGGGTAGGGTAAAAAGTAGGGTTTTGACTCATTTTGAGACCCTTTGGGTTATACCCGAAGAGGATATCGCTCCTTGTGAGACATAATTTTCAAGAAAAATAGCAGTATAAAAATTGATGTCAAAATTTCGGGGGGGGGGTTTGAACCCCTAAACCCCCCCCCTTGGATACGGCCCTGGTGTCTACTGTCTACGAGTCCTCCCCAGAAAAAGTTCTGAAATTTTATTCTTAAGAGAAATGTTTTAACTAATTTGGGTGACTTCTAAAATGGATCGCGAGGGGGGCCTGCACATAGGCCCCCTTTGCCCTTTTGTATGGGCACTCATTCCCCAGAGAATTTCTCTTGAAATGTTTCTTTGAGTTAAAATCAAATTTGAAGATTTTTTTATGCGAGTCCGGACCTAAGCAAGAGGCCCATGAAAAAATCGTCTAAAATGGCTCCATAGAGGGACCTCTCAGATTCCCTATAAATTAGTTTAGAAATTAGTGTAGTACCATGGACGAGCTATGAGCTCTTTTGGTACTCATAACTATATTTTTTTTTGTATGTATGTCTGTGTTTGTCTCCCCATTTTTGTCTTTTGTTCTTATGTATCTTAGTGTTAATAAATTCTATTCTATTCTATTCTAAATTATCTTTTGCATGCTACAAATGCAAAAAAACAAAAACTAAAGTTTTGAAAAAAAAAAATTATTCTTTAATATACTTAGGATTCCTCACTTTTTTGTGTTCTTTCTTCCGGTTCCCTACTTTTCCATTTTCCACAGTTTAAAGTTAAAGCACTGCCGGTTCATACCAGGGGCCAATATTTTTAAAGCGGGGCTGGGTTAGTTGTAAACCGTAACCAGACTTGTTTTTTTGGAGGGGATTACTCAACGTCATTTTAAGGTATACCCCCTAATGAGTACATTTACACGTTAAGACGTTAAGATTTAGAAAACTTAAAAGTATTTGAATAATATTACCACATAATGTTGAAATTGTTTTAATGTGATCTCTAAGTAAAAATGGGGGGTCCCCCCAGAAAAATTTTGAAATTTCCCCTCATTTTTGTACACCATCATTTAAGTTACACCCGAAGAGAACAGTCCCTTGTAAACCACAGAATTTTCTAGAGAAAAAAGTTACAAATAAACGTAACACAATAATAAGCAAGGGAAACCGGAGGTTGCCTTTGCAACCTCATTGGGGAACAACCAAAGGTAACTGCTTCTTGTAAGCTTCAGAATTTTGAAGAGAAATACACTGTATAACATATATATGTAAAATTTTTTCTCCCACAGAAATTTTTTTGAAATTTGCCTCTTTAAGTAGTGTTTTAGCTCATTTTGAGGCCGGCCCTCACATCCAAAAACAACAGTTCCTTGTAAAGCACGACTTTTCTTGGGAAAAAAGTTCAAAAATGTCAAATTTTCAAGGGGGGGCGGAGATCCTCCTGCAGTTTATTTTCACACAGGTTTAAATTTCACAACATTTTCTGGGGGAGGACCCCCAGACCCCCTTTTTTTGCTTGAGGGCATGTATTCACCGCAAACATTTTTCATTACGGTTCATGGTTTGGTTTAGCTAACGTTTTATAGCAAAAAATTATTGAATATGGTGATAACAAGCCTTCTCACTGTAGTAAAAGCATAATATTGCGATGTGGGTTTAAAAAATAATTTAAAAAGGTAAGAGAAAAGGGGCCCCGAGAGTGCATTGCCTAGGGGCCCCGACATGGTTAATCCGGCCCTGGCATCATCTCTATACACTTATCCATAATTTCCAAGCACTTATCCATCGTCCTAATACACTCATCCACTATCCTCATGCACTGCACTCATTTATCAGCTCAAAACGATGGCAACGTTGAGAGAAGCTATATTGGAGCAGGGGTTCTCAAACTTTTGAACATCAAGACCCACTTTTTATAATCAAAATCTAACGCGACCCACCTCATCTGTTAATTTTCCTATGCCCCCTATAGGACTTTTAAGCTACATTCGTCTGGGGTTTGGTCACCATCTATATATTTTGTTACAATAGTGTATTAGAGGTAACTTTGTGGGAAATTAAATGGAAGGATTTGAACTTTGCTCTTTTTACTAAACGGTAGTTGGTAAATTTCAAAAGCCAACTATCCATTTGTAAAAATCATAAAAAAAAGTTATACCTTATTCAGACAAATTGAAAAACTGACTGGCGACCCACAGTTTGAGAACCTCTGCTTTAGACCTTTAGGATGATAATGAAAATGACGAGAAATATAGAGAGACAGAAGGATGAGAGGAATGATAGTATGAGAGATGAAGAGGACGGAATGGAGAGAGAATAAAGAGGATTCAGTATTCCATTCCGATTTATGGGAAACAAATTTTAAAAACTGTAATTAAATTGATAATAAATAAAATTAAATTGTAAATATAACTGTAAAACCATAATCTAATAACGTATTGGTGTTAGATAGAGTTAAGAAAAATTGGAAAAATACCTATTATGCAATGGGAAATTCTTTATCTCTAAATGTTCCCAACTGGTGATTCGAGGACCATAGTTGATTTGTGAGGGTCCTGGAAGTGGTCCGTGAAGTGGCCTAGTGGCATACAAAAAATTCCAATGAATAGAAATTTAAGAGCATTGAACCAGAAAGGATTGAATGGAGAATTGCAGCATAACTTAAAATTCGAAGTTTTCAATTTTAACTTATTGAAAATTCTCTCCTGAATTCGAAAATACGCTTGCGTTTTCTCACAAAAAATTTCTTAATTAAGTTTGAGTTATTTTATTTTAGAAAAACGTGAAACTATGTGACATCAACAGTGCCTCTCGGAAATGCGAGATACACCATTTACATGGAATTAGTCAAATTTTTATAGTATTAAACTTAAAATTCAAATCTTTTAGGATTTCCCAGATTTAATAGGTTTTAAATTAACTTGCCGCGTCCCGCCCGCTCGGTGACTTTGTAGTCCTGGGGGCGCGGGGGCAGGGATCTCGGGTGGCGTTAAGCCACTTGTTTGACCTGTGCAGGCCCATGTAGTCTAAGCTGTGGTTCCCATGTCGGCCTGTGTTGGGTTGCTGTCGGTGCGTCCGGTGGTTTTCCTAACCCCGCGAGAGGAGCCCTTTGGCTCCAGGACGCTGGTAGGCACGGCACAAACTGAGTCTTATGTGCCGTTGATTTTGAAAATGGTAGTTCAAAAATTAGTTTTATAGGTATTTTGACTAATATATTAATATGAACTAAAATCAATCCGTGTGAATTTTCTAGAAAAATCAATTTTTTTCCACTTTTAATTAAAATTTTGTTTTACGTTAAACAAAATCGCAGAATTATTCATATTGAAAGTGGAATAATTCCAATGGAAGTACTTATTGTATCATTTTTTTTATCAAACCAAACTAATCTTTTTAAAATAAATTAAAATTTTACTTCATTTACAAAAATAATTACATTTTACTACTTTATTACCCAAATATACAGTGACAAATATTCTAAAGGTTTCAATTTAATTATGACGCTCTGAAAATAGTTAATGTGTCCTATCAATTTTAGGTGTTATGCTATTCATTTATTTTTAAGAGCTATGGGCAGAAAAGGATTTTAGTCGTTTTGTTATTTTGAATTTCTAAAAATAAAATCTTTTTGATGAAATTAAATGGACACCACTTAATAAAGTCACTCCTAGCACAATTATTTCTATTACATTTTATTATGTATTTACTTTATATTGGAAACTTAAGCATTTTCTATTACGATACCTCGCAAAAAGATACAAAAATTAAATTTCTTCAAAAAGTTTAACTACCAAAACTATATTATGAGCAAACACCAAAAGCCCATAAGATGTTATGGGTTTATTTTATCCTCTACCATTAATTTTTAATCAATATTTTAAAGATTTTAATTTAAAAATAAAATAAATCAAAAGTCTCACCTAATTTGCTATGGAGAGGGTCAATAAATTTGTAAATTTCAGTACTATCTGCTTATCATATTAAAAATCGCGAAAAAATTACTATAAATAGAAATAATAATATTATGAGATTTTAAAATAAACACAAAATGTTTTATTTATTATGTAGCAAGCAATAAAACCATGTTGACGCTCAAAAGTATGCGTGGTTTTGTAAATATTCATACAAACTTATACAACCTGCAAATAAAATAGTGGACTTACCGTAACCCTGAATTTCAAAACGAAAGCTCATTTTGTTGATTTTAAATAAGTTGACCGTAATTTTATGCTATTTTTTTTTTGTAAAACCTACAAATTATGCCAACCAGAATAAATTTTCATTCTTAAATATTAGTTATTTCATAAAACATTTGAATAAAAAGCAGTGCAACATTTTTAAAGTTAATCGACGCAAAACATAATACTATCTTGAAACAATGAGAAGTTGACCACTTTCAAAATCAATAGCACATATGATAGAAGTTTAAAAAGATTGTTTTCAGTTTTTGGAATTTTAAGAAAATTTTGATGTAAGTCTGTTAAGTGAAGATTTTTTTAATAATAATAATAAATTTTATTTCAAATTATAAACTCATATAATTTGAAATAAAATTTAAAGTAATTTTAGTAAGATTTTAAAGTAATATAGGGGGTACTCCCCGCAAAACTTTAGGAATTCTCCCATAAAATGAACTTTTAACGCATTTGGAAACACTGTTTTGAAAATCACTAGAATCAATAACTTCAGAAACATTTTCTAAAACCCGGAAAAAAAAAGAGTTACCTACAGGTAATAGGTATAGGGCTCGACCGATGATGCAGCGGCGCCGATTGTTCGAAAAAATCGGTATTGGCATCGGCAGCCGATGCTAAATTGGAAAGCAATCGGCCCATTGGCCTGAAAAACATCTAAATGCTGATGTGAAAAAATCGGTATTGGCATCGGCAGCCGATGCTAACTTGGGAAGCAATCGGCCCATTGGCCTGAAAAACATCTAAATGCTGATGTTTTTTTGCAAAAAACAGGAAACGTCAAGCAATGGACGAAAATAAGAGCGATCCTGCTCTAAATTTAGTTTCAAGTCTAAATTGCGCCTGTCTGTGGCAAAACGAACAATTCCCATGTAGACAAATGCCTTTTTGGGCCGGAAACGGTCCTATTGATTTTACCAATTTTAGGCCATACAATGAAAGAATAGGACATTTTTTTATAAGGTAAGGTAAGGTAATGGTGAGGTTGGTAGTTCAACATCCCCCCGAAATTTTGACATGAATTTTTATACTGTTTGTTTCCTTTTAAAACTCTGCGACTTCCAGAAAGCGTCAAGGCGTAAGCAATAGGTTTAAAAATATTAGTTAAAACACTACTTTTAAAGGTCTAATTTCAAAAAATTTCTGGGGGAGAACCTCCAAACTCTCCTCAAAATTTTGACGTCTATTATATTTCCCCTTAAAAATTCTACTGCTTACAAGGAGTAAATCCTCTTTGGGGGTAAGGAATAGATTTCAAAATGGGATAAAACACTACTTTCAAGGAACAATTTTCAAAAAAAAAATATTGGGGGTAAAATCTATTACCACCCTAAATTTTGACATCTTTTTTACTTTTTTCAATGAAAATTCTATCACTAACAAGGAGCGATTCTCTTTGGATGTAATCCAAAGAGTCTCAATGAGCTGAAACACTTATTTTAAGGGAGCGGACTTACAGAACCACGCAACCACAATTTTTACTTAGGGGTCAAATTGTAATTTTAAATTTGATCTCTTTAAAGAGCAATTTATTTCCTTGGTGGTGGGGTGATAATTATTTTTGAGTTCTCAAATAAGAAATGAACAATTTGATGATTAATGATTAATTTTTAAATGATTAATTTTTAAAGTTAACAAAATTTTCAATATCAGAAGCTTAACTTAGGGTTGTAATCAGACTTTTGTTTTTGGAGGTTGGCTCAACATTATTTCTAAGGTACCCCTTAGCAAGTACATTTATACGTTAAGTTTTAGATAATTAAAAATAGTATTTGAATTACGTTGCACATAATGTCAAAATTTTGCAATTGTGAGCTGCAAGTAAAAATGTGGGGGTCTAGGGTGACCCCCAGAAAAAAAAATGTGCCTCTTTTTTAGCTCATTTTAAGACTATTGAGATTTTGGGTTACATACATCCAAAGAGAACAGTTCCTTATAAACCACAAACAAAGTTTCAGAATAAAAGCGTCAAAATTTCGAGGGGCCTGTGTGTCCTTTCCCAGAATTTTTTTTTGAAATTTGTCCCTTTTAAACTAGTGTTTTATCTCATTTTGAAACTCTTTGGGATTACCAAAAGAGAACTGCCTCTTTCTAAGCGACTGAATTTTCTAAGGAAAAACACTGTTTAACAGACATCAAAATTATTGAGGGGATTTAGGGGTTCTTCCAAACTTTTTGAAATTCTATTCTCAAAAATAGTGTTTTAACTCATCTTGAGACCCTTTGGGTTACTCCTGAAATGACTGCATTTTCATTCAAGGTCTAAAATGGATTTTAATCGTTTTCTAAATAAAAATAATTTCAAATACGTAGTTGAATGCAATTTTTACTATCAGCCTTAAACATCGGCCTTCGGCAATCGGTGATTTAAAGACCCATCGGCCATCGGTATGCCGATGGAAATCTTGAAACAATCGGCATCGACCCATCGGCCAAAAAACACCATCGGTCTAGCCCTAGTAATGATCTCAATGACTGAGGTCCTCAATACACTTAAGATGATGTATTATTCCAAATCCCAGTACAAAGTAATATTTTTACAGACATGCGAACTCTCCGGTTTTGGCCGGAGTTTCTGGCCTTTATATTGAATCTCTAGAACAGACTCCATTTTTCCTAGGTCTTTTCTCCAACTTTTTGCCCTGCGCCCGATCAAAACACCCAAAAAGCCGAAGATTCAAAATATAAAGGCAGAAAATTCAGTTCAAAAGCAGGAGAGTTGGAAGGTCTGCTTTTAGCTACTGCTTACGGAACCCTACAGTAGAAAGCAATTTATACAAATAATAGCTTCACAAAAATAAACTCAGAAAAAGCTAATACTAATTAATTAGTGGTGACTAAGAATTAGCGTTTGAAATTAAAAAAAAAACAACAACACTGGTCCTCCGGACCACTACTTTGCATATTGGTATGGTACTCATCCAAGATGACTGGTCCGCCAAATCAAAAAGGAGAGGTTTCGATTTTTCAAAGTAACTATTGCACTTAAAGTGAATACCAACAATTATAATTTTTGTAAAACTCTACAAAACAACTAAGTGAAAATATCCGATTTATTAAGTACTTTTCTTGATTAAATTTTAATATTGCACTAATTGACATGAAACTTCTAATTAATTTTGCAACAAAAATAAAACGCGGTTAGAACTGGAGTGAGATATTTTTCCACTCCACTCCACTTCAGTGATTTTGTGACCGTAGTGGTCTCGAACCACCACCAATTTCGGAGTGAAAGCACACCCAATCTTGTGTGCTGCATTTCACATCCATAATATATCCCCTATTATTCTATACTCCTTGTATATTATAATCAAAGTATTAAGATCACTTTTTACACCTCGTCGCCTTGGTAACAATGTGACAAACATAACAAAACTATTATTTTTACACATCAGTTAAGACGGAGCGAAAATTCCACTCGCCAACTCCACATTGCCGAATAAATGTTATCATTTAAAAATTTGAAATGTATTTCCAAAAGAACCAGCTTGGTGTTGGAGAAAATAAAATTTGTCGAAAAACCCTGGTAAAGAAGAGGGGTACGTTCTACGTAAAGAGAGTAAGTAGTAAATGGCATGACCTTGATGTTCCTATTCTTACACAAGGAGTATAAGTAAAATTTTGTATTAGTTTTGATGGACTTTAACGCTGATTGGCGGACCATAGACCACTGGGTAGAAACCACTGTTCTCGTGTTAATGAAATTGAATGCTATACTCACTCGTTCATTTGTTGGTATAGAAGAACACAACATCCGATGTGATGGATTTTTTGGACATCTGATGCAAGACGGCGAAAGCGACAGGAACTCGTATCAGCAGTTAAAGAGAAAATTGAACAAAAATGGTAATTCAAACTATATCTTTAAAGCAGGATTCACTAACCGAAGCGTTAGGCTTGCCACATTCCCTCAAAATTAAAACTGTTCTATTGAAAAGTTTCCTCATTTTGGGTAATTTCAAAATTTAGAACATGAAATTCTTTTATCTTTTTCAAGACGCTATTGGAAGAATAAAACATGTTTCATAAAAAATCACCATTCACTATGCTTCGATGACCAAAATCAATAATTCCATAAATGATTTTCTATTCTGAATTTCTAACAAAACTATTCAGTTTTTAAAAAATTTACGATTTTTTTAAGGTATGGAATTACGCAGAAATGGAGGTTTATTTTTTCATTTTAAAATTGTACTTCACAGTGCAGAAGTATGAATTCAAGGATAGATTCTAATAATGGAACTTTCTAAGATTACCTCTCTATTATTGGTCCTAGTAATCTTTTATTTATTTCTGATGCCAAAAGAAAAAGACGAACTCTTATAAGGCCTAAAACAACATGGTATATCAAGTCCTATAATCTAAATGTGACTTTTTTTAATCAGATGGGGGAGTATGTTAGTCGGAGGGATAGTCAGAAAATAATTCGGAGGGTGGTATTGGATATTTCTTTTTTATCGTGTGGGGAAGTGGGAACATGAGATACATTTAGTTCTTTCCTATTGTCAAAAAAAAGTAAAATTTCTAAATTTCGTTGGGAGGGGGAGAATACATCCGCAATAACCTAGTAGGTTGTGCCCTATTATGTAGATGGTAGAGATCAAGTTAAAAATTGATCGGAGCTGTTTAAGAATTAATATAAATCTTGTAACTAATGTAATTTTGATCAAATTAAAAAAAAATTCTCAGACATTGCTTTCAAAGCCTCTTCTTTTGAAAGTTAATTGATAATGAAAATAATAATCCCATAAATTTAAGCAAGGAGGTATACTTTAAAAAATGCTTTTATTTGGGAAAAAAAAACTTTTAGTAAATTTCGAACAATTTTATAATTTTTGTGGAAAAACTTTTTATTTTATTTATTAAGCACCCTTTTCTCTGCTAAAAAATGGAGTACGTCTTAACATAAGTAATTACAAAGTACGTCTCAACATATCAATAATCTATTTACCAGAAAAGAACAATCTCTTCCGAAAGGGAAAATGTGGCAAGCCTATGTTATAGAATAAAAATAAACAGTGTTATGCATGAACTACAGAAACACTGAATTTAAACACCTAAAATTGATATTGTTATAAATTGAAAGAACATTATACGTATATGCTTATGCCCTTGATGTTTCAAAGAAAAAAATAGCACTAAAACCTTAAAAAACAGTCAAGAATGTAATTAATAGAAACATTTTTAAATTCAAAATTTACTTTTCATTGTAATTACGATGATCATGTAGTTGATGCAAAACACCGCAAAATTCACAAAACAATCTACAATTCACAACAATTGAATCACTTATTTTACTCGTAGATACAGAAAAGTCACGTATATTAAAATGTGCAGGTAAAGCTAAAAATTTTTCAAACTTCTAAAGAATATCAAAATACTACTCCAGATTCAGGATAAAAAAACACCTAAAGGTTATATTGTAAAGGTTTTTTCTAAAATTTGTATGTGCTATTATTGGTCAATGCACAATAAAAAAATAAATAAAAAATGTTTTTTGATTATACAAGGGTAAGGTACTACATAGAAATTCCACCACTGCCGATATCTAATTTTTATATTGCCTATTACCTCCCTAAGGAATTTCAAAATCCTGAAACCTATCTTACCATAAGAAATAATTTAGATTTAATCTGTAATGTGTTTTTTAAGATTTTGGTTTCATGATTTAAATTTTAAATTAAAGATTAAATTGCAAAGAATTCTTCACCATTTTGACCAAAATTTACAAGATGTCATTTGTGTTCTTTTGTTCCTTCTGACATGAATCTAGAAGCCAAGCCAGTGGTCACAGTCCAAATTTTCTAGCAGGAGAACTAAGAGAACAAAAGTGTCTTCCCAGACACATGGGTGGAAAACGACGCTCATAATTGCGTTAGGTTCTCTTCCCCTTTTCGTGTTGTCACGCTTTTAGATCCAGAGACACCTTAAGATCAATCTTCGAAAAGTAAGGGTGCATCAAAAAACAGTCGGCTGTGGGGTCGTTCTGTACACCCCACGGGAACGATTGCAGAGCTCAAGAGATCCAGTTGAAATCGGGAGTGATTCCGGGATGGAACTTCTCCTTCTCCTTTCATGAAATCAGGAGATCTGGATCAATCTTTTGGGTAAGGTGAGCTTCTCTTTTATTAGTTGATATTTCTCAGAATCAGTGTTCAAGTGGTACAAAACATATTGCAGTTTAACATTTCATAGAAATTTAGCTGTTGAATTTAAGTAATGCTTGACAGAAGCTGAAACTACTTTAAAACCATTGAGTGATACCCGAATAATTCGTCATCACCTTAATATCAAACACTGCTATCTCCGTTCGATCAGGCGCGGATCCAGCTGGGCTCTAACATAAGGTGAGGGCACTTTTTGAGGATCACCGCTACCTTTGGAAGCAAATAGACAAAATTTTACTTTTTTTTTTCTTTAAAGATCTCTCCAGATCCCCCCCATGAAAATTTTCCCCAGAAAATTGTAGGGATTTTGACCCTAAATAACTCATTTTTGATCAGTGCAAGCACTTGAACGATAAAGTTTGACCAATCTGGGGAAAGTGACCCCTTAAAAAAGGGACTGAGAATGGAAATGAAGAGAAAAAAGGGTAAAAAGAAAAAAAAATACACATTTTAAATGAGTGAAAAAATTTTGGTCTTCCAGAATCTACATTCTTCTTTTTACGCCTTTTCTCTCTTTTTCAAGCCCAAGGAGGGGCACTTTCACACTAATTTTATTGGTTTGGATCTTTCCAGCTCGATGATGTCAGCGCTTACAAACCAATCAAATAAGCTTCTCCAACGATTCGATCGCCCAGGGTCGGGATTCCCGAAGTTTGCCGAAAGGAGATAGTAGTGTTTGATATTAAGGTGACGAATTATCCTTTTACTTAGCCAGTGGCGTAGCCTGAAAAATATTTCGGAGGGGGAATTGGTAATTTAGAGAGAATATATATATGAGTATTTTATGTCGTTTTAATGGTAAACAAAGGAATTTTAATTTTCAGGGAGAGTTTCCTTTCTCTTTTGGCTTTGCCACTGACTACCGCTGTTCTGGTTAATATGGAACTTTAATATCTAAACGCAGGGCTCAATTTCCAATTTCTAGAAATATAGGTGTCGGAACGGTAACCCCTTTTAGGAAAAGTTGAGGGGTATTTCAAATGGTGTAATTCTAGGGTATATATTTCAATTCTTTTAAAGAGGTGCTGAAACTACGTTCTGATGGTCCCTGTCTCTACGTATAACGCTCAGGCCTTGATTTATCATTACTGATTACCTAGGAACACCTAAATTAAAAATGTATCCGAAAAAATAAAGTAATTTTTATTGCATTTTAATTAGAGTGATTTTAGCTAATTTGATTTCTTTTCAGATTTTTTGTTTTGATTTGCAAAGAATTATACTTGATGCCACGGTTTGTCACACTTTTGGTGTGTGTCATCGGCAAAACGGTCCTGTAATAAAATTAGTTCTTATGATAAACAGAAAAAATGGAGGAGAAACTCCCTGCGTGTTGTGCCTATTAAACCAAATTTCTTAATCAGGCCATGCCTACGACACATGGAATGTTGTTTTGGCTGATATTTTGGAGCTATAAATGAACTATTGTTTCTAATAAACACATTTATGATTACATAAAAGAAATTAGAGTATTCATACCTACAGTGCATTCAAAATACACAAGCAAAAACTTAAAAATTAGTTCCCCATAAAATATGCTCGGTTTATTTAAATAATTTCTTCCCGTTTTTTAAAAATGTTTCAAGATAATTGGGGTGCATTAACACTTTTGAACACTTTGACTCCTAAACAGGTCTCTCAAATACTCATTATAAATAAGATGTCCAGTACAAATAAAACAAGTGAACCGGTCATTTTTTTAGAGATTAAAATAATTCATTCGTCTAAATATTTAATTTAACTTGAAAAATGACTTTTTATAACAGATCCACGTCCACTGCTCTCAAGTAGTAACATTTATGTTACCTCCAGATTAGAAAAGGAATTTTCTTGAAGAATCTTTGAGATGCATTAGAGATCACTTCTTAGAGTGTCTACTTTTATTTGATACAATTTGAACTTAATGCAGAAACTACTATACATTTCAGTGCATATGAACCAAGTATGTATTCTCTTTTTTAATGACACTAAAATAATTAAATTCTATACACACGAGAGATGAGAGCAGTGGACTAGATATGGTCTTACTTCAACTATTTCTGAAATTTAGACTATTACCTTTGCAGGGTAATTTTATAAATTTAATAAGAAGTGTAAAATATTTAATTTAACTTATAAAAATAAAATTTTTTTGTTTAATAACTGATCTACTTCCACTGCTCTCAAGCGTTTAAGTTATCTCCCAAAGAGAAGAGGTGTTTTTTTTTTTAAAGAATCGTGGAGATATTCTTTAAGGTGCACCATTTATAGAGACTTTGAAATAATCCATTTGTATAATCTTATAGTATAAAAAGAGAGCAGTGGACTAGATATGGTCGTTCTCAAATTATTCCTGAAATTTAGACTATTACCTTTGAAAGGTAATTTGATAAATTTAAAAAGGAAAGCTGACCTAACGTTACAGGTAAATATTTCGTTCAGTTATGAAAAAGACCATTTCATCTTTAATAAATAATCCACTTCCACTGCTCTCAGGGAGGAACATTTAAGTTACCTCTAGGATTCAAAGTATTTCTCTTCCTTTTTTGAAGAATATAACAGATTATTTGAGGTGCATTAACACCTTTCAAGAAGACTCCTTTGAGTGTCTATTTTATAGGTACATTTTGAAATTTAATGCATGTGAACTCAATTAAATAGGCATTTCACAACAAGTAAAAAAAAGTGTTCACTCTCTTTCTATAAAGCCTACAATAATTCATTTATATTACACATGAGAGATGAGATTTTAAATGCGCATTTTAGAACAAGTAAAAAAAAATGTTCACTCTTTTTCTATAAGGACTGCTATAATACATTTGTGCATTGTGCAGAGAAAGAGAGCAGTGGACTAGATATTATGGTCATCCTCAAACTATTATTCCTGAAATTTAGACTATTACCTATAGAAGGTAAGTTGAGAAAGTTATAAATGGAATCTGACCTAACCGTGGGGGAAAATATTTAATATAACTTATAAAAGACCATTTTTTTAATAAGTGATCCACTTCCACTGCTCTCAGGGAAGAACATATGAGTTACTTCCAAAGAAGGAATGTGATTTTCTTCCTTCTTTAACAATATTTTTTTAGGTTAATTAACACCTTTAAATACTGCTCCTAAGAGAGTCTATTAAATTCATACAATTTCAGTTCAATGCAGGAACTCATTCTAAGTTAGTTATTCAGGACATAAATTTAACTTGTCTTTCTATAAACACCAAAATAATTCATTTGTGTGCATGTGCACATTATACAGAGAAAGATAGTAGTGGTCTTACAATTTCAATTCAATGCAAGAACTAATCCTTAGTGAGTTTTTCAGTACAAATTTAACTCAAGTCTTTTTATAAATACTAAATTGATTCATTTGCTTACGCATTTTACAAAGAAAGAGAGCAGGGACAAGACATATTTATACAATTAGAAAAATTTAACACTTCAGACACAATACTGGTTAATTTCTTGATGATTCTTTCAAGAAAAGAGCAAGAAATCTTATCAGCTTCAGATGTTTCGAAAAAGCTCATAATAATATACTGATAAAATACGGTTCTCCAGACTTCCCATAAAGTATTTGAAAAAGGGGGAGTCTGCCTTTGCCTTTTTATCCCACACTTTTGATATTATGGAACTCATTACAATCAGTTCCGACCAGCAAACCACATTGTCTCTCATTGAGAACACAAAATCGTAAGATTCCATCTCTGGACCGTCCTCCCCCGCTCCGACGTGGTGGAGAGGTCTTCCGGATTCAGAATCGTTTGGTTTGGATTCTGCCTCTTCCGTCCACAGGTGGTCAGAAGACCGTGTGAGTCGGAGTCTTTGAAAATCCGATGTCCTACCCGGGTGCTGGGTTCCGACTCCCCCGGAAGTAGGAGCCGGACAATCCACACTATAACCAGTGTTTCGAGGCGCAGTTAACACGGAGATGCCCCGGGGTCAGTGGACAAAGGAACATTGCAAGAACAGAAAAGTGGGGAGGACATTTTGGTCAGTAAACAGAATATAGTGGAGCCGGAATATTGATCTATATCAAGTGGAGGAATACTTAGCATTTCTTTCTGAAAATAATTCATATTTCCGTTTTCAGCAACATTATATTTACAGCAAAGTTTTAAATCGAATCGTTAAAACGTCACGTTTTGTACAGTAGGAATAACAAAATCCCTTCAGATTAATCTTTCCACTTTTCCTTCTTGTTGAGAAAAGTCAGTAAACATGGAAATGAAAATATTCTATTATAAAATCGTAAATTTATTGGGATAAAACCATAAGTTGATTGGTATCCCTACTCTCTTTTAACACTTTCAGAATGTCAGCCATATTGGAGCTAATGCTTTCATTATGGATATTAAAAACAATTGTAATGCTATTTTATATTACAGAGCATATTACATATTACTAAGCACACTCAAAAATTTAAAATCTTGTTCCACTCATAATATATTTGGTGTTATTTGAAAATTGTGTCAAAGTACACATTAAGCAAAATAATCATCTTCTAAGAAAATTAATCATTGCTAGAATCTTAGGAGTAAATTGATACAATAGAATACGACTCCTTACAGTCTATTTAATGAAAGAACTTTTTTAAATGTGTTCAGCGTAAATAAAAAAGTATTAAGTTTTTTTTTATAGAGATTGAAATACTTCATTTAAATACAGAAAAATAGTATAATGGTGCATAAACACATTAAAAGACAACTCCTTGGAGTGTCTACTCAATTTATATTTGCAATTCTTGCAAGAAATCATTCTAAAAGAGTTGAGTACAAACAAAACAAAGTATTATAAAGTATCTTTTATAGAGATTGAAATATTTCATTTCGTTCAATACTTATTATACAAGTACATAAAACGATAGTAATGATGTATTAATATATTTAAAGACTAGAGATAGTGTCTATTAAATTTATACTTGCGATTCCATGTAAAACATCATTATAATGAGTTGTTGAACACAAATAAATCAAGTATAAAATTTTTTACAGGGAGTGAGAACTTTGCTTTAAATACATAATGCAGTGCAGAAAAAGAGCATTACTCCTTAGATTGTCATTCAATTGAAAATTGAGATTCCACACACACACATGAAAGAATTCTAAATGAGTTTTGATTACAAGTAAAACAAATATAAAGTATCATTTATAAAGACATATTTTTCATTCAAATCCGTTTAGTTTTACAAAAAAAGAGTAGTGGTACATTAATATCCTTAAAGGCCACATAAGAATGATGCATTAAAATCTTTAAAGACAACTCCTTAGAGAGTATATATAACAGATAATTGCGATTCCATGCAAGAAATCATTACAAATGTGTTACTGAATACAAGTAAAACAAATATAGAATATCTTTAGTACATGCAGATATTTCTAGATCATGATTTTCTCTTTTTTTTCCCATGACTTTCTTTTTTTTTTTTTATTATTATTTTTTTTTCACATTGTTTTTTATCATTTTTTTTTAATTTCAATTTTTTTTTCATACTTTTCTTTATTTTTCAATTTTTTTTTTCATTTTTTTTTATTTCATTTTTTTCTTATGATTCTATTTTTTATTACAGTACAGTACAATATTTTGTTGCATTACCATCATAAAAGACTACTCCTTAAAGTGTCAATTCATTTCATTAATTTACAAAGTCTCTTTTACAGAGAATGAGATATTTCATTTAAATACATATTATGGTACAGAAAAAAGAGTAATGCTGCATTAACATCTTTTAAGACTACTTCTTAGAGAGTCTATTCAGTTGATAATTGCGATTCCATGCAAGGAATCATTCTAAATCTGTTGCGTATTACAAGCAAAAATTATAATGCAGTTGCTTATTGCAATTATTACATCTCATTTATAGATACTTAAATATTTCATTTTAATGCATAGGTATTAAGGACAGAAAAAGATAGTAAAGATGCATTAGCAAATTTAGAGACCAATCCTTACACTGTCTTTGTTAATAATTGTGATTCCATACAAGAAATTATTCTAAATGATTTGTTGAGAATAAGTAACCAACTATAAAGTTTTTTTTACAGAGACTGAATAACTTAATTTAAATACATATTATGGCACAGAAAAGAGTAATGGTTCATCAAGATATTAAAAGACGACTCCTTGGAGTGTCTCCTGAGTACATAAAAAGAGTAGTGGTACATTAATATCCTTAAAGACCACATAAGTGCAAATTATAGTTACAGAAAAACAGTAATGATGCATTAAAATCTTTAAAGACTGTATATCACAGATAATTGCGATTCCTTGAAAGAAATCATTAGAAATGTATTATTGAATACAAGTAAAACAAATATAGAATATATTTAGTAGATACAGATATTTCTAGATCATGATTTTCTCTCTTTTTTTTTCAAGACTTTCTTTTTTTTTTTTCATTATTATTTTTTTTTCACATTTTTTTTTTATCATTTTTTAAATTTCAATTTTTTTTCTGATTTTTTTTTTCAATTTTTTTTTTCATACTTTTCTTTATTTTTCAATTTTTTTTTTTTAATTTTTTTTTACTTCATTTTTTTCTTGTGATTCTATTTTTTATTACAGTACAGTACAATATTTTGTTGCATTACCATCACAAAAGACTCATTTCATTAATTTACAAAGTCTCTTTTACACAGAATGAGATATTTCATTTAAATACATATTATGATATAGAAAAAAGAGTAATGCTGCATTAACATCTTTTAAGACTACTTCTTAGAGAGTCTATTCAGTTGATAATTGCGATTCCATGCAAGGAATCATTCTAAATTTGTTGCGTATTACAAGCAAAAATTATAATGCAGTTGCTTATTGCAATTATTACATCTCATTTATAGATACTTAAATATTTCATTTGAATGCACATTATAGAACAGAAAAAGATAGTAAAGATGCATTAGCAAATTTACAGACCACTCCTTAGATTATCTATAATAATTGTGATTTCATGCAAGAAATCCTTCCAAGTTATTTGTTGAGAATAAGTAACCAACAATAAAGTTCTTTTTTTACAGAGACTGAAATACTGCATTTAAATACATATTATTGTACAGAAAAAGAATAATGGTGCATCAACATATTAAAGACGACTCCTTGGAGTGTCTACTGAGTACAAGTCAAACAATTAATAATGAAGTTTCTTTTATAGTGACTGAAATATTTCATTACTTTTTATAGTACATAAAAAGAGAGTAAAGGTGCATTAACATATTTAAAGTCCAAGAAGTACTGTCTATTAAACTTGTTCTGGCGATTCCATATAAAACATCCTTCTGAGTTGTTGAACACAAATGGATCAAGTATAATTTTCTTTTACAAGGAGTGAGAATTTCCATTTAATTACATAATGTAGTGCAGAAAAAGAGCATTACTTCTCAGATTGTCATTCAATTGAAAATTGAGATTCCTCTCTCTCCCTTGAAGGAATTCTAAATTAGTTTTGATTACAAGTAAAACAAATGTAAAGTATCATTTATAAAGACCGATATTTTTCATTCAAATCCATATAGCATTGCAGAAAAAAGAGTAGTGATACATACCTTTAAAGTCCATTTAAGTACAAGTTATAGTACAGAAAAACAGTAATGATGCATTAAAATCTTTAAAAACAACTCCTTTAAGTGTACGTATATAACTGATAATTGCGATTCAATGTAAGAAATCATTCCAAATGTGTTATTGAATACAAGTAAAACACATATAAAGTATCGTTAGTAGAGACAGATATTTCTAGATCATGATTTTTTTTTTCATATTTTTTCTATTATTTTTTTTCATGACTTTTTTTTTTCATTATATTTTTCACATTGTTTTTTTTTTATGATTTTTTTTTTAATTTCTTTTTTTTTGTTTTTTTTTTTTTTTATAATTTTTTTTATTTCATTTTTTTTTTCATGATTTTATTTTTTATTACAGTACAGTAAAATATTATAGTTGCATTATCATCATAAAAGACTACAAGACTACTACTAGGAGAGTCAATTCATTTCATTAATTTACAAAGTCTCTTCAAAGTCAGTATAGAGAATGAGATATTTCATTTAAATACATATTAATTTATAGAAAAAAGAGTAATGCTGCATTAACATCTTTTAAAACTACTCCTTAGAGAGAGTCTATTCAGTTGATAATTGCGATTCCATGCAAGGAATCATTCTAAATTAGTTGCTTATTACAAGCAAAATATTATATTGCAGTTGCTTATTGCAATTATTACATCTCATTTATAGATACTTAAATATTTCATTTTAATGCATATTTTAGAACAGAACAAGATAGTAAAGATGCATTAGCGAATTTACAGACCACTCCTTAGATTATCTATAATAATTGTGATTTCATGCAAGAAATCCTTCTAAGTTATTTGTTAAGAATAAGTAACCAACAATAAAGTTCTTTTTTTACAGAGACTGAAATACTTCATTTAAATACATATTATTGTACAGAAACAGGTAGTAAAGGTGCATTAACATTTTTAAAGATTTTTTTTCAATTTATACCTTAGATTCCATGCAAGAAATCATTCTAAATTAGTTGTTCTTTAAAAAAAAAGAGTGAACACATTCTCTTTTACAGAGGCTGAATTTTTTCATTTGGGTACACATTTTACTAAGAAGCGAGTATTAGACTAGTTATTGTAATACTCAAAACTACTCCTAACATTTGGACCATTACCTATGCAAATCTTATTTTAGGAATAGATGAGACACTTTAGAGAGTTCTTATTCGATTTATACTTGCGATTTCATGCAAGAAATCTTTTTAAATTAGTTTTAGAGTAGCAATTAACACATATGAAATATCTTTTCATAGATAACGAAATAGTTTAAGTACTCTTTATACGTAGAAAGAGCGAATTAGTGCATTTACAACTTTGAAAACGACTTCTTGGAATGTCTATTTAATTGATACGTGAAATATAATGCAAGAATTCAATTACTTCCTTTTTCAGAAAAATAAGAGCATTTTAAGCCTTTTTTAAGAGACATAATTTTGAGAGATATATTTAAATATTTCTTTTGAGTACACATTATACAAAGAGAGCAGCGGACTAGGATATGGTCAAAAACTCAAACTATTTCTCAAATTTAGACTATTACCTTTTTAAAAAATCTATAAATGGAATCTGACCTGATTTATTTACTGTTTATTTCTTACAATTAAATAGAACATCTTATCTAAATGAGTATTAATTACAAGTAAAACTGGTATGCAGTCTTATTCCATATAGACTAAATTCTATTTAGCATTGGACTTGATATGGCTATACTACTTTCATTTGAAGGTGAATTGGGAAGATTTTTTCTTAATATTACTGACCAGTTCTTGTGAGAAGTATTGCAAGGACAAGATTTAGAAAATTTGCAATAGCATGCACACAGCGCAGCACCCCCAATGTAATATGTTTAACATAAGAACAAATTTCACAACATAAAATAATTGGTTTGTTACTTATAAGCCACTTACTTGACTCTTTCAAAGATGTGCTTTAAAACAGCTTATTTTAAGTTTTTTTTTCCAATTTGAAGAAAAATTATTGAAATGAATTCCAAAAAATAAGACACGTTAATTTGTTACATATTTTTTTTTACTTTTGAGGTCCTTAAATTATTTGGCCCCTAGGCCTGAGCCTCGCAGTCCTAATAATAAGTGCTTGACAATAATAATAATTCAGGGCCTGAATGTTGTGTTTAATTTTTCGTAGAAATCACACTGAAAATTTTTCCCTTACAATCATCAGTAAAAAATGTGTAGTGTAAAATGAATTTCCGAACTGTAAGATTGTTATTCTTTTTTGTTACAGCTAAATTCATCTGGGGGTTTTGTAAGTACTATGCATTGAATCGAGGGGATACTTCATAGTACAACGGGTTTTGTATCATGCCATTTAAAATTATTTAAAGGTAAGTTGATTACCATTTTTACACAAGCACGAATCTTTTACAATAAAATATGCTCACGTTGTTTTAAGAAAAGTTAAACATTTTCATGCTTTTCATAACCATTTTATTTTCTCCAGTTAGATCAACTACTTATACGTCCTAGATTTCTAGCAGGGAATGAAGTTATAATCATTTTGATTAAAACATGTAAGAACCAGGTATCTGCATTTCCAATTCAAATTTATTTTAGATTATTTTTGGCCTATTTTAGGGTTGCTGTATAAACTTTGCATAGGATAGGATAAAAATTGGGAGTCAAAACAGCAACCCTTGTATTTGTACCATGAGCTCTCTATGCATAAGAAAGTTTAAGTTTGTTATGGCGTTTTAAAAATTACACCTCCTTAGATTTTTTTTTTCCAAAATGTACACAAGGTCTAACACAACCACTGTTGTTTTCACTCAGTTAAGTCTCTATGAAAGTTGAAATGAGGCCAAAGATTTTTTTGAAAGACTTGCAGTTAAAGAACCCATATCTGGAAACAAGCAAAGATATGCATTTTAAGAAAACAATGATTGAAAGTATATCGCTAAATTGGCGAAAATCAATTAATAAACTTGGTTTGAAAGTGGAAATACCTGGTTCTTGCCCCAACGTCCTCAATTTAACTCCTAGGTAAATTAGAACAACTGTAATGTAAGTTATATAACAAGTTCCAAAGTAATCCCATATTTTAATGATTTTAAAGAAGTTCCACCTTTCGATTCAATTAATTCAATAACTCAATTCACGTCACGTGAAAAACTGCAATATGTTTCGTACCACTTGAACACTGATTCTGAGAAATGTCAACTAATAAAAGAGAAACTCACCTAACCCAAAAGATGTTGTTCAGATCTCCCGATTTCGTGAAAGGAGAAGGCAGGAGTTCCATCCCGGAATCACTCCCGATTCCAACTGGATCTCTTGAGCTCTGCAAACTTTCCCGGGGGTGTATAGAACGCCCCACAGCCGACTGTTCTTTGATGCAACCTTACTTTCCGAAGACCGTTCTTAAGGTGCCTCGGGATCTAAAAGCCTCACAACACGAAAAGGGGGAAGAGAACTTAACGCAATTGTGAATGTCATTTTATACCCATGTGCCTGGGAAAACACTTTTGTTCTTATAGTTCTGCTGGAAAGTGTGAGCTGTGTCCCCTGGCTTGGTCGAGATTCATGTCAGAGGAGACAATGGAAACCAAGGGACATCTTGTAAATATTGGTCAAAATACAGCAGAATTCACTATAAGTTTATCTTTAATCTAAATAGGGAGTGTCAAACTTAATCAGGGGAGATTTATTAGGATGCGGGCCCACATCACTCTAAAGTCTAAATAATTGTCTTAAAATTAATAAAAGGTCAGAATGCAAACTATATTGATTGGGTTAAAACATTATATGAATAATTTAGTGATGACAGTTGAATAGTAATTTCGAACAGCTTTGCTAAATTTAAGCATAAACTTATGTTATGCTCATATTCATAAAAAATAAATATGAAATAATTAGTAAGATTTTTTACATTACGTGCGGGATTTTTATGACAAAGTAAAGGGTATATATAAAGAAAGAAAATATTTCTGTTATACTTTTGAAACTAATGGACTTAACTACACTGATAACTTTTGGGGAGAATAGTCCTTAAGACAAAAAAAATCCTCTAACTGTTAATATTCTGATTGAATTTTGAGCCCAAAACTTATTTTGAAAATAACGAAATTAGAAAAATAACCATTAAAGAGGGGTTTGGGGGGGGAGGTTCTGGGAAAAATATTGGAAAATTCCATTAGTAATATAAAGATGGGTTTTTTAATATTTCTGGAATACTGCAACATGCAATTAGATTAGGAAATTTCTACCTTTTCTAATCATTTGAAGTCGGGGACCAGTAAAAAAAATATCAAAGAGGGCAACGAGTTTGACACTCCTAATTTAAATTATGAAATCTACTTCTAAATTATAACCTCGGAAGGGTGCAGAATTTGTCCGAAAGCCCGATCGAGGTTTGGGGGGAAACATGCGCAGTTTGAGGAAGTTTTTGCCTCAAAGTTTAAGGAAAAAACTAAAAATTCAGGGGGGGGGGGTTTCGAAACAAACAAATATTTTGGTTAGTGTCAATATCATCACTTCCTAATTATATGGAAATTAAGTGATAATTACGGATGTAAAGCGGAAAATTACGGATCTACGAAAAAAAAAACCTAGTTTCTTTGGTGAATACCTGAAAGTTTTATGTTTTCGACTTATAAAGTTTATTTATAGGAGAGTTTTACTTTAGCTCTACAGCTCTTTCTCATTATATGAAAGTAACTTTTATACTTAATTTCGTTTTATTACTTAGTTCTATAAATTACTCTGGTTATCCTACCTTTTTGGCGTTCCTACCATCACAGTATTATAAAAAAAATTAAGCAAATTTAGGCTATCGTTAGTTGGGTCTCAGGATTTGGAAATTCCCTAACTTTTTAACGGAAGCAACAAATAGCATAAAAACTCATAACAAAAACTTAAATATCCAGTTCACACATGAACTTAAAGCAGGGATTATAAAGGATATATTGGCATGCCAGTACACTACTAGCTGGCTGCCTTAGTTTTTAAATAAAGATTATTCAGTACTTAAATATAGCCAGAAATCCAGAGTATTACAATTAATGAAACATAAATACGATAGTTACCGACAAACATACGCTACAATGTATATAAGTCAACCGACAACACCAACTGGTATGACGACTTTTTTACATGTTTATTAAGCAAGGTGAAATTTTCGAAAGTCAATGTATAAAATCATCACGAAAAGTTCGATTACCAAAAGGTATTTGGATTTATGATGGCTTACCTGAGTGTCGAAGAGTTGGAAACAGTCGGTGTAATCCAAAGGTATAACGAAGCAGGCGTCAAGTTGATGAAAATAATTTTAAAATCGTTCGAAAAATCCAAAATGGCATTCTCCTGTCAGCTAACCCTGAAGTTCTGAATAACAATGGGGGACGGGGAATCAGTCGAGCACGAGAGATATCTCTCCTTTCATCCGGGGTCCGGTATAATTTATGCTTCCCAACTTTTTTTTCATAATATGTGAGAGCGAGGGCTCTGATTGGTTTGACCGATAATTCTCGTTCCAAATATGGTACTCTGGGACCCTTTAATTGGTCTTTAAGTGGAGGTGGGAAATGAGTAACTATTAACGTCAGAATCGGAGTTGAGAGAATTACAATTATCCATTTTAAGATTTAAAGTCAAACTATCATTTCAGATATCATCTGGCCTAGAATTAGCATGAAGCTTTAAACATTTTCTGAATATTTTATTTGGAAATAAATACTCTTTTCAATGCTACTTATAGGGTATTTGAGTAAAAATTTGGTTAGTTATTTAAGAGATGAATGATTCAAGACCTACAGACGATAAACTTTGGTTGTAAACATACGATGTTTGGAATAAAATTGCCCGTCTGTTCGAAAGTTGATGATTGACATTTCAGGTTAACGATTTGGTTGTCAACTTTGATTCTTGGTTGGAGGAGCTTCATCCAGAACACGTTTATGATGATAGTAAAAAAAAAGTGCGGTTTTAAAATATTAATATAATTTTAGCAAGCAAAAAGAATTAAACAAATGATAGTTTTATTTTTAAAATGCAAAAATGATCAAAAATATTTATTTTATCAGTTTAGGTTTACGTTTAAGATTCTGTTGTAAATGGAGTCTTTAACCTGGTTGACAACCAAGGATAGCAAATGATAAAAAAATTTAAGAAGACAGGAATAGCACTTACATAGACAAAATACTCTATATCTTTATCAAGGTTAAAAGGTAATCTCCATAAAAACCGGCGTCTTGCCGAGTTAATTTAATTGGACTAAATTTTTCAATACGAAAGATAACGCAAAGTCATTAGACTCTCCATTTACAGATTTGCAGTTAAATCCAAAAACAATGTGCTACTGAGAAACTAACATAGATGGAAACTATCTCTATCATTCTCCATATAGGTGAAATGAAACCCCATTTTTTAGCTATAATTTTAGCCTTCTATGCATTAGCCACTTAGGGAAAACGTCTGCCATCTGCCAACAGGACAGATGCAGATTATGAACAAATACAAATTATTGATATCAAATCATACTTTTTTTCTTCACCCATTTAAAAGTCATATGTGCCTATTCGTACTAACAAGAGATAGAAGTAGTATCACCTGGCCAAATCATGGGCCAAATAGTGGTTACGTAATGTAACTAATTTTTGGTTCTGAAAAAGAACTTGTCATCCAGGGTTTTAATGGAAAGTATTATATATATTTAAGTTAATAATATAAAACGTTGCTAATATAGTCCAATTTATTGGAAACATTTGTTCCCGCGGCTAATCCTAAAGTACCGCAAAATCTTTATTAATCGAGATTACCAATATAATTGACGAAATACGGAAGAATATTTTGTGTAAATTGAAGGATTTGGTGGGGTAGATTTTCAAAGTAGGATTTAAACCAGTTGAGGATATACGGCTTTATCTTTTTTATACGCCTCTATTATTGTTTTCCATTTTTAGTTTAAAAAAACCTTTACAGTTCTGTTAAAAATTAATTATCTATATGCTGAACAATCAATTTTAGTGCAATCGCCAATTTAAATTCAAATTTTTTAAATAAAAGGTTTTGTTACAGTTCAAATTCATAAAAAAACTTATTTTCTTGCTAGACGACCGAGGAAAAGCTATGGGAAAAGTTGGTCCATCACGAATGCTTCGCTTTTCGGATAATTCGCTTCCACTTTCGCATTAAACGTCGACGTATGACCTCTGAGTTTCTTTTGCCAACCACCTTAGGTGGACAACGTCGTCGCAATTCCTATAGCTCAAGGTTGGATAATCCCACACATTGTTTTGTTATACCTTTCGCAATTAAAATATTTCGACTGCATTCTGAAACGCAGTGGCTGAATTAAAAAAGGATATTTCTCATTTTGTAGTTTTATCGTTTTATCCCCAAGAATTTTAAATTCTAGGTGTAGATACATTATATTCGGCACACATTCTACACAGCATCGTTTATCTTAACACTCCTGCCTCATTCATTCATTCCCTAATGGATGCACCTCTAATTATTTCTTAAAAAGGATGCAGAAAAGCAAAAGAAGCCCTAGGATAGAAGAAAAGAAAGAGAAAATTCAGGATGCACAGCTCACTGTAGGTCAGAGGTCTTTAAAACCCTAGGATGGACCTCTCCCTATACAGATCTTGGAAAAGACAGAAGAGCAAGAAATCCCCACGGATGGAATGAAGCTAATTCTAACATTCTTTAAAAGGATGCAGAAAAGCAAGATAAATCCCAGATACGAGCTGTCCTTTTGGTTCTCAGAGAAAATGCAAAAGAGCAAGAGGTCCGCAGAAAAATGCAGAGAGACGGAGACCGCTTTCAACAGAAAAAAATAAAGATCTCTTCAGAAAGGATGCAGAACAGCGAGAGAAAATCTAAAATCCACCGCTCACTCTACAGAGTTCTTAAAAAAGATACAGAAGAACAAAAGAAGCATACTGATGGAGCAACCATCCTCTTCACTCTTTAGAAAGGATGCAGAAGAGTGAGACAAATTCCAGGATGGGATGCTCTCGATAGTACTTCATAAGGGTTCCGAAGATCAAGAGAAATCCAAGGATGGAGCTATTTTAGGACAAATATGAGCTCTTTATTAAACCTACTTTTGAGAAAATTAAAAGGTTGTGAAGGTTATACTCTTACATTGAGGAAATGTTATAGCTCACTAGAATATAAAAGCAAAAGGCTTTCGTTAACACGCAAATTACCCCTTTTCAAGGGAAAATCATCAACTATGTCCATGCTAAGATGATTGATGAAAAACGAATGCACAGCCGATAAACTGAAACACCGTCACGATCACAAATCACACATCCTGCCACCAACAGTTCCATCAATTTGGAACCGAATCCCTGAAATCCTACAATCTCCATATCAAACACATCAGCAAACCGAATTCCGCCAACAAAAAAAAAACAGACTTTTATGCAAATAGCGGGTGTTAATGACATTTTCACCGCGTCTAGTTCACTTCCATCAGCTGCTAATGTACGTCACTGAGTGAAGAGATGATCCTTAATTGGCGTCTCTTTCTTTCTTGTGTGTTCTATTGGAAGCGAGTGGTTGGCTCCCCCTCCCCCGCAGGTGCCCGGCAGGTGGAAAAGGGAGTGACGTCATCCTTGGCAATGAAATCGGCTACTAAAAACTTGAATGAATGGAGGAATGAATTTTTAGTAGAAGAATTAAAGACCTTCTCTCTTCGGCATTGTTTCTATCCGGAAGTATAAAAGTTTTATACAAATAAATTCTCAATGCATGAAAATCATATTTAATTTAATATTTCAAAGGAATTTTTCTTTTACTGTAGGGGTGTGGGGACCTTCGTTCAGTTTCTCCCTTTTAAGGCCCATGAAGATGTGATTCATACTTTGTATTTAGTTTGAAATTTTAGGATATTACCTTTTAAGTCTCATACAGGTCTAAACTTCTCTCCCAGAAAATTTTGTAAATCTCTCTCTTGTAGACTCTAAAATGTTTTTCAGTTTCAACTTATTTCCAGACACTTGAGACAGTCCACCTTTTTGGTACGTAACAAGTTTTCAAGAAAAAAAAAAGCTCGAGAGGGTTAGGAACTCCATAGGAACACCCCATGATTTTGATTCTGAGACACACCCTCCTCCAGTATAATATTTATGAAATAAATTGCTTAACAATTCAGCCTACCAATTGAGAACTTTTAGGAAATAACCCTTTACCCGAAATGTGTTTAAAAATCTTTGTTTTTGTCAAATATATATTTCTCGTTGTAGTTTGGTCACAAAAGCGGGACTTTGGCAGGACTCAAATGTTCAGGTCTCAGGAAAAAGCGGGGCATTTATCCTGATATTCAGCCAGCGGGACTCTCGTGGATCACTTCCGAGGATCTGGTCAAGGACCACCGGTTAGAAACCACTGACTGAGTTAGAATCATGGGATCAATAATGATTTTTCTTGAATCGAAGACAAAAGTGTAAAATTATAAGCAGGTATGTTTTATAATACTTTGTATTGGGATCGATTTGAGGCGGACCATGTGAGCATTCAGGTCTTTAGGAGCATTGGAATACCCTCAACACGTGTTTCTAGAAATCAAGTACTAAAGATACTTACTCCATTTTAAAATTCCAATTTTTCTATTCCTATTAAGTACTAGGATAAAGTAAGTAGTACTAAAGATACTACATACTTACTTCATTTCAAAATTGCTACCAATCCTAAACCAAACCAACACGCCTGTTTATTATTGGAAAACCCCGTTGCGAACCGAAAACGCAACACTCGAATAATTTTCAATGCATCCCACCTCTGATTATGCAGCAGCTTATTAACACAAAATCGGTCAATTATCAGATTTCGAAAAAAGATAATGAGGGTTGACGCACTGAGCACTTTAAACAAGGTACACCTTTCTTTTGTTGATTGACCTCGATTGAGGAGAGAGAGCTAAGGCTATGCGTCCACAATGAGCCGATACCATCTTTGGACCAAGCTATATGTTGTCAGATATTTATTGTTGCAGGAAGGGCGAGTTTATTTTTATTGTCTGCTCCACGTTTCACTTTTGTTTCATTGGATTTTCCTTGCTTACGGTATTTTTGTTAGAGTATATTTTTGAACTGTTTGTTAATTAATGCATTCTCGAAGGAGTATCAAAACTTACATCGTGTATTTTTGTTTTCAACTATGGAGCCACCCCGTCATCATAACTAAATTCATATTGGTGCATTAAGCCCAGGAGCCAAAGGCCCAAATGGCTTACAGAGTAGAATAACTATGATTTAAAAGGGGCGTAGCCAAGGGTATATCAGTACACCTGAAACTCAGATACTTTAATTTTAAACCATCAAGATTTCAATGGGGGACATCGGAATTTCGAGGAGGATATGGGGGTACTTATGAGTTTTCTATAGTCAAAAAAAGACGATTTCAGACTTTTGGAGTGAGGGATTGTTCCAAAATCTTTCACTAGACTGCGCCCCTGCCTAGAATGTAACTTTACCAGTAACCCATTAACACGCACATTTGACAGGTAAACTAAAAAATTCCCAAGAAATTCTACCAATTCAAAATGGCCCTTTTGTGTCCATTTCCCCATTACTATTAAGCATTAAAAATTCCTTTACGAAAATAACAATAAAAAAAAACGTCCTTTCGGACTTCTCAGACAATGTCGACATCACGTTTATCTTGAACATCTGATTGCATGTTCATGCAGCAAGGTAGCTCGTTTCGCCTTCCATTCCATCAAATCAAAAACTAGCATCGGCGGTTCTACGAGTGTGGGTCGGTGGGTGAACGGCGTCCTTTCTCGGCCGCGTAGGTCTCTATGTCGGTGGGAGTCGAACTGGGTGTAGTAGGCGAATCAAAAAAGAGCGTTCACCTCTTTGAATCATGGACTGGAGGGAACTAAGCGCTTCTTCCTATATATAAGCTCCCTCTAGAGATTCTTGCTTTTCATACTTCTTCCAGATATCTAGAGGGGCTGATTTTAATAACACTCACCGATTCTAGAAAATTCCTAAAATAAAGAGCAATTTATTTTAATACTGTTCTGTTCAGAACTCCATGAAAAATAACTGAAATTAAATTTAAAACTAGCCACTAAAATATTATCTTTCAGTTAACTTTCATAAATGAAATAAAATTCTTGCCTAAACTTTGTACATTATAAGAAAATTATTTATTCAAACAGTTACTATATGATCAAACATTCTTAAAGGATGACAAGAGCTGAAAACATAACCGAACACAGAAAATTAATAGTTAGACAAACCCAAACATCCAGATCATTGGAAAATAAGTCTGAAAAATTAGTGGCCTTATTTCTAAAAACGAAAACCAGATTTTTTTTCATAATGCTCAATAGAAAAGTAGATTAGTTTAAGCCAGGGTTTCCCAAAGTGGTGGGTACCGACCCCCTGGGGGTCGATGAAGGTTTAAAGGGGGTCGATGGGGAGTCGACGAAGTTTTAGGGGTCGGTATAGGGGGTCGATGAAGCTTTAGGGGTCGGTAGGGGGTCGATTTCTTAAAAAAAAAAGGAAAGTGCAGAAAAGCCAAAAAACCAGCTTGTGTGTTACTAATAAAATCTTTAGTCAAATTTCTTATATGGTGTAAAAAGACTTGGTTTTTAAACTTGAATGTAACATTTTCAATAAGGTCGATAATTCTGCCCGACAGATATTTTTATGTAATAAAAATTCAAATATGACTCTTATGTGCAAGATAGGGATATTATTTGATAATTTCGTTGATTGTTTCATTTTTAACAGATATATCTGTCTTTTATAAAAAGAAGTTTAAAGATTATGATTATGGGTCAAAAATACTTTTGCTGGCAAAAATCTAATTTTTTTCATTACTGCGTTTTCCCACTTGCGGACGAAACTTCACTTGCCAACCCTGTGGTTTTTATAACATAATACTGTTTTAGAAATTGTTACATAAGTTAAAAAGTTTTTAAAACAAAAAATTAAATTTTTAATAAAGAAGCAGCAGACGTTTCAAAGCACTAAAGCCACATTTTGTTTTGTCATTTTTTTCGGAAACGTGGTAATCCCGAGTATAACATCAGAATGTTATTTTACAGAGCTATAAAGCAGTTTAAACTTAGTGAATCTGTTTTAAAGCAAAAAATTGCACTATCTCAATTGCGAAAAAGAATAATAATAAGTAATTTTAAACCAAATACCCTCTTTGGCAGTCCAGCATCAGGCACACCCTTCCCATTGAATCTATTCGTAATTACCCATAATTGCATTGCAATAATGACAATTTTAATAATTTGTTTCTGAATTTAATAATTAAAATTATTTACTTTAGTCATCAAAGAAGGAGAAAAACATATCTCTTTGAGACATAAATTTATTTCAATAAGATACAACAAAAAACGAGCACTGACTACCTGTCTGCTTACTCGACCATTCATCCCATTCATACTACACATTATTGACAAAGTAAAAAATCATAAAACACTGTTGCCACTAATTATCTAAGCTGGTTCTTGGCTCCTCTGGTAGCAAAGAGGTTTTTAGGAATCGAACCCAGCTAAGAAGTAAACTAAGGGAATAGAACCAAGTCCTCTATAGTACTCCCCCTCCAGTGAGGTTCACGAACGAAAAAAATTGAATTGAAAAATTGAAGGGTTGAAGGGTAGAAATCACTTGTACTGATAACGGACAGGCACACGAACTTTACGTCCCCTGCTCGTAATTGTTGAAGGGGTAGGAGGATCGTCCACAAATCTGACTTTCTTTAGTGGTTTTAAGGTTGATTTAGCTTGAGAATCAGTCAGAACACTTTCGTTAGTTGAATGTTCGTTGGACATATTGTCCGTAAAACATGGCTTGATTCTATCAATTGATAGAGTTGAGTCTTTATTCCCCATTCTTATAGTGAAAACTTTATCAGTTCGCTTTAGAACTTGATATGGGCCGTGATAAGGTGGCTGTAGGCTTGGGCGACCACTGTCAGTTCGCACGAACACATGGGAGCACGTTTTCAAATCTTTATGCACAAAGATTGTTTTTAGTCCGTGCCGCGAAGCTGGGGTGGGACTTAACGTAGCCATGAAATCACGAAGTCGTTGAACAAAAGCAGGGACGTTCCGTGATTCATCATGAGGGTTAGAAGGTCGGAAAAAATCACCAGGCAACCTGAGAGTTGAACCATAGAGCATCTCTGCACTTGAAAAGGAGAGATCCTCTTTAATGGCGGTTCTCAAGCCGAGAAGAATCAATGGAAGCACTTCGACCCATCTTTCGGTAGCATAGGCCCTAATAGATGATTTAAGATGCCTATGAAAGCGTTCGACCATTGAATTGGCTTGTGGGTGATAAGCCGTTGTACGAGTTCTGTGCACACCAAGAGATTTAGACAAGTGAAAAAATAATTCACTTTCGAATTGTGCTCCTCTATCGGTTGTCACAGTCTCTGGAACGCCAAAGCGGGATATCCAGCAATTCAGAAGAGCAGATGCAATAGTTTCAGCGGTGGTGTCAACAATTGGGATCGCTTCTGGCCAGCGACTAAAACGGTCAACTGCCGTTAGACAAAATCGAAATCCTTTAGAAGTAGGAAGAGGTCCCACTATATCTATATGAATGTGCGAGAACCTTTCAGAATTTAGAGGATAATTACCTAAAGGGGAGATCGTATGCCTTTGGATTTTCGCTCGCTGACATGCGACACAAGCACGACACCACTGGGTGCAATCCTTATTCAAGGAAGGCCAAATAAATCTTTGCTTAATAAGGCGAATTGTTGCGCGTATACCAGGGTGTGACAAGTTGTGAAACCTTGCGAATAGAGCTGCCCCTATTCCGACATCGGATGCGTCCGTGTGTAACATTAACTTAGCATCGGGTGCGGGGTGTGCAAGTGTTGCTGCGTTAGCAATGGCCCTTTTACAAGTCTCAAAAGCACATGTGGTTTCATTTGACCAGTTAATTGGTGTGAGATCTTTCTTTTTGCTCGTGAGTAAAGCACTAAGAAGAGCTTGTTTTTCAGAAGCATGGTCTACAAATCGATGATAAAAATTAAATATTGCTAAAAATCTACGCAATTGCGATACAGTTTTAGGTAGAGGAAAATCAGTGATTGCGGACACTTTAGTAGGAGAAGGAGCAATCCCATCTGGGGACACTTCAAATCCTAAGAATGTCAACTTTGACTTTCCAAAAACGCATTTTTCAGTATTTAATACAATGCCGTACTCGTTGAAGCGTTCGAAAATTATGTTTAAGTGGGTTAAGTGTTCCTCTAAGTTCTTTGAAGCGATCAAAACATCATCGAGATACACAAAACAGAAATCTAATCCACGCAATATGACATGCATAAAGCGTTGGAAAGTTTGTCCTGCATTGCACAGCCCGAACATCATTTTCGTAAATTCAAATAAGCCGAAAGGCGTAATAACGGCTGTTTTTGGAATGTCCGGTTCCTCGACAGGGATTTGATGATATGCCCTTATGAAATCCAATTTGGAATAAATTTTGGTTCCACTTAGGCTATGAGCGAAGTCATGAAGGTGTGGGAGGGGATACCTGTCTGGTATCGTAATGGAGTTTAACCTCCTGTAATCACCACAAATTCTCCAAGTGCCGTTCGACTTAGGCACCATATGGATCGGGCTTGCCCATGGGCTGCTTGAGGGCCTACATAAGCCGATTTTTAGCATGTAGTCGAATTCTTTCTTGGCAGCTGCAAGTTTATCCGGCGCCAACCGTCTAGCTTTTGCAAACACCGGTGGGCCTGTAGTTTGAATGTGATGTTTAATATCATGATTTTGGGTGGTAAAGGTTAAGTTATTCGTGCAGATACGGGGATACTTTAGCAATAGTTTCCGATACACAGCATCCTCTGCAATAGTTGTTAAACCCAAAGAGAAAGTAGGAAAGGTTTCTCCTTTAATACTAGCATAGGTGGACGAGTCAATTAATTTTTTGTTTTTTAAATCAACCAATAACTTAAAGTGGGTGAGAAAATCGGCACCTAAAATTGGTTGAGTAACGTCAGCGACGAAAAATTTCCATCGAAATCGTCTGGAAATGCCAAAATCTAAAGTGCAAGTCATTTGTCCAAACACGGTAATTTTTGATCCGTTAGCTGCGAAAATGTCAAAATTGCTTTTGGAAATATATTTTTCCTTTAGGGTTTCTGTTTTAGGAATAACCGAAACAGCAGCACCTGTATCGACAAGGTAACGGCGATTGCTGAGCCTGTCGTATACAAATAAGCGACTTAGGCTAGGACCTGTGTCTGCCGCCGCTTGAACAGAGGGTCCAGTTAGTTTTCCGTATTTTGAACATACTCACAAGGAGGAAGGCACTTTTTTGCATTAGCACCGTATTTAAAGTGATACCAGCATAGGGGTTTAGAAGTAGGCCGACGACTTGACGTTGAACGATGTGCTCGTGACTTAAACTTGCTCTTATTTTGAACTTGCGATCGAGATAATCGTTGAACAGCCTCTGAAAGTTTACAGATTTCGTTTTCTAATCTTTCAATACGCGAGTCTTCCTTTGTCTCTTGGACAGCACTTATAGTGGGAGAATTTTGAGTGACCTCCATAATTTGGTCGGCTTTTTCAGCTAGGCTAGCTAAATCTGCATCTTTCTCTGCACAAACAGTAAGGATTTGTTGCACAGCTACTGGCAAACGTTGCAGAAAAAGTGACCGTAACGTATTTGAGCTAATAGAATTACCAGCGAGATCTTGCATAGAGCGCAATAAATGCGAAGGTCGTCTATCCCCCAATTCTACATCCTTCAAAAGCATCTTTAACCGAACAGTTTCGGAGTCAGCGTAGTTCGAGATGATTCTTTCTTTAATCGCATCGTATTTATTTCTGGCTGGTGGCTGACGGATGATATCTGAGATCAGGCATAAAACATCTCCATCTAGAGCAGCTACAACGCAGTGATACTTTGTTCGGTCGGTACTTATTTGTGACACAGCAAATTGGGATTCCAGTTGTATGAACCATAGCTCTGGGTTAGCGCGCCAAAATGGAGGTGCCCTGAAGGCAACGGGCGCAGCGCCGGCTCCAGCGGGCACATAAGCAGGGATGACAGGATCAGGAGCGGCCACATTAGCAGGGATGGCAAGATTAGGAGCGGCCACATCAGCAGGGATGGCAAGGTTAGGTTCTACCATTTTGTAGATATGAGCGATTCAGAGAGCAAACGTAAATACTCTAACGAAACGTCGTTTGACACCAACAAATAGAAGACAATCTCATCCTGTAGTCATCCTCTGATGCATTATAGGTGTTGCAGTCCAAAGGTCACCACTCTAGTCATCAAAGAAGGAGAAAAACATATCTCTTTGAGACATAAATTTATTTCAATAAGATACAACAAAAAACGAGCACTGACTACCTGTCTGCTTACTCGACCATTCATCCCATTCATACTACACATTATTGACAAAGTAAAAAATCATAAAACACTGTTGCCACTAATTATCTAAGCTGGTTCTTGGCTCCTCTGGTAGCAAAGAGGTTTTTAGGAATCGAACCCAGCTAAGAAGTAAACTAAGGGAATAGAACCAAGTCCTCTATATTTACTTTTATTGTAATTCAGTTTATTCCGAGTGTTTCAAAATTTCTTTCTTCTTTGCAGTGTTTTTTTTATTTTGATCAAATTTTGCTATCTTATTGTAAAATGCATTGCTGTGGAAGATTCAAAGATTTTTCCTGATCCTTTGAACTTTCTTTACATACTTATTTTTATATCAAAGTTTTGAGTGAAAGGGGAAAATAATTTTAAATATAACTTCTTGGTATTTATTTTATTCTAAGCCTAACTATACAAGTACAAGTTTTATGAAGTAAGAGCATAATTTTAGTTACATAAAAGTTTTTTTTTTTTTTTTGCCTATAATAATTAATACTAAGGGTACCATTTAGGAGTAAACCAGATAAATGAGACTTGTTATTTATCAAGTATATATATATATCTAGTATTATGAAGATATCTAGTAATAAAACAAGTAATAAAAATAAAACAGTATTTAAAACAATTTAAACAATTTTTATTATGTACAAAGAATGCTTTATTCTTCATCAGATTTGTCTGAGTCTGTTTTTTGTTTCTTGTTTTCTGTGTTTTTAAAGTCAAGTTTTCTTTTCTTATCTGTTTCATTTTTCAAGCAAAGAATTATCCTTCTCCTGGTGGCTTTTGCTTTTTTGGGGAGTCTTTTATTCACTTTTTCCATGCTTTCAAGCATAGGAACAAGACTTTTGTGTTTTTCTAGAACCGACTATAAAAAAGAAATTATGATCAAAACATGAAGCTTGTATTCTTAGACTACAAATCAATAAATAAAAAAGCCTTGATAATTTATGTATCTAGAATTAACCTGTTTACAGCAACAATATATAATTATTTTATTAGTAACATGTACTGTATATAAAAAAATGAAATGCAAATAAAATTAAAACTCAAAGTTAATTAATGAAAAGTAATAAGGTATGTTTTTGTCAGATGTTAAACTTACACTGTTGTTTAAAATAGTTAAAACAATGAATAAATCACTTACTATACTGGTTTTTTCTAGTAAAATAGTATGACACATGAAAACTATATCCAGAAGCTCAGTAAGATAAGTTGGTTTTGCTGTTTCATTAGGCAAAATTTCTTTTAAGGCCTGAAATAAGAAGTGTTACACATAAATAAATGAATTTAATTACAGCTTTTTAATTATATAATCTATAATTATCTATATTTATATCTATAATTATTTTAATTATAGATATTTTTTTGGCCAAATAGTTATCTCTAAACAACAGAGAACACCACGATATTTCTACACTTCAATTTTTATTATAACATTACATTTATCCAACATTTAGACACATTTTCATTTTTTAATAAAATACAAAATATTATTATATAAAATTTTCAGAAATGTCTACTACACTCTACAAAGAAAGCTATAATATTCTCAATGTTATGATGATAAAAAAATACCTTGGTAACTAAATTTCTTTTTGTGAATTAGCATAATTAGAAATATATCCAAAAAAAGGAGAAAATTTAACTAAAAACAAATTACAAAATGGGTTTACAAAAAAAAAAAATACCTCTACAGCTGCTTCAGCTAAGTCACTGCCAACATTTTCCCATTCTTCTTTAGTCACTGAATTTTGGTTCTGAAATAAAACAGGTGTTTAGAACCTACAATTGGTGCATAGAAGGGAATGTAGTTTTAAAATTAGATAAACTTACTTTTGAAAACTTTAAGGCTTCAAATATGAGTCCAAGGCACTGGGTCTTCTTGTATATTCGGACCTCACTACTAAAAGCATATTCTTTACAAGGAGAAATAAAATTGAAAGCTACTTCCTAAAAAAGAAATAGAATAAATCATGGTAAGCACAGAAAAACTTCTTAAAATAAATACATATTACTTAAATCAAAATGGAAAAAAGATAAAATTAATAAATGAACAACACATGTACAATATCACTTACTGGACAAGTCTCCATTAGCTGTACGAAAAACTGCGGATACATGTTGCTACCACTGTAAAAAAAAATTAAATATATTTAATAAAAAACTATATTCATGCAAATAGGTAAATTATAGCAATTTTTTTATAACATTCATTACCTTGATTTGACAAAATCATCCAAAGCTGAAATATATGGTTTAAAATACCAAGGAGTTTTGCTTGATTTCTGGAAGATAAAAAAAAGTTTGTTTTAATATGATTATTTATCCCTATTGATGTCCCTTTTATAGATGCTTTAGTTAATGTTAAAACAAATTATAGTTAAATGGAACATTTATTCAATAAAATTAGTAATAAAATGACTTAACACAATGAAATCCTAACAACTCAAACATTCAAAGTTAAGAACAATTTGAAATTTTCGATGCACAATATAATTTTAATATGACATACTTTACTAGATGATTGGTGGGGTAATATTATTAAATATGAATGGGCAAAATACTAAGCAAAAAGGCTAACCTTCTCTGATGACTTTCTTTGATTGTCATATCTTCTTGAGCACAGAAACTAAAATAACAGAATAAAGAATAAATATACATAATCAACAAATGAGATTAGAATATGACTTTAAAATGAAACTATTTCTTTGTATTTTGCCGAGTATAAAAATAAAAGTTAATTTTTAAATGCCTTCTATTATTTGCAATGAAATTATTTAATGATAGCAAGTTTAAAATAAAAGAACAGAATTTAACTAGACATCAATATGTTACAATTAATATTTATAAAAGATTGAGTAAAAGAAGTTTTGTAGAAAAGTTACTAATTAGACTGAGGAGTGAATAAAATTTGAGAAGTTCCAAAATAAAAATTGTCATTAATTTTAATAATCATCAAATGCAATCACCTAAATCTAAACTTCATTAGGTACATAAAAATATGGTGAGTGAATAATTATCATACACTTACCAGAAAAACACACAATGAATATAATTTCTTTGCCACATTTAAGTTTGTTTCTAAAAAATTAAAGAACATTTTGTTAGAAGTATTCTAATTGTTTGAATACATTTTATACATATCAGCTGTGAGTAAGATTGAAAAGTTAGGCCGTATTTACATGCAGCAATTCAAGCAATCCAACAGCGACATCAAGGGGAAAACGGTTGAAAATTTCTTATTGCTTTCCTCACAGATTTAGAATCTGGTCCTGCCATTGGTTCTTAGTGCCATGACTTAGTTATATCATCATTTGTAAGGAATATGTAGGGAAGTTTTGACCAGAGTGGTCGCATCGCTCAAATCGCTGCATGTAAACCTAGCCTTAAAAATTTAAATTGAATTACTACTCTTTTAAAATGTTTATGCAAAGGAATACAAATCCTTCAAAGCTACAGAGAGCAGTCAAAAATTTTGAAGTACAAAAATTATACTTTAACTTTAATTTTAGGAATTTTAGGTCAACTGTATGCTTGTAAGAGTTATTCTCTCAATAAGCAAATATTTATTTAGAAAGAATACAGTATAAAAGACTATGTATGTAAACAAAGATTTATTATATTTGTGGTGGCTCAGAAGCAGATAAAGAATAATCCACTCAATTCTAAATCACTTTCTATTATTTTGACTAACACATATTCAGGTAAGGATAACTTAACACTTGTAACATTCAGGACTTTTACTCAAAGGGATACGATAACACATAATCTCTCAGATGTGTTTCTCAATAACTTACACTCGGATCACTTACAAAATTTTCCACATGATGGTGTTGTAGTTGCAGTTACTATGTATAGAACAATATTAAGAACAGAAAAGTTTTTCAAAATATTATTCTATGGTTACCTGTTCTGTAGCTTCAATTGCTTACAGTTTACAAAATCATTTATCACATTCAATTATTCATTCAAACTTTTAATAGTCGAATAAATATCCTGATGTTGAAATGAGTTTGATAAGCCTGCTTTAAACTATAGAACATTTATAAATAAAAACAAACTTCATTATAGAAAAGCAAATACCTTTATGGCTTTTTTCAATTAATTTCTCTATAAGTGCTTTTAACTCTGATTTCTGAACTCCATCATAATTTGTGAACTGAAACAAGCAATTATGAATACATCAGATTAAGTAATTAAAACTTTCAAATAACTAACTAACTGATAGATGGGAACATTTTAAACATAATAAAATTTTTAAGCAATTCAAAACTCATCAGTTTGGAGTGTACTTAAAAATTAAAACTACAAAATCATGTACACCCAGATTTAATAACGGCAAATGGCTATATCTCTATTATTAAAGAAAATATATACTGCCCAATGCAAGCTTTTTTTACACTTATGTTAAATTGAATAGAAAATTTTGTAATCAGAACACTCACTTTCTTGATACTCATAAAGGTCTGAAATGTAGTCATAACTTTGCTAAGGAGTTGTTCTTGGTTTTTTCCTTTGTGTCCCAATTCAAAAGCAGACAGGACTGGCTCTACACATTGTAAAACCAAATGCAGGGGAGGTTCTGACTTCAAAAAAGCTATAACCAGATCCAAACACCTAAAAGTAGGGACACAGCATGTTAACATTTTGCAATTACTTTATTGAAAAATAATTTTGACACTAATAATATCAACCATAAAATAAAAGCAGGGTTACAATTCAATTTTTAGAAAAAAATTATCAGATAATTCTAGGTTTCCCAATTATACTTAAAGTAAAATTCAGTTTGTTACACTAGTCATCTTTTCAATTGCTCATTAAAAACAAATTATTTTAAATCACAAAAGTAAGAGTGAAGTGAAAATTTGGTGATTTTTTTGGTTTGTCTAATAGATTTAGCAAACATAATAAATTTTCTCAGGGTTTTTTTTTACAAATAAAAATTTGGAAGATAATACCAGGTGTAACCAAGCTTGTTGAAACCCTGAGAAAATACATTATTTCATTAATTTGTTAACAGCCAATATAATTATAAAAAAAACTTACCTGAGTCTAAAATTTAACATAGTTTTGTCTTCAACACTCATCTGAGTGTGACCAGTGGCCACTCTACTCCTAAATGCTTCAGCAATATGATCGTCTAACTTGAACATTTCTGAATCTGATAAAACCACTGATTCCTAAAAAGGTATTATATATTATTAAAATACATTTATGTGCTGAAAAAATATTGATGCAAACTTTCAACAACATTGCCCATAGATGCTTAAAGTTCAAGCACTCATGTTTTGGTATTAAATAACAATAGACAACTTACAGCATCACTAACTTCAGCAGCATGACCTAAAGCCTTTTTAATTTTTTCTCGGAACTGGTCATCAACTTTAGTATTAGGTTCATCGACATCAGAACCCTCACTGCTGCTACCAGAATCAAATTCCGCATCCCTCTCTTCGTCTAGAAAAGTTTAAAATATGGCTTTAAATATATACTTATATAATTTATATTAAAAGAATTATAGGTACTTACGTATTATCCCGTCGACCGTTCAGCGGCCGTCTAATTCAGCGGCACAGTAATAGTAAACTCAATGGGATTTGATAACGTTTCGGATTAAGCGTCACGGTCGACGGGATAATACGTAAGTACCGAATTATAATTATATATAATTTATATTAAAAGCTTTAAAATGATCTATATAAGTATAAATATGGTAGGAAAATGCTTACCAGATTCATCAACAAGCATTGGATCTTCAGCATTTTCAGGGCTTATGACCTATAAATAATTTTAAAATATTTTATCAAAAACTGAAGTGAATTCACACAATTTGTTTTCGAAAGAAATATTAAAGATTTATAGTTCGCAAATAAAAGAAAGCTACAATGAAAACTCAAATGCCGTTGAATCACTAGACTACAAGGGGGAAAAACTAATAACATTGCTGTAGTTATGAAAATGATACACACAACATAAGTATAACAGAATATAACAAAGATGACATTCTTTTGTTCTTTACTTAAAATAAATTGTAAGCAATTTAGGGCTGATCAGAAATAAAGGTTTATATTTTACGGGGAAAATGATTAACCGGGGATTATTAATAATGCCCAAAGATAGGTGGGAAATGTGATAAATTCAATGAAATTTATCAATAAGCCCAAAATACATGGGCATTACTAATAACGTGTGGATTTATCACATTACCTGAAACATATACGCTCTTAAATAAATCAAGAAGCTAAAATATTTATTTTAATTATCATAACAAAACTAGAGCCAAAATTAGTAAGCAATGTTTTAATATTTTTAAATGATTAAGTTACAATCTCTTTTATAGTCATTTAATGTTTTCTCCCATGAACTATCAAGAAACTCTTATTTTACAGTTTAAAATCCAAAATTTAAACTTACATTAAGAATTTGTTGCAAAGCATCACTAGTAATAAATGGAATTAGGTAAGGAAAGACAAAAGTAACAGTGTGCCTTAAATGCTGGGATGATCTTGACAAAAGTGACAACAAAATATCAGTGACAACAGCAGCCCATGGAGGCTCTGAGTCATTTTCTTCCTCGCCAGAATGCTTCCTGGCATGCAATGCTTTCTTACAGCAAATATGTAGTTCCTAGAAGTAAGGATATAATTTTAATGAAAGTAATCAATTAATAGTAATTTTAAACTAAGTGTCCAGTTAGTAAAATAAATTCTACTACCACCATAATATTTGTTTCAAATAAAATCTTCCTAAACAAGAAAGCTGCACTTAGAAGATATTGATTAAAAATGAATCAAAATAATGAAAAACAATTAGAAATAATATTTTTTATCAATATTTGATCAGTACATACCTCTAACACTTCTGCTATTTGTTCAGCATCATAAAATAAGTGTAAACTCAGTTCTAAAAATAATGCTTGAAAAGCATGGCTTTCATTTACTTTTCCATCCTTTTTGCTCTGTTTATTCAATTTATGGACAGTTGATTTCATTTTCTGCCATGACTCTTCTACCTAAAATAATGTATGATTAAGTAAAACTCATCTAAAAACTACAAGCTTGAAATTAACAACTAGCAAGTAACTAATGAAACCAACACTTTCAAGTGTTTTCCAGAGATAGAACTGATACAGTAGAACCTCTTTAGAGCAACCCTTTAATAAAGTGACCCATACATTACAACAACCAGTAATAAAAGTATGAATTGTTTTATTATAGTAATAATTTTATTCATTCTAATGTCCTTTTGTTATAATGACCATTTATGGTCTCAGAAAGGTTGCTCTATTAAGGTTCTACTCTAGTTAAAAATTGCAATAGAAAAATACATTTCAATGGAAAGTTACTATTACTGCTGGGTTGCATTTCTTAGAAATTGTTGCTGAATTTGATATTATAATCCTGAACATTTGCTAATGCCAACCGAAAAAACCTTATTTAGGTACATTAAATACTATTCTATTGGGAATGTTCAAGATATCTTTTTTTGTTGAAAAAGGTCAGACACACAGCAATGACACAGAAAATTACATAAAAGTAGTAAAAAACAATGTATTTTATTTGCAAATTTTGAGGTAAAAAACAGGTTGCAGGGATGCTTGGATACCCTTCATCACCCCTAAAACAACCGTCTGTTTTTTACCTAAAAATGTGCAAATAAACTACACTGTTTTTCTACTACTTTTCCACACAGCAATATTATGGCAAATCAACTCAAAAATACCTTTTCAAGAGGAAAGGTGGGTTCAACAAACTCGGCAGAACTTAGTAGTTGTTCAACATATTCACTAAATGAAAACATGTTTTGAATAAATAGTTCAGTAGGAGAAATCTTCTGATCAGTCTTTTGATGAAGTGAACCTATAGCTTTATAAAACGCACTTTTCAACGACTCTCTTAGAGTAGGCGTAAGCTCTTCATATGTAGTTTCACACTGTAAGTAAAATGTATTTAAATTAAGCCATAGTTATTAACTGAATTGAACTAACAAAATGTTTGCTAATTAGAATTATATATATATATATATATATTAAAAACACCACCTTAAAGCAATAACTTAAAATTTCTAGTAGAGAACATCTTTGTACGTTTTGATAAATAATACCACACCTTAAAATTACATGCAGTATTTCTGTGTGCTTTAAGACTAATATTCAATAAGTAGTGTTCGGCAACTAATGGGCAAAAAATAATTAACTACCAACTACTAACTAGTCTGGGAAATTGTAGTTGTAACTAGTAGTTAACTATTTTTTCCTGGGACTAGTTGCAACTAGTAGTTAAATATTTCCCAAAGTAGTTAACTACTAGTTAACTAGTCTATTTAATTTCATAACCAACTTTTTGGCAAAATTCTAATACATCTTTCCAATCTATATCACAAAAAAGTTTATACTTCGTGCAAAAATGGTCTTTAATTCTGGTTATGGTATTTGAGTACTCTACCTTTGATAAAAATTTTAAATATTTCTTTAAATTTTAAATAAAATTTTTTTTTTGAAGTAGTTGAAAATTTGAAAGTAGTTTTAACTAGTAGTTAGTTAAAAGAAGTAGTTAAACTAGTAGTTGAACTACTTTAAACTAAAAGTAGTTAAACTACTAGTTGATTAGTAGTTAACTACTAGTTGCAACTAGTTCTAGTTAACTAGTGCCGAACACTATCAATAAGCCATATGATATTCAATTAAGCTAAATTAATAATTAACTGTATTCACAGAAAATTTCACCAATTAGAAAAGCTCTAAAGCAAGATGAATTTTTAAAACTGCTAATAAAAACGTTATGTACGTTTTGATAAGTAATATAACACTTCTTACATGCAGTATTTCTGTAGGCTTTACGACTGTAAAGAAGGAATGCAGGAAGAGGAACTTAATAACTTCCAGCCTCCATTCCACATCTGATATTGTTATAGGATGACAAACTATGGCACCAATCTAAAAAAAATAGTAAAATGAGCAAATCAACACAAAAGAGAAGCACACAACAAAAGCACATTTTCATCATCTATTTTATTCTATACCATACCTGAGCAACTGCTTGAAAACCCTTGTGTTTTGTGCCATTTTCCTCTTTTTCATCAGAGCTGATAAAAAATAATAAAGCGTTACAAATAAATTCATTACATAGATACCTAGTTAATATTCAAAAATAAAGTATTTCTACAAACCTGGAGGTTTTCTTTTTAACAACAAGGGATTTCAGATATTCACAATACAATTTCACTCCATCAGGAAGAAGCTACAAAAATATTCATATTAATTAATATTTTCCAAATTATTAGACAATACCTTTTAATAAGACTTGTGATATCTCAAAATCATAAGCAAAAACTAAACACTTACATTTTGAATTATAGCTACAACTTCTTTCTTTTTAAAAACCTGATCAGATAACAGAGAGCCTGGCCTGTAAAATACCGAAACAATTAATACTTGTTACAGAAAAGACCATGAAGGATAATGTCTTTAATATAAATACTTACGGTTGCAAGAAAACTTTTAAAACTATCATCTGAATATTTGGATCTTTATTCTCCTTCACAAAGTCACACAAAAAGGTAGCCTGTCAAATATCATACAATAAATATTCAGAACAACAACATTAATCTTTCAGGGGCAAAGCTAAGTGAAGATGGGGAAGGAAGAATTAAAAAATATGATCATTTAATTACTTTAAAATTAATGATAACTAAGGTGTCACTTTGTTTTTCTGAACTTCAACTTTGTATGGATTTTACTCAGTGAAGATTTATGCTCAGTGTTTTTTAAATTATCTTTTTTAGATGTAAGTTTTTATTCTTAAAAAGTTTCAATAATTTTAAACAAGAGTTAACTTACCAAATGTGTGGCAGCAGGATTCATAAGATTTTTCTTCTGCAAATAACTTTTAGTGAAAGTTGCACGGAACTTTGGAGAAAGGGCACATTCAATCTAAATTAAATGACATTTACACTTAGTCAAAGCATAGACACAAAATTTTGGGATAAAAGCATATAAAAAAGGCAAATGGGTACTAAGTTATCTAAACAATTCTGACATAAAATAAAATTGAAAATCTGAAACACATAATATACTTACAATTTTCTTTTTCTTAGATCCTTGTAGTACTCTCTTCACAATTTCAAAGCCCACAAAAGATTTATCACTTTGTTCTAGTTCAAACAGGTTGTCTAAAATAACCAAAGTATTAGCTTTGGATCAATATAGCACTTACATCAAATATTGTCAAGCTCATTTAAAGAACCAAGAGCAACACCTCATTGCAAGTTCTAAAGCTTGACTGATTAAAAGAGTAACATTAAATAAGACTTTTTCTAGACTTCTATAAAAGGAACTGATATTAGAAAGGCTTATTATTTATTTATGGATTCAGTGTTGCCAGACATTTGGACGAAAAAGTCGCGGATCACAGCCCTAAAAGTCGCGGATTTGAAATTTTTGGAGCCCAAATTTTAAATCAGTAGTAATTTTGTTGGTACACACTTTTAACAAATTAATTAATTATTATTATTACATAAACTCCTTCATTTTTTAAAATATTCTTTTAAATTTTTAAAAGCTATTTCAACTAGAACTGATTTTCAAAATTCTCTTTCATAAAATAAAATTTTACAATGAAATATCATTCTAATTTTTTAACTTTTCATTAGATACAGTGTTAATCTAAAACAGTGTCATACATAGACATTTAGTTCAGGAAGGGTGCAAAATTATTCCTCAAGCCCCTCATTGCATATTTAATAGGACCAATGTAACTTTTTAATACATTTTTAGGTAGAATTTGTGTCTTAAAGAATTTAAAAAAAAGTTGTGAGCAACGAAATTCCAAGTCCAAAGGGGGTCTTCCCCCAGAAATTTTTTGGAAATTTGACCCTAAAAACAGGGTTTTAACTTGTTTTGGTACGCTAAGTCTGAACTTCGGAACCTTACCGAACTAGAAGTGTGAATTTGTAATTATTATGTCAATTGTTTCTCAAAACACAAAAGTCGCGGATTAAAACTGTTGTAGCCCAAATTTAATTTTTACGTAGCCCAAAAGTAGCCTGTAGCCCAAAACAAAATTTTTGTCTCAAAGGACCTTCAAAAGGAGCCCAATCCGCTACTTATAGCCCAATCTGGCAACACTGTATGGATTTACTTTGTTAAACACTTTTAAATTGAGCAACACAAGTACACAAAATCTCACCATCAACTAGAGGGTTCCAAATTTCTTTCATGTCTTTCCTACTAGGACAAATAATTGAAAACTCGATGCAGGTTGGATGTAGCATTGGAAGACATGATGTGGTTTGCTAAAAATAAAATATAAATTAATGAAACTTTTTTAGAATTACTAGCCAGACAAATTTATATATAAAAAAAAGATTATTGTATTAAATAAGTAAACTCAATGGTGCAACAGTTCATGTGAGCCAATCCCTACCAAGTATTGAATTGTTTTCATGCCCTGGGTACAGAATGTTAGGATGTCCCAGTTAGGTAGTCAGTCTATTGTATATTACATAATTATAAATCTGTTATGTGACTACAAAAATATAACCTAGACACTGGCTATTATTTAAGAAAAAAATAATTGAGTTTTATTATTAAAAGAAAAGGTGAACACTTAATGTTAAATATACACTAATGCTCAGCATTTAGAGGGTTGAAAGAGTTATCTACTTAAATTTAACTTCATTTACTTCAGAAAATTTTCATGTTTGATTTTAAAAAATAGTCAAGTACACATGTAAAGAATAAAATAAAGTTACCTTAAAAATTTTCTTGATGTGTTCATGATTTTCAACAGCAAATATATCTCTGTTATTCCAGTGCTTCTTTAAAAACTTTTCAGGAATGGATCCCTGAAATGGTATGGATTAGTTTGTTCCAAAAGAAATGTAATTGATTAAAATTACCTCATGATTAAAAGAACAAATTTTGAAGAATTTTTTTAATTCAACATATTATAACCAATTTTTATGCTTAATAAACTACTAAAACCAAAACCATATAATAAAAAACAGTAAACATGTTTTGAAATTAATTTAATTTTAACCAACTAAGAAAATTTTTATCAAAAAACATAGGGGGGGGGAGATAGAATTAAACATGAATTCTTTGAAGTAATGAGTCAGTGGAATAATTTGGTTCTATGTCAATGATACAAAAAAAACTTGGTTTTGAGGGGTTTTTTTAAACTTTCTATACAGGCAGCGTATTTTCATAACCTCACCCAATTTAGGCCTTGGCCCAATGCGCATGTGCGTGAACTTGATTTTTGCTGGGTTATTTTGGAAATTTCAATAAAATAATAACTGGGGATAGAACCCACGAACTACCGCATGCTAAGCTAGTGCGCTACCACTGCTCCAGCGGGGGCTTACAATAATGTTAAAACTTTTTTGATCTTATTCCTTCTTTGTGTCCACACGCATGCGCATTGAATCAAGGCCTAAAGCGGATGAGGATTTGTAAATACAGGGGTAGGAGCAACTATTTCACTAAATATAGGACATTCTATACAAAAAATATAGGACAAATATAGGACCCTCCGGAAAAGGGTTAACTATATTTATTTACATTTTTCCAGATTATAACTTTAAAAACTGATACCTCTCAGTGAATTTAGACTTGATAAACAATAAAGATATGATTTTTTTTGGATAAAACTAAAAACATTCATTAAATGTTCTGAAATGCAGATTGAAACATAACACAAGGTGATTCAAAACTCATGGGCAAAAATGATAGAGGGATAAAGACGGATCAGAATCAGACAGATCAGATCGAAATCAAATTCTGCCCAGGCCTAGTGGCCCAACAGGCGGTTTCTATCTCCGTTTCATTAGCCTTTGGGCCTGGGGTGCTAATTACTTAGCTTATGTCCAGGCTGAGTGGCTAGCCTGACCCTGGACCCCTAGTTGGGCTGAGTTGACCCATGACCAGCTACCCAAGCAGAAGGCATCGAACCTGGGTCGGTAATGCTGGTAGACAGGCACGCTGACCACTACACCACTGCGGCCATGATCAGATCGAAACTACTTGAATATAATTCAGAATTGTCCTTGAAAATGGACCCTGAAGCAATTCTAAGGTGCTAGAGTACTGATGAAAATTGCCAGAACCAATGTAAAATGAGTTATTGTGGGGGCAAACAATTGGAGGCAGAAATAAAATTATGATGTTTTAACTTATTTATAAAAACTGTGTGAAGTTTTTGATCCTAAGAGATTGTCTTCAAGAGGAGACAATAACTTTCTTGTTGTTAAACTTTTTGAAGATGACCTCTTTACAGTTTTTATAAATAAGTTAAAACATGATAATTGTCACTGGAATTTTATTTTTCTACTACTATCAACCATTTGCCCACTTTCCATTTCACCCATTTTTCATTACTTTTGTACACAATTTATTTTAATGCCTCAGAATTGCTTCAACTTTGGGTCTGAGATGAGAAATATAGGACATATAGGACATTTGCAAAAATATAGGACAATATAGGACGCTTTTTAAGGTTTTTGGAAAAATATAGGAAATATAGGATATATAGGACAACTCTGACCCCTGTAAATAGGCATACAGGCATAATAATAACTTAGGAGCCATTCAAATATTATGTAAGCACCTAAGGGAGAGGGTGTTTGCTATTTGGCTTTTTTTTCCTGACAAGGGGGAGTATGAGTGATGCTTAACATAAGATGTTACAAACACTGCATTTTCGAAAATATCTTGTCATGTTGTACATTAACTCAACCAAAAATAAATTTCATTAAATCTTTCACAAAGAAAGTTTTAATGATAGGTTGTATTCATGGAAAACAATGAATTTCAGAAATCTAAGCATTACTAAAGATTTTGTACAAAAACCAAAAGGTCATGCAGTTTTCTTACGTAATTATGAGAGGGGGTTTGTGGTTTGCTGACAAGGGGGGGGCAAAAATGACCAAAAACATGCTTACGTAACATTTGAATGGCTCCTTATTTGCAGAAATGTTATTTTGATCATATATAACTACTGATTCTTTACAATAAAACAATTTTTAACTTTATAACTGAATTGAACCATGAATTGAATATGAACTCTTGAAGTAAATGAGTTTATAATTTGAATATTCAAAACATTTGGAATACATGCGACAAAAAAACGTTGTGTATACAGTATTAATATTAATCTGAAATAGCTTATTGGAATATAATACTTACAGGAAACAATCTCAGACACAATAACAAAAACCAGAACACATCAGCTGAACATTTTTCCCATCCACAAGTAAAATACTCCTTTAAATGGGGCCAAAGAGTATCTTCAAATGTATCTTTAGTCAGCTAAAAATATACAACAAGTTAAATCATAGGACATCAATAGTCGAAGTCAATAGGGATCAACCCAGATTGTCTTGTCTACTTAGATCATTCAAAATAAAATCAAAATGGATGCCTTTGAATTGATTAATTAATTACATACCTGAGTGAAAAGGGTAATTAAAATCTCATGACATGCATTCAGAATATAGCTTCTGCCTTGCCATAAATCATGAATGCCAGTGACAACAGACGAAAGGAGACTATGCTCTGCAAGTCTACCTGATCGTACCAGGGCTGAATATGCAAACAGCTGACCAAAGACATTATCTCGTTTTTCCTACAACACAATTTATTTTAATTACTTGAGTTCACACTATAGATTTTAATAAAATCATGCATTCAAATTGGGATAAATGCCTTCTGAATTCTATGCAAATTTCAAAATATAATGATAAAAAAATGATGGGGTAAGGTAATAAACTTATTACATACCTGTTTAGATAAAACAAGATGTTTCTTCATTATGTCTAAGACATCTTCAATTAAAACCACAGGCATATGTTTCAAAACCTATAAAGAAAATGTTTCATTAATATCCAATAGAATACTGCTACAATTTTCAATACATCATACATTCAATCATCATACATACACATCAATACATCATACTTCAACATTTATATTACCAACTATTTTATGTCCTACAGTAGACTCTTTTATAATGCAAGTTCAAGGAACATAATAATATTCGCTGTGATTGAAAAAGTGCACTTCAGTTTCGGTCCTAACTGTGTCAATTTTACTCTTAAACACAGCACATTCATACTTTATGCCCGATATTTTTAACAACTTTAAGTAGTTTTGTATTGATATAAACCTAAGAGAAAAAAGAATGTCTAAATCTGCCTTTTAAATTACATTTCCTCCTCTAAAAATATATTTAACCTTAACACCAGTAGAGGAAGCTACCAAATGGTTGGTTGTTTTGGGTTTTATGAAAGCGACCAAACGAACGCAACAGAAAATGTTATATATAACTAGCTAATTTACACAAAATCCAATGTAAAAATAAACTTAGGCCGTAAGGTTATCTTCTATTTATATTTGAAACTTTGATCAGAATTTTAAGAAATTAATAATAGTAAAATAACCTCTTTCTGACTCAGTCAGCCCCAAAAATGTGATTTCATTCAACCTGCTGCCCATTAATCACATTATCAGGAGTCTACTGCATTTAATTTATTATTAACAAACATATAACTACTTAACACTAGAAAGACGGCACTATGCTGTATACCTAGAAAGACTGAGTGAGCCTTTTTGGCCCCTCCTTGACTTTTTGCATACAGAGCTAATTAAACATCTAAAATATAATAATATCATATAAATCACTGTTAGAGTATAAGATAGACTCAATCTTCAGATTTCTGTAGGATTTTAGAATTTTTAATTATTAAAATAAATTGTAATTATGGCCATGAAAAGTGCTTTGACTATATTTTTATCCATAGATCTGATAAATGAGTTGCTACTCTAGATAAATGACACTGATAGGAATAATTAATAAAACCCATTCAATAAATAAAGCGAAGTTTTTAAAACTGACCTGTTTATTCGTGTTTTGCACATTTGGAGCGATGGATACAAAGCACTTCTCTAAAAACGCATTTTCCAGAAACCGATTACTTACTGTCGAAACATGTCTTTAATGTATGGTTTCCTTTACAGGATACTATAATTCTACATATAACCCTATTGGTCACTACTGTCCTCTGTTTATGCTTTTTTCCCTGTTTTATGGTAGAAATGGTTGTTTCTTTGGCAGTGACACGTAAGGGGCACGGAGCTCTTCACATAATCTCAAGATGAAATTTCTACGACTTAATTTATTTTTTCCGGCTACTACCTTGTATAAGATCCATGCATTTACAGTAGAGATATCTAATATGGTATAGAAAACATGCATAGGCCAACCGGCCAACGGCTAGAGCCTGATTTGGTGCTATACAGTCGTATCATTTGATCCACAATGATGTCAACTCCATACTTAGTTTCGTTGTATTAATCTATAGGGTACTTACGTATTATCCCGTCGACCGCGACGCTTAATTTGAAAACGTTATCAAGTCCCATTGACTTTACTATTACTGTGCCGCTGAATTAGACGGCCTCTGAACGGTCGCCGGTATAATACGTAAGTATCATCTATAGTATCCGGATTTTTCTTTTCCTTCTTGTTGTCGATAACTACGGTGTTGTGCAGTTAAGGTTATGTCTTTATTTTTTTAATAAACAATTTTTTAAATAAACAATTGTTGAATAAAGATTTTGTTTTCCTAATTTTGCAGTTGGCAGAACCTCTCTACGGTCTCTTCTAAGTGTTTTAACCAGGCCAGTTTTGCTTGGGATTTTAGTTTTTCACACAGTTTTACTATTGTAAAATAGCTGTCAGTTGTTATGTTCCTTTCTTTTCCCAAGTATGGCTGGGTAGTGGGTACACTTCACAACGCATCATTTTCAATGCCTGAACAGAGAATGAAGGTTAGCAGTTTCCCCCATTCAAAGAAAACAGCTGTTGCAGTTCAAGTTGTAAAATGTTTTTCTTTTATGAGAAACAAACCCTATTGGTCACCTTGTAGGCCGAAATTCAATGGTGAGAACCTTTATCTTTATGGTGGGCACCATAAATACATCCTTTGAAATGTCCTCCCCTTGACCACAACCCCGACTGAGAAAGGGGCGTTCTAAACCGAATCGAATTGAATGGAACTTTTCAGAGATAACACTTGTAAGAGATAAAAACCACGAAGAAGATCCCCCCTTTCTATAGAAAAGTTTCATGGAAATACCAGCGGGACGAAACTTGTACTAAAACACAGCAGAGGTGGTATGGTCCAAAAAAGCCCACTCCGTCTTTCTAGGTATACGGTTCGCTATCTTTGCTTCTATGAGACTAAAATGAAAACGGTTTGGTATGCACTTTAATAGAACCAAATAAGGAAAAGTCAGAAAATTTCAAGCCATTCGGTTGATTAGTGTTTAAATGGTTAAGCCGCAAACAGCGCGATGGGCCAAAAAAGCCCATCCCGTCATTCTAGTGTTAAACAATCAAACCAAAATGAATACTACGATTTCCTCCTTTTTAAAAGAATAAACAAAATGTTTGAAAATAAAGTAAACACACAAACCTCAGTCAATAAAAGAGCAAATCCTAATCTAGCTGAGTCTCGAGATGAAGCCAAGCCTTTCACTAGTCGTTCAACAGAATATTTCAAATCATTGCACATTTCTTCTGTGTTTTCAGCCTATGAACATTACATGTGTAAAAAATTTAACATTTCATAAAATTTTTCAAGAGAAGAAAATACAAGTAAACAATTCAACTTCTACTGAACAACTGAGAATTGCTTATTATTAATGCCTCTTTTGTCACTAGGCCCAAATTCTTTGGATTACCCTTCTATACTTTTTATTATTTAACTGTGTTTTTCCATTATGTGGTTGGTTAACAATTTTAAGTGATATTTCTTAGCTTTTTTTTACTTGAAACAGCTTGGAGATATTTAACAAGACAAATATTAGAATTGAAAAATACATTTTTTTTTTAGAGAGATGTTGCTCTTAAGAAGTTTTGGGACGGATTTGATCTAGGCCCTCGTCAGCTTAAACGGCGATAATCCTCAAGAACTAGAGACCAGCTAAATGGCCATTGAGAGCAGTAACAAGTCAGTGATTGCTCTATTTAGCTATTTCCGTGGGGGACCTACATCAAATCCGCTCCAAACCAGGGTGCAAATTTTTACATTAACGAGCAAAAATTTAAGCCTGGCAAGTACATTGTCTTTTAAAATGTAATGTATCAACTTAAACTATATCAGCTCAGTAAGAGTCTTCCATAGTGATGATCAGTCGCCATTTTAGAGTAACTATTTTATGGAGAAATGGCAGCCAGTGGCCAAGGAAGACTCATTAATCATGGATTACTCTTTAATCCGATTAAAATCTTGGTCTAGCCTATAAAACTTAAGTTTCATGGCCTGTTTTTTCTGCCATGTTATCACATGCATCCATATTCGACAATTAGCTGTATTATTCAGAAAAGGTTTAACTTCTAATAAAGAGAGCAGAACAAGAGTTTGTGACTAAGCCCAAAATACTTACACCATCTTGTTTACGTTGCAATAGCCGCAATGTATCATCACATGCATCTATCCGACAATTAGATTTATTGTCTGTCAGTTTCTGTAAAAGATCAAAAATGTTTTTATCCACATTGTTTGTGGTTTGGGTAGAATCGACTGTTTCAACCATCGATAAAAAAGTCACAAATTTTCGTTCAATAAATATTAATTCTCAGCTCTCCCAAGTTCATACACGTGAAAATTTTTGTAGGTTCAGGTTGTAAACAAAAATGATTTTACCGCAACTATTAGAGTTGAGTGGATTTGTAGAGTCCTAAACGGTATGAATTACGGTAAAATTCGTAAAAAGAGAAACTCAATAATGTAAAGTAAGTTTTTAAGCTTTAAACTTAAATAAACAAAGTTTATTATTAATGAAGTCCATTATTTTTTTGGGTTTATTGTTTAAAAAATATTGCTGTAATTAAAAATTTAGTTCTTGGCATCACTTGATGAGTATTGAGAAATTCTGTCCTCATGTACTCAATCATATGAAAAGATCAGTGAACCAATCAAAATATAGGAAAAGTACTATCGTAAAACACAAAATCTCCTGAAACGCTTCAAATTTCATCAATATTTATATACAAACATTTGGAAAGTGCTTGAATGTTTCGCGTAAAGTAAGAGAACATCTGAGAAAGTGTTAATTTATTGATTAAAAACGTATGAACCTTGAAAAATTATTCACAAAAATGGGCTTGTTGTAGAACAAAACTTGGTTTTCTTATTTCAGTGATTAATCTCCAGCTGAAAAATGATCGTGGACATAAAGGACTGGGATGTAGACAAGGTCGACGATGGTGTAATTAGTGAGTCTCTAATTATATTATTATATTGAGCCACAAATTACCTTAATCTGATTGACATTTGTCTGAGATTTTTGAGGAAACATATGTAGCTCTAAAGGGGCGGTTCATCAAAATTTTCAAACAAACGAATTCAATTTATTTCAAAATATTTATTGGTCAGTAAAATCTTAAAAGATATAGAATTGTCAGAAAACTTTAATCCAATGAAAAAAAAAGTCTTGGAAATTTTTTTCCTGATCCTTAAAAATAAATTTAAAGTAGGTATACTTGTGTAGTAGGTATACTTGGGAAATATTAAGTCAGTGTCTTCATTTACTTGTTTAAGAAAGAAATTAAATATTTTTTTTTTAAATTTGTTGTTGATTTTAACTAAGTAATAATCTTTTGTTGAATGGCTAGTGTTTTAACTAGGAAGTTCATTTGAAATTTAATTCTAGCTGTCAAGCTATTTAATTTAGAAACTAAAGTAGTAATATGATTAACTTATTTATCAAAAACTTATATAATTTATTTAAAAAGATTTTATATTTGGCTAAATCCTAAAATTTTCTGTGCTTGGTGTGTGTAATGTATTTTCAAGGATGGCCAACAGAAAAAATAAATCCTAGTTATTGGCAATTCAAAACTTTCAAATGTATTTGCAGTAGTTCAAATTGAATCTTGCAATAGAAAGTCTTAAAAGTTACTGTAAAAATTTATTACTGTGGCTTTTCTAGATGATCTTACCAAATTTGCCAAAAAAAATTGCCATATTTGATTATCTTCAAAATTTGGTTGAATGTTCTTTTTCAGCATTAATTTCCCCAACAAAATAAAATGGTAGTCATAAATTTTGCATAGTATCTTTACTGGTGCATTCCTTAAAATTGATGATCGCCCAGTTTAACTCTTTCAACATCATTAAAAAACAATGTTCTGTGTCAGGTTTTTTGTACCAATGCTTTTTATTTATGTGTGACATATTTTGGGTAGACATGGTTGAAATGGGTAATTCCCAGTAGTTTTTAGTTGAAGTAGGTATATATTGAGTTAAATATTATTTTTTTATTCCCCTCATAGAAATTGTAGAAGATGTCCTTCTAAGAAAATATGGCAAGTTTTTAGAAGGTTATGCTACACAACTAAGAGGTATAGAACATGCCTTGGATGAAACATTAACTGATCTTTGGAATTATGAATTGGATCCTATTTCCTTACAAGTAATTTTTTTAACTTGTTATAATCACTGTAAGGATTTGTAACTTTACAATAACTTAAGTATAGGACTGAATTAGAAAAATATATCAAGAGTCGGCTTAATGTATTACTTTTCAAAATAATTTAAAAATTGTGTTTTAACTTTTGTATTTCTGTGTATCTTTATCTGTGTGGTGGGTTTCCCCAGTGGAGGGGCACCTTTCAATGATTATGTATTATAATACAAAATTCATTGTACCTAACATTAAAATTTACATTTACAGCAATCAGTTAAGCTGGATATTTTTCACTTTTACGTTTTCTTAATTTCAGAGGTTTTTTTACACTGAAAAGCTTTTTATGAGAAAAAAAGTACATAGACCAAAAAATCATAATGAATACATTGCTCATTAATAAAAATCAATGAGAATAAGTTTTAAACAGGGGTTAAATTCTAACCAAAGAAGTACAGGAGCGCTACTATTTCAGCATTACAAATATTTACTGATTAATCAATAAATATTAGTAAATATTTACTGAAAACCAAGAAGTACCTGAGCTCTGCTCCGGTGCAATTTAAGCCCTGGTTTTAAAATAGTTGTGGTTCTTACGTATTATCCCATCGACTGTGCCACTGAATTTGAAAATGTTATCAAAGCCCCATTGGCTATTCTATAACTGTGCTGCTGAATTTGATGAACGCTGAACAGTTAACGGGATAATACGTAAGTACCAAATTTGTTTTTGTACAGTTTTGTTTAGATCCTGAATTAACTTACCATCAACTTTTTAATTGAATTTTTGCATCATTAGATAAGTTTTAGTGGGGAATAACCATAGGAAAGAGGAAAATAATTTTTACAGTGTTTTAGTGGTTAATTATGCAGCTGGTACTTAGAAGTACCGTCAGGAATATAGGTAATAAACAAAAACAGAAAATGTTAATCACACATATTTTTATTTAAACTATTTGAGATGATAATCATGAAAGCAATTCTATTTTTCATTGCAGCAGAGAAATATGTTACAAAATGAACATTTTGAATGAGGTTTGGATTGTACTTTTCTAATTGATCTAATTGATTGATTAATTACCAACATAAGGTTTTCAATGGGATAAAAATACTCCCTTTTATTTTGTCTCCCATTTGAAATAATTTTTATGCATTGAAATATATTTGAAAAAAAAAGTGGAAAAACAAAACGAAACATCCCAACATTGTATGAATCACTAAAGAATTACTACTAACAAAAATCAAAATCAAATAATAATTACCAACATTACGTTTTATATGTGGTAAAAAATCCTCCCCTTTATTTGGTCTCCCATTTGAAGTAATTTTTATGCATTCAAATATAACTATGTCCGAATTTACCCTTTCCAAAAATAAGAAAAAAATTTACTCTCATGTACTGACGGTACTTTTGAGTACTAAAATAATTTTTGACCCTTATGGCTGAAAATAAAATCGATAATTTCAAAATAAGTATTGGGAATGCTTACCTGTAGAGTAGAGAAGATAATAAAAAATTATGGTTCCAAATAACCGGTAATAAACCACTAAATTACTCAAACGAACAACATGTGCATAAATTGTACTTCAAAATGGCTTTCGAATGCTGCGCGCCAAACGAAAAATCGCTATAATGCAAAGAAAAAAGATTTCAGATTGGTGCTGCCACCTACAATCGGTTCTCAGAACTACACACTTCGAGTCCTTTTGAGTGCCGTCAGGAAAAACGGTGAGATTACGAATCTATAGGCGATTGAACAAAGCGGTACTTATAAGTACCGTCAGGATAAAAAGGGTTGTGACCTTGCTAATTTCTCAATTCAATACCCATCCCGCAATTGATGTTTGTGATATTATTAGTTGAATTTCATGGTATGGTAAATCATAAAGGATGTTTTGTAAATAATTTTCCTTTTTCTGCTTTGTTTGAACCATACTTTTTAAATTCTAACCTATAAAATTAGGCATTTATGAGTTTTAAATTAAGATTTCTAATTGAACTTTTTTTGAACTCTTCTAAAAACTTTTTAGACTTTTTATTGATGCCACAATAGAATGCAAGGCAATATTTGTACTTTAAAAACTTTCTTTATTGAATTTTCACTTGATTTTCACTTGAGATGAGAAGAAATTTTACTTAGCACCTTTTAAAGCAGGCAATTTTCAAATACCAAGAGTTCCTATAGGATCACTTCTCTGAATATTCAGGCAAATGATGGTACTAATACCATCTTTATCTATTGAAGAGTTTTTCACATTTTTAAATTGAATTTAACACAAAGAAATGTGGGTTGTTCTAATGTGCCTCCCTTTCCCCCCAATCTTCTGGCTTTTTTTTCAATACTTCTCTCTACATACTAAGTAATGTAATTCACTTGAAAACTTGAAAAAAATGTTGAGAAATGCTAATGAGAACATAAAATAAAAATGATAAAAATTCTGGTACTTACGTATTATCCCGTCGACCGTTCAGCAGCTGTCTAATTCAGCGGCACAGCTATAGTAAAGTCAATGGGATTTGATAACGTTTTCAGATTAAGCGACACGGTCGACGGGATAATACGTAAGAACCAAAGTTCTTTACTTTCAAAATTTTCAAGTTTACACATTTGTGTAAAAAACGTGACTCTTTATAAATAGTGATTGAAGTTCAAAGTTGCTGATGTTTGGCAATATTACATCTTTTGGTATTTTAGCTGATTTCTGGTAACCCTAAGCATGAGTTAATTATAGGTATAACTAGCCTATTATGAGATAAAATTCACTGCCTACTTGGGACTTCTACAATTCTGAACTTCCCCCAAATAGTGTTTCTTTAAATAATGAGTTGTTCAGTAATTGTAATCCCTCAACTTTTATAAGAGAAACAAAATTTGTGATTACCTGAAAATATTTGTTTCATTCCTATTAGTTTCTACCTCTTGAAAGAACTAGTGTGCTTGACCTTATTTCCACTGACAACAAAGTATTGAACAAAGTTATTTCAGTCCTTGCTGTTCTGTGCTGTGAGATAGATTTCCTTTGTTATGAAGCTAGAAAAAAGTACTTTCCTGCTCTTCTGTTCTATGGTGAAGGAGGTATGCTCAGTATCTGCTTTAGTTGTGCTGATTTAGTTTAATATACATTTTTAATTTTGAATTGTTGCATTTTAATTAGAAACCCATGATGCATTGCAAGAAGGAGAAGCTCACATTTACATTGGTCGGATGATTCCATTCATGCAGGTTTCTATTTTATTTATTTCCTTGGAATAGGGGTTAAATCTACAGTGCTTCTTACATTTCTGTACAAGAAATAGATTTTCTTTGATTTACATTCATAAAATTCAAACCATGTAACTAAGAAATATAGGCTTTTACAATCATAAGTGTAGGTAAATTGTATCTAAAAAGAGCACAAGGTTTAGCAGTTTGGCTTACAAAAAAAAAGATGTACATATATGCAATATAAAAAAAGATATTTGAGTGTTTTTCTATGTCTTTGTAATTATTCCACATTCATCAAAACATTTATAATTATGCATTATGAAAATTGTAAGTCAGACATGTTCATTGAAGCATGTTGTGCATACTTAAATAGCAACCAACACTTGATTACATGCACTGGTGTAGCCAGGAAAATATTTCAGATGAGGATATTTGTATTTTGGGGTGGGGATATGGGGTAATTTTATTTGTTTTCTATGGTCATAAAAAGGGAAACTTTTTGAGTTTCAAGGGAGAATATATCCCCAAATTCCACTTCTTGACTATGCTGCTGATTATGTGAGTTACTATAAAGACAGAGTTACCATCAAATAAAAAATTTGAATACTTAAAGTAGCATGACTAAAACGTTTTGTCTGTTAAAGTAGTTTATGAACTATTGAGTCTATAACCCTTTCTGTGTAGGGTAACAGTTTTCATATTCAATCTTCAATTAGTTTTTTCATCCTGATTTATAAACCACCATTATTGTGAAACAAATTACGATAGCCTGATAAAAATAATGCAATTTTTTTACTAGGATTTGTCTTGCTTCGTCAAACGCATTTACATTGTGGTTAAAAATGTTATTCACCAGCTTAGTGCTCTTTACTCAAGTTCTAAAAATGGAACCTCCATAATTGATGTGACTGATGTTCATTTTCAGGTAATTGTAACTTCAAATTACTTCTTTTTCTTGACTTTAGTTGCATACATTCTTTTCATTTATAAAAGCTATATTTCCTCTCCTTTGATTTTAATTGTCTCTGTATTTTCTTAGACTGTGTATAAGCACTTGGGGTCTGCGCTGACAGTTTTAATTACTCTTGATGAAATTGTGGATGCTCAAGTTACACTTAGAGAACACTGGACTCAGTATAAAAGAATGTTGGTTTCTATTCATCATAATCCTTCCAAACTGGGTTTCACTGCTGAAAAACTGAGGCCTTTCGAAAAGCTGATTGGGAAACTTGAAAAACAATTGCTGGAAGGGAGCATTTTCCTGGTAATTACTCAAAAAGAGTTATTTATTTGTTGTTTATAAAGTAGTATGGGCATACTAAAAGGTATCAACCTGTATTAAAAAATAAGAAGAGCAAATTACTCTTATTCCGTAAGGTTTATAAAGCATTTTAAAAAGATCAATGCTTATTTAAAAATCTGTGTATTATTTATAGATTTTTATTACAAATATGAGTATTCATTTACAACATAGTGTATTTTTCTTAATAATGCCCTTCTTTAAAATGAATTGGAGCTTGCATTCAACCCTTTACATTTTATATGCATATTTTTTTTTTTGTAGGGATGTGTAGAGCAGAATTTTGATGATACCAAAAACTTTGTGTCAAAGAATTCTTTCTTTGCTGATGAATTTGGTTTAAATATAAGAAACCAATTCTTAGTCGTTGATTCAAAGTTAGGTGAGTTATTTATAAAAATTATTTTCTATTCCTTGTATTGGTATTTTATGCATCTTTTGAAATTTTAATAGGCATCTTAAATGTCATAGCACCAAAAGTTCTCATTGTTAAAAAAAACAAAAAACTATCCTAGTGTAATGAAATATATAAACTTAATCAATGACATAGCCAGAAATAATTTCAGAAGAGGATATGGGGTAAATTTAGTTCATCTCTATGGTTAAAAAAGGAAAATTCCTGTCTTTCGGGGGATGTATCCCAAAATCCCTCCCTCTGGCTACGCCACTGAACTAAACTTATTGGTGCAACAGCCCATGTGGGTCAAGGCCTATGGTGCCCATATTAATTTTGTGTCTAAGGATCCTGGCGATGTACTGTTTAAGTGACCAGCCCAATGCAAGAACTCCAGTGTTTAGTTCCAAAGCATGAAGAGAAAACTTATATAGAAATTCTTATAAACTGATTTTTAATTTTGAAAACTCTGCCAGTGTTGCCTTTATTTCTACTTCAATATTTTTTCTAGGGGAGGTCAGTGAATTTGATGCTCGTTTGAAGGTGCCAGATATATGCTGCCAATTTGTTCTTCACTTTTACTTGTTCCGAACTGCAGACAAAAAGTTTTTCAAAACTTTATGGGACACATACAAAAAAATCCCTGCTGTTCCTCTTATTAGTAACATTTTGTGGTTTCCTGACTTATTCTTACTTACTAGACTACCTCTTTTGGCAAGAAATGTTGAAAGAAAAGCTCAAGAGGCTGTGAAGCTATCCAGGCAGACCTATCTGATGCAGAAGAACTCTAACTTAACAAAGTGAGTTTTGCATTCTAAAGCACTATTTAAAAAGTTTTCTTTCTCAAACTTAATGTTCATTTGTGCTTTTACATATCTTACAGAGATGCTCAAAACTATTATGTTGTTGCATTAACATGGATGGTTGAAATGGATTCCTGCTTGAACGATACTGGTAAACTCTCTGAGGACCTTAACAGAAAATGCTCTCTCCTTTTACAGGTAAAAATACTTGGATTTGTATTGACACTAGTTTTTTTTTCAATGAGATTTGAAAACAGTTATTGAAGAAAGTTTTAAATGATACAATACAGTAAATCTAAGAAAACTATCTGATATTTCTTAAAATAGGGATTTCAGTTCAATATAGATTTCATTTTCAACATAAAGGTTAACAAATTGTATCATATCAATTTTTACCCATTTTAAATTGTGAAACCAATGCTAATGATATTGAAAAGTATCTAACTGTGTGTATTTTTCATATTCAAGCATATAATATCTTATTATGTTTGTTAAAGTTCGTGCTGTTTTGTTAGTTATGTACTAGCATTAATTCTTAAAACAATCAATTTCAATTTAAGTTTGAAGAAAACTGTTTTAACCATCATTTTTTATTTTTAGGGGCTTAAGTTAGCATGGAACATCAGTCATCATGTCAAGACTATGATGAACCTTCACATTGTGTTAGCCAAACCTATGACCAAAACCTGTGTTTTAGCTTTGTGCAAAATGATAGAGATATTAAAAGTAAGAATCTTATATGAAGGGGAATACTTACTTTTTTAAGCAATCTTAATTAAATTATTGACGTTTTTAACCTCTCTTGTAGGGCATTGAAGGGACATATCATCGTTTGACTGTTGTAATAAGTGAATCCATTGCACATATAGTGCAACACCTGAGTTATTTAGCTTTGTCTATTATAAATATAGGAAAGGTAATGTTGTGGTTTTATATTTCATTGTAATTTGCTTTGATAATTAGTAAAATTCATAGTAATATTTAATTTTAGAAAAGGCTAGTGTCTGATAAGAAGTACAGTGAACGAAGGTTAGATGTTTTGTCTGCTCTTGTTTTAGCTGAAAAATCACTAAATGGACCAGGTGAAAGTTATTAATTTACTTAAATTCTTGATATTTTTCTGGGCATTATTAATACTGCCTGGAGTGGGGGAGGCGGGCAATGAGATAAATTAAATGGCAGTTTTTAATGAGTTTATCACTTTGCCCGAAATACACGGGGCGGGCATTATTAACAATACCCAGATAGATTTATTATATTGTTTAATTTTTCCCTGATAGCGATTAAATTACCTTGGATATTTTTTAGTTCCTTATATGTCAAATCTGATATATTAATTTTGTTTCTTGACATTCTGCTGCAAAACAAAATATGCAATAAAAATTTTATAGGCACATCAAAATGGCATATTTTATTGCATTTGATTTTAAAGGATGGCAATAATAACATTTGATGAAACAATTATAGGTACGAAAGAACGAAGACTCATAGCATATCTTGCAATGTCTTTAGGAGTCCAAATGGTATGGTTTCTCATTCTTTCATTTGTTCAATCACAAAAGCAATACTAAAACATTGCTCAAAGCTTAATTTTTCAGAACTCTTTTAAAGATGAAGAAATAACCAATTTTGCTGGATTTATGAAAAAATTGGACTTTATTTGTGATCTTCGACAAAAGTAAGTCAGCTATAGATATATATCAGTGATAAATATGTGGTGTTATCAAATGGATTGAAATTTTAAAAACTTCATCCGGTTTATTTAAAAAAAATTCTAAATATTGTTATGTCACTATGTGTTTGAGTAATTAAGGATGTACTGTGTTTCAGGATCAGAGAAGCCTGTGATTGCAGTTTTATGTATTGGCATCATGTTGTGTTTCCAACTTATATCTCTGAAGTCTATGAAAATGGAATTGATGTCCATCGTATCCAAGTAATAAACACTTTTAATATCAGGAATATGGAATTTAAATTGTATTTGGCACGCAAAATTGGCCTAGGTATACTCTTTTGGTTTGCTGCAATTTAAAATAGAATAGTTCGGCCCACATCACAGTTTAAGTCATGTAGACTTAAATTAGAGGGGTTAAAGGGTTTTTATTTAATTTATTTTCAATGTATAGTTCAATGTTATATTTTTCACTATTATTCATTATATCCATCCCTATTTTCTGTTTTGTTGTTATTTAAATTGCCTTGAGTGTTTCATTTTTTTATAACTGTAGTTTCAAAATTAAATTATACATTTTCTCATAGATAAAATTCATAAATTTAATTAATTTAGTTCATTTATTAATCTAACTCCATAGAGTTCTTATAAGCAAAAAACTGTATTTATTAGGTATCCTATAAGACTATATTTAATTGAATCTAAATACTGTCTTTCAAGTACATGATAGCTGCTATACATGACTGTGTTGGGCCAATTCTGTCTTCTCGTCATGAAGAATCAGCTCAAGTGTTACTAGAAGCTTTTCGAACTGAAACTTATTTAACTATTAAAAAGGTTTATTTCTTTTTATATTATTTTCTTTATTAATCAAAAATAATTTATATTTATACTTGTTAATATATATTTCTATGATTGTATGCTAATTATAGGTATAGAATTATTTCCTGACATTTCACAATCTTTAAAAAAAAATTAAAAGTAAAAAGTAAACTTTTACAAGTAAATAATTACAACTGTTCAGCTTACTCTTTTGTTTACTAATATAGAATGTATTTTTGTGTTACATTATGACTAATATTTTAGAACATTTAAATTAAGTATTAAGATAATTTAATTGTTTGCTAATACTTTCAATGCTACTTTTAGTAAAAAAAGTAAGCTTTCGTTTTTAAACATGTCAAAAATTTTAGCTATGTATATCTTTGCTCAAGGTGCATCATGACATCAGTCAATTTTCTCTACTTTTTAGGTGACATAAAACATCCTTAATGTACAAATCTGTGCTTGCAGGACAAGCTGTCAACATAGCACCTGCCTTATTTCTCTTTCATAAAACTGATAATTTTAGGTGACCCAGCATCAAATTTTAAAAACATTGATACAAAACTTAAAAGTTTCCAAAAACTCAGTTATGTTATGATTCGCTTAAGCAATGATGTATTAACATTTGAATGATTTATATCTGCTTATAAAATTAATTTGTCTTTAAAACTAGTTGGAGTGTTTTTGCTTCCTAATTAACTGTTTCATTACTTCTTTAGCATCTATTGGACCCCTTGTGCAGTGATATCGAAACTGAGCTTCGTCTCCACTGTCACTATCACCTGCAGTTAGATGATAGAAATCCCTTTAAAGTTGGTCGAAAAGACTATTCACATTTTCTCAATCTTCCATCTATAAGGCTGTTTAATTCATTCATAAATGTTAAATGTAAGTTGAATGGTTCAGTGTTTGTACTTTTGATGTTAAAGTCTCAAATGATTTTTCTCTAAACTTTTATTTTATTAAATTAAATTCACTGTTAATAAAATGAGTATTGAGAGATAAATGTAATTTCATTAATTATTTTGAACTCTTAAAATAAAGTAACTAAAAAACGTTAAAAGAAAATATACTACAGTATTACTAATTGTACATTTCAATTCAAATATAATTAAAAAGTAAAAATAAATACATACCAGTGTTTCTCACACTGGTAACATTTATTTATTACCCTGACAAAGTTTTTTGAAGGTTCAATTTATTTCTAGTATATGTTGAGCACTATTTGGAGAAAATTTTCTACAACTTAACTACTGTTGCTTTGCATGATTGGAAGACCTATGGAGAGATGAGGAGTCTAGCAAAGCATAAATATGCCCTAAATACGGTTGAAGCTCATTTGCCGAGTCAAACTCTTGAACAAGTTAGTCATTTAACTACATCCTTGCCTTTTATGTTTTTTATGTAAAATTAATGTTAAAAAAAACTAATTTCTAATTATGTTTTATTAGGGATTGGACGTTCTAGAAATAATGAGGAATATTCATCTTTTTGTATCAAACTATCTCTACAATTTAAATAATCAAGTAAGTAGTTTTAATTTTCTATTTTTTTATTCAACATTTTGCTGGCATCACATTGTATCTCAGAATTGGAGAATCTACAGTACACTCAGAATATTTGTGAAAGTGTTCATGACTAGCAGATCGGAGCCTTTGGCATGCCAAAGAATGGTGTTGAGTGCCTTTGACGCCAAAAAAGAGGATTGTCACGGTTTCCTTAGGAACAGAAGACTAAATTAAAGGCCTTATATGCCTCTGGGCATGAAAGGAAGTGATGATGATGATGAACAAGGCTACAATATCAGATTAAAAATTCATTCCATTGCTAAATTAAAAATACTTTGTCACAGCCCGCTATATTGACTGGAAGTGAAGAACAAATATTAGTCATTTTGTGAGCCTTTGGAACACCTATTGCTTTCTTTTACAGTTTTATAGAAATCTGATCGGTTTTTTGTGAATCTGTTTGCTGAGGAAAAGAATCTGCACTCTTGTGCTGTATGTTCTCTAAGTCTGATATACGAGGTTTATGGGTAATTCCAGTGATTTGATTATTTTCTATTGAATTTTGAAATTTAAGAAAAAAGGTTTAAATATCTGCATCTTCAAGAAATCATGGATTCAATTAATTTTAAATGTCACAAGGTATAAAATATTTCAATTTCAAATGCTGATTGTTTTTTCTATCAGATATTTGTTGAAAGATCCAGTAATAATAAGCACTTGAATACAATCAACATTCGGCACATTGCTAATTCAATAAGAACCCATGGTATTGGTGTTATGAATACAACAGTAAGTACAGGTTTTTATTTTTCATTTGATTTTATGATTTTCTTAGGTTTTTTGCTTATTTTTTATTTTTTACAGGTAAACTTCGTGTATCAGTTCTTGAGGAAAAAGTTTCAAATATTTTCTCAGTTTCTATATGATGAGCATATCAAATCCAAGTTAATTAAAGTATGAAATATTGCATATTTTATTTGTTTGTGTTCATCCAGTTTTAAAAGAAAATAATTTTGATGTTACAAAGCTTAATATTTTTTCAAATCAATATATATTTGTGTTAAAAGTAAAAATCAAGCAAATTTCTGAATGATATTTATAATTGAAACCTTGTGTATATTTAGTAATAAACATTACAATTAAATTAATGTTTATGTTATAAATTATAATTGCAATTTTTTCCAAAAAATATACATAAACTTGATTAAGAGATAATAATGCTCTATCTAATGTTGCATGAAATTTCTATTTGTGTTTAAATTAATATGGTTATGAATATTTTTAGGATCTTAGGTATTTTAAAGAAAACAAGTCCAAAAATGGTCAAAAGGTAATAAATATCTCAAGTATTTTTTTCTTCAAAAAAATTTGTTTATACTAAACCCATTTTACTTATTTCTATATCACTCAAAACTATTTTTTGTAAGTGTCATACCACTGGGTTTTTTTACTTGAATTATTCCTAATTTCTTATTTTAGTACCCCTTTGATCGAGCTGAAAAATTCCACAGAGGCATACGTAAACTTGGACTTACTAATGATGGAGAAAGTTACTTGGATCAATTTCGGCTGTTAATAAGTCAAATAGGTTAGTAAATGCATATTTGTCAAAATCTCAGTACTGTCCAATTTATTCATTAGAAGCTTATATTTTTACTCCATTTTATTGTGTTAAGAATGCATTGTCATATGATATTTGCTTGTTTTCTATGATCTAGTAGTAATTCATTAATAAATAATACTGTGCATTCTGTGTATTAATAACAGTAACATTATTACTTTATTACAACGGCAGTAACTTTATAAACAAGGCTATTTTAGCAATTTTTTTATAAATTTTTCACATGTATATAATACAATGCATTTATTTACCATGCAAATATTAATTTTTCTTCTAGGAAATGCTATGGGCTTTGTTAGAATGATTCGTTCTGGTGGTATACATTGCTGTAGTAATGCCATTAGGTTTATACCTGATTTAGATTACATTATAACTTTCAAGGATTTGTGTGAAGATGAAAGCCTATCATCAGAGACTATCACAGGAGCCAACAAATTAGACTCTGTTATTAGTAACTTGAGTAAAAACTTTTCAGAAGGAACTGAATATTTCAAGCTCTTAGTAGATGCTTTTGCTCCAGCTTTCCAAGATCCAAAGAATGGGCATTTGAAAAATTTCTTTGTCATAGTTCCTGCTTTAGTAAGTTGAAAATGTATATTAGTTTAAATTGTTTCCCCCTGAGATTTCTTTATTAATTCATTGCTTTTTCAGACCATCAATTTCGTAGAGCAATCAATATCAAGTAAGGAAAAGTTATCAAGAAAAAACAAAATTGGGGCTGCCTTTACTGATGATGGATTTGCCATGGGTAAACAATTATAATTATAAAATCACAAAATTTGTTTTTAATACTTTTTAATGCTTTATAAAATGTGTTCTGGAAACCACATAATTAAAAAAATCTGTCAGTAGTAAAAGAGCTTAAGAGTTGTAGGCTTTCCATAAAATTTTCTGTGCCACTTAAATTAATAAGGTATAGTGAAATAAAACTTTCTTTCACTTGAGGCAACAAGTAGACATCCTAAGAGAAGGGACCTTCTAGAGCCTTCCTCCTGGAGAACTTGGAGTGCTGTTTTATTAGTCTTTTTATAACTTGCATGTTAAACAATATGACAGATCTCATGTAAAACAGAATGAAAAATAATTCTATTGATGTGGGTAACAAAGTTAGAATTGTAACCTGTAGGTTTTGTTAAAATGGTACATAAATTGATTAAAAAATAAAATATGGAAAATTTCAAATATTTCCTATAAAAAGTTTGCTAAAAATTTCCTATTTACCTTTATTTTCCAAAAAAAAATATAATGAAAAATGTTCCTACCTATATCATTAAAGAGCATACAATTTTAATTATTTTAATGCAAAAGATAATTTTAATGAAAATCAATGAATCCATGAATCTTCAGTTTTACATTAACATATGCACTATTTTTTACACTGTTTTTGATTTTTTTAGGTGTGGCTTACATCTTGAAACTGTTAAATTTGTATCAAGATTTTGATGCACTTCATTGGTTTCAATCAGTTCATGAGAAGTACTCTAAAGACAGGGTAAGAAACTAAAATGACTTTTACTTCAAAATCCCAAAAAACAATTTTAAAAAACTTATTACTATTTTAAATTGACATTTTTTAAATTTAACAAAAAAGAAGCTGGGGTGAGAATTATAATTACAGCGCCTGATTTCTAGAAATGTAAGTGACAGAACTGTAACTTTCTGTGGGGGATGGGGGATATCTAAAGCCAAAAGAAATTATAAGAATGACTAAAATTGATGAAAGGCCTTTACAGAACTGAGAAAGGCTCAAAGATACTAATTGATCATTCAGACTTATCACTTTTGATATTCATTTTGGAAGAATCATCCAAAGTAAAAAGTTAACTTGGCGTTTCACTTTTTTACTCCTTGACTTTTCTATGCAAACAGTGATTCACATGAGTGAATCACTCAGGATGAACAGTTAAAGTGAAACAGTGTGAATAAGCCTTAAGAAATCTAGTTGATATAAACCAGATAAGTTCATATCAGCATGTACTTTTTTAAACTGGAATTGTAATATTTTCCTTGGTAAAGAGAAAATAACAATGACAAAACATTTCTATGGGGAGTGCAGTTAAGTGATTCTGAAAACCTTGTTGCATGTTTCTGAGAGATGTTTCATGGGAGGTTTTTCCAAACAAAATTAAATAAGTTTATTCATGTTATTACCATTTTTTTATACAATCCTCCTTAAAATTGAATTAAAATCAAGAGTATTGCATGATTTATCCAAAGCCTATTTTAAAATTTTGTAGGACGATGCTAACAACCAAAAACGAGCTGCTGTTGGTAAAGAAGACCGAAAACTATTGGAAACAATGAATTTAACTAGTAGAAGGTTGGAAATTTATCAACAGGTTAGTAACATTTGCTTTCACTTTATGTTGACAGCATTGGATTTGTAAAAAAGAGGTGGAAGTACTTTCAAAATTCAACATGCAATAATAATTATTAAATTCAAAAATGCTCATAAGATCAAAGAAGGAAAATGTTTCATAATTTTATTTAAATTTTTAATATTTATATGAAGGTTAACCTTTTAAAATCTTATGTATTTGAAAAAATAAAAAACATTTAACCTTCAATTATAGTTAATTCATTTTTTGTTTCTGTCTTCATTTAGAGTGCCTATTTATATTAAATTGTTAGGCAGTTAATTTTTAATCATCATATTACTATTAAATTGCCCTAAGTTAAATAAAACTTTAAAACTAAAGTAAAACTTCCCTAAATTACAGAAGATAATAATTAAAAATTAGATTTATTTATACCTTATTTTATTAATGCAACAATACCATGCTAAAAATGCTTGTTTTTGTAGGAATTCGATTTGCTCAACTATTCCTTAAGCAGTGCTCGAATATTTTTCCGTGCTGATTTGAGTGCAGAAGAAGAAAAGGATCAAAAACAAGCTTGATTTCTACTTCACTCAACTCGTACTAATCTCACTTGTTAATTTTGAATGAACCAAATTTTTAAGATGTATTTTATTGAAATTCTCTTAATAATGGAAACATAATAGGTGTAAATATTTTTGTACCACTAGTGCCTAAAAACCTGTAGTGCAAACAAAAGGATTTTAATAAGTTTACAAATACCTATCTAAGATTTGATAAAAATGATATTACTATAATAAAATTACTCAACATTTAATTTTGAACATTCTATGGTTCTTTTTCAAATGTAGATATAAAGCCAATATATCTAAAATAACCTGTGTAAAAAGTGTGATTGTATATTTAAGGATATTATATGTAGGTGTAATTAATTTTCTGCCTTAAAGAAAGTGTTTCACTTTTATGGAGTAAATGTAGTATTATTTCAATGTTTTTAGAAATTGAATTTGTTTTTGTTTAAGTTTTTTATATTTTAATCTCATTTGAGAACTCCTTTACATTATAAAGAATAAAAGAAGTTTTAATTTCAATAAGTTGATGTTATGAAAACATACAGGGACAGATTTTTATGGGATACTTCCAAAATTAAATTCTACTTATAGATGTTGATGTACTTTTTGTTGTAATATTTTGTACAATAAAGTTATGTTTTGTATCATGTTTTATTTGTGTTGCTAAGATTCATAAAAAATCAAAAGTAACTACTTTTTCTATAAAAAAAAGTATTTTTTTTTTAACTCTTTTAGTCCCAGATCATTTGAGATTTCCATTAAATCTTACAATTTGGAGTAGCCAGGATTGAAAGGGTGAACTGAAAATATAATAATTAGAATTTCTAAGTTAGTTATTCTTAGAAAATATTTTATTTGGAAATTTGTTTTCATATCTTTATTGTAATTCGATGAAATTTATATGTATAAAGCTTGAATAAAATTAATGTTAATAACCAGTTATATCTATTTTTATGCAGAATGAATTTTTAGTTGAAAAAAATAATTTCAATCCTTTTCAAAAGAGTGTAAACTATTACTGTTTGAGCTTAATTTTGAATCTTTTTCAATAGTATTAAAAAAAACAATTTAGGGAGGTAAAATTGTCAAAATGTCAACTGAAAAATTTCACCATGTTACCTACAAAACTTTTTTGTTACCCATGCCGCTAAAATTTACCTTACTGGTTTGAATGACAAAAAATCTAAAATCAATCTATTTTAATATAGTTATATTGATCACAGCAATAAAATTGGTTGATATTTTACCATCCAAAATAGCTTGTCAAATTTTAACATGACAGATAACAGAATTTGTCCTTCTTGCATTATCCATATAGTTACATCCACATTGTATTTATACTACCTTGCACTATACATTTCCTTACATCGACATTAATTTTCATACTGAATAAAAGCACTGGGTTTCATAAAAAGTATTAATTAATGTGTAACAACTTACTAGTATGAAAAATTACAAATTGAAATAATTAAATCATAAAAGTTCTATAAAATATAATATACATTTAGGTAATTATTGAGAGGTACACCGTAAAACTTATAATTCTAGATCTTCATTGGCTTGAAAGGAGAAGTCTGTTAGTTATTAATAGACCTGCTGTATATTTTTAAAGAAAATATTTTTGATTAAATTATTGATAAGTTAGAGTAAATAAATATTCAAACTTTTTGAAGAGTTATTCATGGAAATTAAAGCCCTGGATGAAGACGTTACTTAAGTAGCGACATGAGTTCAATCGTCCGCCATTGTGGTGAAATGCGCTATTCTCTCATAAAGTCCGCTATGAGGGAAAGGAGTTGCAATAGTTGAAAAAAAAATTGTTTCTTTTCCAACCTCTACGAGAAGTTGGTTATTTTTGAAAGAAATAATAATTATTACTCAGGCTGTTTTATAACTTTAACTTTATTAGGGAAAACGATTTTAAGCATTGTTTATAGCTTTGATTTTAAGATACTGGATGGATATTGTTAAATTTGTATTTTTAAAAGATATTTTGTGAATTAGTTTTTTGAGGCCACGAGCATATAAAATCTACTACATATGTAAGTTAAAAAATTAATCAAAAACGATTAATGAAAACTGTGTTGTTTTTTTTATAATGACCTGATCACTTTACAAAATCAATACGGGTCGATTAATTTAACAAGTGAGCATGATAAATGCAATACATAACTTGCGCATCATTACAAATATAATTCCGTAAAACTTGATTAGGATAAATATAATTAAATTATTTTAAACTTACCTCACAAGGTGTATTGGTATGAAAATCTATCGCACTGGCTCTGGGCTTAAATACCATTTCACCACAATGGCGGCTGTTTACATGCGTGACTGTTATACGTCCAATCTCCAATCAAAATCAAAAGCGGCAAGATCAAAGTATGTCGCTACTTAAGTAACGTCTTCATCCAGGGCTTTAGGTTTTAAGACTTTAGTATGTTTTGGGAATTCCTCAATTAAATGATAGAAAGGGGACAAAGTAAAATAAAAAAGCACATCAAATGAGGATCCTGAAAAAAATTTTTTTAACTCATCTTTATCATATAAATTATAATTTTTAAAGTGATGGAATGCCATTATTCTTTTATTCCTTAAAGCTGGATAAACCTTTAATTTTTATTCATATTTTAATACACTCATTTGCTATCAGATAAAGAAATGAGCTCATTGTTGTTACCATTATTCATACAACAATGCAACAGATTAAATGAAAATAAAAGGGTGAAATTTCTGCAATAGTATACGGTCCCTTAAAGTAATTAAATTTATAATTATTTAATTTTCTCTAAAACTGTTCATTAGAATTTCACTAAATTCTGGTTTTCCGTTTAAATAATTATTCTTAATTGAATGGTATAAACGATTTTAAAAATAATAATGATTAATTTTTATCCCTTAATTAATTTCGAATTATTTTATAATTAGACATGGAATATCTTAATGAAATAATTTTATTTGTGTTTGGAAACATTTCATTTATATATCCTGCAAATTTCGTGTTGATACAAAAGGTAGTTTTAGAGTAGGATAGAAAAGTTTAAACCCCATTTTTATACCGAAATTTTCGAAATTCCGACCACCCCCGTTCCGCTAATTGGGGAGATATTGTCACAAAACTTGGTATTTAGGGCAAATGAGGTGTGCCCTCTCCAAAAAGCGAATAAAATTTGGGGGGTGTCCATAGAAAAATCTGGACTTGGTATTGAATTTAATATGTAGACGACCCCCCAAGAAAATTTTGTATGTTCCCTTAAATAGAATTCGTTAAACCTTGAAGAACGGTACCTTGGTTGGTTGTCCCTTTACCACGATCGGTTCGCCCACAATGAGAGGTGTCCCATTTTTTTTCCCCCACTGTACCAGTAGTCAGCCTCGATATGAGGTCCAATTCACCCCGATACAGATTTCTTAAACACCGGCTGAAATTTCCGGTGACCAAAGAGTACCGAACCCCACTAGAGGAAAAAGTGGTCATTAGCGCAGACCCTCTGTCAATCATGGGTGGCTCTTATCAGGAAGGGAGTTCCTCTGAAAAGTGATCGGTTTCTCAGTAGAGATTATTCACAAGTCAAGTTTATCGCTATGTTATCGGGGATGTGATTTTCGGCCGGAAATTCGGCGAGGTCACTTTGTTGGGGGGGGGGTGATCACGGTTCTCATGTATACTAAATCTAAATTATCAAAGGTTCGAATTCAAGTTTGGTAATTAATTACCCTAAGCTTCACTGCACGCATGGTAAACCACCGTAGAAAATCACCCTCGCTTTTAAGACCTTGACACACTTTCACGTTTTACACGTGCTTTAACGCCACATGTGGATATATCCACCCTCAACTTTGAAATATCAACCTGATATACATTTCAGCTTCTATTCGATTGAATTCCATTATGAAAATGAAAATAGATAGCTCCTTCTCTATTAACAAAATGGAGGACTATAAAATTTCCACCAGGGCCATTTGAGTTGTTTAGAGTAGTTGTGGGGTACGTCGAAATTTGAGATAAGTATGGTCTTTTGGGCTTCTTTTTATATATGTTCCGGGCAATGTGATAAATCGGGCATTATTAATAATGCCCGGGCAATGTGATAAATTCAGTGGAATTTATCAATGAAATTTATCACTTCGCCCGCCTCCACTTCGGGCATTATTAATAATGCCCGAATAATCACTTTGTCCGTAACATATATATTTTTAGTATAGTTGCCAAAGTAAAAATTCAAATAATTGAGCTGTACATACATTTAAAAAATGCTATTTCTATCGAACATGATGGGCGTCGCGTCGTCAACAACATATAATATTGAAGGGTGGTTCATACATATAATATAATATAATATTGAAGGGTCAGCAATTTGGTGTTTTTCCCAGAAGGATTTTAAAAATCCTGATTTGTTAACGTACCCGAGATTATGTTTTAGCACTTTCCTTTTCAACTATGCGTTAAGGTTGGTTCGGAATCATTGAACTACTACCTTTTGACTGAAGTTGTGCATTATCACTAGATTATATAGTAAAGAGGGGTGGGAGTTCTCCCCCAGAAAATTTTACCCTTAGGATCCAACTCATTATTGATAGGCTAGGAATTATTAATTTTTAATACACACAAATTTTTATATGCTTTAGTTAGTTTTGTGGTTGGAAAACTCCCTCTTTTTTGGGGGTAGAAATTAAATATTTCAGGGGACTATCAAAATGTTTTGAGGTGAGGACGGCGTCCCTCAATCTCAACCTCTATTCTAAATTAAACCAGATCCACATATAGAGTCCGTATATAAAGGGAACCCTTTACCCTTGGAAAATATGCACCTTCCCCTGTTATTAAAGATTGGGAAGTCGAAATCTAACTGCAATAAAAAGTTATTGCTGCTGTTGAAGTGTCTCAATTAAAGAATTTTGGGTTCCCCCAGATGTTAAAATTAAGTGCTTTTAAGTGCTTGTGCCCGTTAAAACAACATGGGAGCCGTTGCAGAAATAAGGACTTACGTTACTCAAAGCAAGCCATAGCTTTACTACTATAATGTGGCTGGCTGGGGGTGGGATTATCCATACTATTTAACGATCGCTTAAAGACTGATTTTCCCCGCTGAAAAAAAAATTCATAACATTTTATTTTCCAGACTCATCTGAAACTCCAAAGTCTTATGCACAGTCTCCCTCCTAAATCCACCCATGCATGATGGTTTAAGGGAGAAGAGAGTACTATTTGTTTAATGTATTCAAGCTTATAAAAACATGCTTCTTTACTTTAAAAACCGTAGAATATTGATAACAGAATTCATTCTAAGGGTTCAGTCAAGCATAGAGCTACCGTTTGTGGAAAAAGAAAAACCTATTTTTGAATGAAGGATACCATGTTATGAACAATTAATAGGCGTGGAAAACGGAAGGGCAGTTCGATTGAAAAGTATTGAATAATTATGAGTTTTCGGAAGTTTTAAATAAGACTTTTTACGTTTCGCTCCAGAGGTAAAGAAATCCAAGGGTAGTACTGCATAATATGTTTGACAATATATTTAATGAAATACATAGATAATGATTTGTTTGGTACCTGGTTATTTAGAAAAACGAGAAGCGGAAAGTGTTAGGTAATAGTGTCCTTCATTTCAAAATATATTGAGTAATTATATTTATTCTAGTTAGGTATAGTCTTGTTGAGTTAAAATTTGAGAGATAATTTTGAAAACTTGTATTTATGTAACCCAATTTTCCTTTTAACGTATTAACATAGTTATCGGTTAGATGATATGATTCAACACTAATTTCCTCTATTCAATTTTCAGAGGTTTTACCCCACTGCATCCCCCTTTTGCATAATTTATCATATTTTAATAACTTTCTCTTCCGATACGAATATTATAATATTAACCCTGATTTTAACATTTCAAAGTTCACTTCCAAAATTGCGTTTTACTGTAATAATATCTGTTTATTTATTTTAAATTAAGACAATAATTTTAAAATGGCAATAATAATATGTTTAATATTTTATTTTCTTCTTGAAATTGAAGATTTAGATGACTTTTTTTTCTGAAATTAAAGAAGCAAAGAGAGGTAATTTTTACGCCTAGCTGCTGTGCCAATTTTTCTTTTCAATTTAAAAAAAAAATCTTGTACATTTTGTGTGTTATTATTATTATTATTGTTTTTTTTTTGTGTGTTTTTTTTTCTTGTTTCGTTATCCCCTTGTACAATTTTTTCATCAATATCAGAAAAAACCTTTTTTAGTCATCTAAATGGGTTTTAACCCCCAGATGACTCATATGTTTTGTTATTTTCAAATTTTCCCATATGTACCGTCCAAATTGAAATAATTAAAAATTATTATTATTATTATAATATAGGACCTCCTTCTCCCTTTTAAAGCTTGACGTAATATATGAACTACCCCCTTTTTATGTTCGGCCAATACATTAAATTTTGGTTTCTAAAGGAATTTTTAAAAATCTTATTCTTTGCATATGGTAGTTTTTAACAGCTGATTTTTTTTCAAATCAGATACTTTTGATTAATAGGACCTTAATAACTTCGATTAAGATCAAGGATCTATTGAAGAGGAGGTGAAAAAAATATCTCTCTCTAAAATCCATTATCAACAAAAGGTTATATTTTCTCACAATGGTATAATTAGCAAGTGATTAAGGAAATTAAAGTAGAATTAGCTTTCAAAAAAGAAGGTTAGCTGTCCATGTTTCCGTAATTACTCAGTAATTAATTTTTAGCAAAAAAGTAGATAATAAACACTAGTAGATCTAAAGGGCCCCACAGACGAGCAACTTGGTCGTCAACCGGGTTGATGCTTTTCCCACAGACGGCCAACCTGGTCGTCAATCAGAATGTAAACAATGAAGAAAAAATTAATCAGATTGTAACAAATTAATTTATTTTAGTACTTTAAATGCAAAATTATATTTTATTTAATTATTCTCTCGTGCTGGAATTATATTTTTTTAATTTTTAATGCTTAGTTTCTTCTACAGACGGCCAACTTAGTTGCAAACTTCGCAAATTGACAACCCGGTTGACGACCAAGTTGCTCGTCTGTGGGGCCCTTAAGGATTTTCAAAATGCATCGCGGGAACGGCTTTTAAAAACACATTAATAATTAAAGAAAATTTGGAAGTATGAAGTATGAGAAGTAAAGCTCCTTAATTAATTCTGCTAAATTTCCTTTCTAAATGACGGCATGAGATATACTTCTGTAATTCTTTTTTCTCTAAATCTCTAAAATAGTTACAAGTTAATTTTTGCATTGCGTATTACGTAAGTACAAACACGTCATACGTATACCAACCGTCAACAGTCATTTTTAGGAAATTAATGTTAGATTCACACAATATAGTAGTGTAAATACTGGAATCCACATTTTTACAATTACCAAAAATTATCAAAAAGATAAAATTAAAGTATTAAGGTAAATTTAGCGAACTATGATACTCAAAAATCTATGAACCAAACATGAACGGACTCACGGGGTGATACCCCCCCCGATTTTTTATTTATTAATTTTTTTATTCAGATGTTCTTTAATGATGCTTTCAGAGCCACTATGCCCAAGGGTCTCCTTCCAATCCAACCATTCTGTTAAACACATCTTTCTTTCTAAAAAATTGTTTGGAAAAGTCGTACGAACTTTAAAATGACCCTTTTACGGTGCTTTCCAATTCGGAACGATTGTTCCCATTGAAGCGTAGAAAAAAAAGAAGAAAACCAAAGGATTCGACAACTAAATGCCATAATTCCCACTCCGCGTAGAGATAGATCCAAAGAAGAAAGTGTGTTCCTATTGTATCCTACTTTTTCCCTGAGGATGGGATGTTACCAAAACAAGCAACACGTGTTTTTATGCTTCAGTTCTTCTTTTGAGAGCTATTTTTGGAATTGTCATTCGTTCTGCCTTTTTGGAGTTTAAGTTTTTCCGCTAATTTTTTTCGGGTCTTTTCAAATTTGGCCGTTTTCCCATGAATTTTGCATGTCGTTTGCATTCTAATTTATGTGTTTTTAAGTTATGTGGTTACTGGTATACAGCAAAACCCGAAATTGGAGCAATTTCGGCTTTGAAATATTGTCGCCAACTTAGATAAAACGAAACTTTATTGAAATTTATGATTGAGTTAAAGTTTTCCTAAATCATTGTAAAACGTCATTGTTTTTCGTGGGAAAAAACTGATTTCCTTCGTATAGAGATAACTCAGTCGAAATACACCAAACATAAATGCAAAATTTTTTTTTTTAGATTTATATTACTACATCGTGTTTTTCAAAGGGAACAGGAATGAATAAATGGAAAAAGATTAACAAAATTTTATTTAGAACTTTGCCGATTTTATCACTTTCTTTTGAGTTGGCTAATTTAAATCAAATAAAAGAAATTGCTTGAATTGAATTGATTCTTTTTGTTGATAGGGGCTGTTTGTATATTACCTAAGCACTTAAAGGGGGACGGGGTTTGCTATTTGCTAATTTTTTCTGACAAGGGGGGGAGAGTAATGAGTAATGCTTACGTAAGATGTTACAAAATACCGCATTTTCGAAAATATCTTGTATAAATAACTTCAAAATTCAACCAAAAATAAATTTTACAAATAAAAAAAACTGAACTAGGAAAAAAAATTTTTAAGTATTTTTCTCAAGGAAAGTTTTAAAGATAGGTTAAGGGTTCATGGAGAACAACAAATTTCAGAAATCTTAGCATTACTAACGATTTTGTACAAAAAAAGGAGCAAAGGGGGAACAATGTCGGGCAGTTTTCTTACGTAATTATGAGAGGGGGGTTTGCGGTTTGCTTATTTTTGTTTAAGAGGGGGAGCTGGGTCAAAAATGACCAAAAACTTGCTTACGTAATATTTGAACGGCTCCATATGATGTTTTTTGCTTTTTACTTTTTCTGTTGCGTGTTTCAATCATTTCCATTTAGGGAATGAGGAATTTTCTTCCGTTAACCACACTGATGTATTTTAAGCACAATAAATTTTTTGATTCAATTACTAAAAAATGTAGTTCAGTGTTAAGTTTTAAAACTTTAATCCCAGTACTTCCCCCCCCCGTACTGTTTTAGCATTCTGAACAAACCCCCCGCCCCCCCCCCCCAAAAAAAATAGACTCGTAAACAGGAATATTCATATAACTTTTCAACTCAGTTTTCGTTCGAAGCAAGTCTGACAAGGTAAAGGACGTACAAGTGAAAAAAAAAATCCTCAATAAAACAATGGATTAGCGAACCTCGTCATTGAGAGTGAGAGGTTCCTAATCGGATTTCCCACAAATCTACTTCCTTTGAAGAGTGTCAAGAAGGATCTCAAACAGTGGTCGGTACATGAGCCGTTTTCCTTGCTCCAGAAACGGAAAGGTTCGAAGTCTTATTTATGGGCGGTTTTCACGTGTCCTAGAATTAATTGTCCGATTTCTGTGTAAGCCGTGTTTTGTGTGAAGGATGGGTTGAATCAGTCGACGTATTGTGTGGTTTTACATGGGTGGAAAATGGTGTTAAGTGGAAAGTTGTTAGAGTTACGTGTAACCCGTGTTTGTGTACAAAATAGGTAATGCTATAGTTTTGAGCTGTGTGAAGAAGTTGTTCAAAATGAAATTTAAGGTGTATTTTTGTGAGTGGAATATTATAAAGGATATTAAAATAGAGCGCTCTTCCTTTAAAATAAAATAATTGGAAGGGGTTTGATTAAAATTTAAGATTTTTAAAGTGTTTTTTTAGTTTGAGATTTTGTTATCATTAACAGTTGTATTTCTAATTGAACTTAAAATAGGTATCTTACATAAAATATCCTTAATAATGTCAGTTTTAAATAGAGTTTCATTTAAAAAAAAGTACCAGAGTTGTTACATTTGGTTAAGAAATTTTCAAACTTTGAATGTTAGTCACTTTACAATTTACAAAAAGGTTACATGGTTAAGGATAAATGTTATGAAGAGAGAAAAATATTTCCTCATAAATAACCCCTTTAACGAAATTTATTTATTCTAAAAACCAGTTTTTCTTTCAATAGTTCTGACAATTTTTCAAAGAAAATGTAATTAAGTTTATTCAAAGGGTTTTTATTTGACATTCTTAAAATAAATTCATTTAGGAAAAAAATATGTTGTTGTTACTTATCCCACTTGGTCAACAGCAGTCATCAGACCAAATAGTAATAATAGGAAAAATAGAAAGCCGTCTATAATATGTGCAACGCTGTTATACTTTTTAAAAGCATAACCAGCATAACTGAAAAATTAAATGTAGATGGATTCATGCTTGATTATCAAACTAATTTCTTTTTTTTTTTTTTTTCAAAATAAATACTTGTCATTCCTTATAATATAATTATGAAATTATTAAGAATATCTTTGTAGAAAATACCACTCCTATAATAATCTAGAAAGATTTGATTTAATAAGAAATGAAAATATTATTTAAGACGAATTATTCCACAAGATTCAATATGTTAAAATACCCCCTATCCCCAAACAAATGATTGAAATGTTGTTTCCTTTTCCATCGCAAGCTAATGTAATTATTCTAGGAGTATTCTAAAACGGTACAGCTGAGGAAAAAAAAAACGTTACAGTTATTTTTTAGGCTTGGCGATTTATCGATGATTTGGCGCTTCTTGCGTTTTTGTTTTTATTTACGCGTTTTCAAACAACACGAAAATTAGCTCAGTGCGATTTTTGACTTTGAAATTACTAATAAACTAATATAAATAAACAAAATTAAAATAATTTAATCATAATATTTATATGCTTATTAAAGCTTAAAAATTTTAAAAATAACCTTATCTCATGTTTCGACAATTTAAAACTGAAATATTAATGAAAATCGGTTCACTAGTACTGGTAGGTTGTCAGAAATCCGTGTTTGGCAGTCGGGTGTTGGCGACTAATTTCAGGCTTTTAATATGAATTTTTCAGATTTTGACGGTCTGCCATGGGTTTGTTTAACGTCCAAATTAAATGAAACTCGGTGATGAGGGTTAAATTACTATGATCTTTCATAAAATCGAATAAAAATTGAGGGTCGCCATGAAAAAAGTTGCAGTTTCTATTGCGCTGCGCCAGAAGATGACCTCTGAGAGAAAAATAGTCAATTAGTTTTTTCAAGCATACACTGAATCCTGAAAAGTGACACCAAAAGCATCTTTCTAACCCCACCCGTTCTCCCGCAAAGTCTACTGTAACGTTTTTTTTTTCCTCAGCTGTACTATTCATTCATTCATGTGAATTAGGTTTTACACTGCTCCAGTTCTCGGCCTAGATTTCCCCTTTAGAAATATTTTATAAAAGACCCCAGTATTATAAATAGTACGCACAGATACACATGGCTAAACTTTTCCACTGATCTAGATAAATGTAAAAAAAAGGCTCCATTTGGCAGAAGAGACAACAGGACTACTAGTACACAGACTTGTTCCAGTCTACTAGTTTAAGCGAGATCAATCGACCAACTAGTCTAAGTTTTATTTTTACAGCATTGAATAAAATATATAATTTCTTATTTAATATTTAAAGTATTTTATTTTCAAGACATTAAACTTTATAAGATATCAGAAAGTATAATGATCCTCTACAGCATGGATGCATTGGAACTAGCGGATGCAGTTCTGAAGACGCACGAGGCCATTTAATAATATGTCCATGGACACGATAAAAAAAAAAAAAAGTATAATGATATCTGGTAAAGATATTGAAATCTGCGAAATCATGCAACGAATGCGTAAGAATAGAATAATTTGTAAATTGAGTGATTGAAGCAATGCTGAGAGAGCAAACAATAAATGCGAAAGCTGAAACTGTGATAGTTTAAAAAGTAAAAATTTATCAGTCATAATTTGTGTTTGTTTGCAGAAAAAACATATAATTAGATTTAAAATTATTCAATTCTGAGTTTTGAGAAACTATAGAACATCATGGGGAGTGAGGAGCGCTATAATTTTAGGTAAATTAGATTTTTGTTGTTTTTTTGTTTTTGATTTTTGTTAGAACATAGGGTACTATTTCAATTTGCAAGTTATAATGTCAGTTTTGCTTCAAAATTTTCGTCACCATGAAAAAATATGACCATGCTGTGTTATACTTACGTCAAAAATAAGATATATTGCCAAAAACTGCAAACTAACCGATAAAAATATAGTTTATTATATCAATGAGAACCATAAAAACTTGGTGGCATTTAAATATTTGACGTCTAAAGCAGTTCGGCGATATTTAACGGGACAGTTAACGGAATTGAACCAACAAATCATTGCAACTTTGAAAACTACTAGAAACAAACACCATCAATCATTCTCGAACAATGCTTGGTTAAATTCTCGTCAATTCACAACTTCTAGAATAACTGATTTTCTTTGAAAACAGTTCTAATCCACTGATCATGTTTTACAACATCCAAAGGTCTCAAGAAGACAACAGAAGAACCAAAAAAAGTTAACACGTTATCCTTGTGCTTTTTTCTCTGTCTTTTATCACAATCATACTAGAAAAATCCCTTTATCAATATGTATCCGAAGCATTTAGTAGCTGACAAGACAAAGTAGTCATCGGGAAGATAATTCAAGGTTAAATCGAAAACTATCGATTTTCCTAATGTGCTTTGGTTGAGGTAACTAATTATTTTCTCACACCTCCATTGATAATAATTGAACTTGAAAAAAATACCTTCGATGTTTATAAATCAAGGAAGCATAGCAGACAGTAGGGATGACTCTATTGTGTTGTTAGGAAATAGGAGATCCGAGAATGTTTTCTAAATGGTTCAAATTTTAAAAATGATTGCTCCTTTTAATAACTAAACTTTGAATTATACTTAGTTAGCATCATTGTAGGAGCGATTAATATGGATATTTCAGTTTTAAAGCAACTGGTATTATCAATTTTTTGGGTAATATTCCGTAATTGAGGTGTCTCAGAGATATTTCTTTTATCTCGTCACTTAATCGTTTCTAAAGTAATGTAATTATTTAATCATATGCAAAATTATATTAAATTAATTTGATCCAATTCAATATGAATTGAAATATTTTAACCAAAACAAAGTGGTTAAAACATTTCTATTTTAAAGATAACAAATTGCTAAAACACACTAATGTGCTTCGATTTTTTTTTCTAGAGAAGTTATGCAAGAATGGCGGGAGTTTTTAAAGCTGACGCCCGAAGAACGAGGAGAATTGAAGGATCCGTTTGCGTTTAAGGATAAAGGTGAGAAGTACTTTTTTTCCCTTTATTAAAAGATAAAGTTTGATGAAATAGGTTTAAAGATTTTAAATTTTGCAATAAATAAATTATTATAAATGTAATGTTTTGTTGAATTGCAAAACATGAATTTTGTTCATTGCATTAATCAGATATTTTCTTCTTGGATAGCATGCCATTAGTTAAAGGATGATGAAATTGTTTTAAGAATTTTAAGTTTTTTTATCGGAATTAAACGTATTGTGGAGAGAAAGGAGGAAAATAATAAGAAAATAAGTAGATGTAATTTTTTTGTTTTGTTGAATTGTAACAAATTGTTTAAAACCAATTTTTTCTTCTTATTGGATTAAATTAATTAGTGTTTGAATGTTACTTTCAGTAAATGACGGGAATATTTTATAACTTTTATATATTTTTTCTATACAATAACTTCCTTCTATTTTCTATCTATACAACATTTTAAATCAAGTAAATAAGTTTAAAGCTAAAAGGAATCAAGTAGTAATATTGTTTTACTTAAGTTACTAAAATTTAACGTTTGCTTTTCCATCTTTTATGATACAAGTAAAACATTATAAATATAGCATAGCTATACATGCTTCGGAAAGTAAATTGCTGATGAATTTGGGGGAATATATTTCAAAATATTTGAGGAGTAATTTAGCTTTTATAGTCATCACTGAAAACGTTTTCATTCTTTTAGATATGCATGTGAATTTATGTTGTAGAGTGATACCGGATCAATATAAAGAGAAAATCAAGGTAAAATACAACTTTATTGTTATTATTATTATATTATTATAAGGAAAAGTATTTGATGCGTATTAGTAACATCCTACTTTTGTAGCTGGCCCCCGTCGCAAAAGAAATGGAATACCCCGATTTCAGGTATTGATTCTTGAATTTTTTTACAGTAAATTTTAACTATAATCAATATTTTCATTCATTTTTATGCAAAACATTTGTATAGACTTCTACACTATTATTTTTTTCTTTAAGGTGTATTAATGATTATCCTTTGGCTTCGAGATTGCTGAAAGCTTCCTATTTGCCTCGTCATCCAAATTGCATATGAAAGATGAACTTATTGGGCGCAAATGCATTTTAAATACTATTAAGAACTATAGCAGGTAGCATGATCATGAAAATTCATCAATAAGTTTCAGAAGATCAGTTAATTTGTTCATGTAAAAATAAATGTAATTTCACCCGAAGTTTTTCATGATTCTTAGTTTGTTTTTAACAAAATGTTCTAATAGAGTGTTTTCAGGTGACGTCACGACCAGCTAATTTCTTTTAACTGTTAACCTTTGTAGGGCTTTTAACTGTTGCTAAGGATGTTGCTAGGTAACGAGGTATATGTTGCTAAGGCGGTTTTTAAGTATAGGGTCACGTGATTGCAAATACTCCAATAGAAGAATTCCACGGCCAGTCATTTTCTGTAACTTGTTAACCTCTGTAGGGCAAAAAACTGTAACATTTCTGTTGCTAAGGCCGTTGTTAGGTCCGAGTCATGTGATTGAAAATGCTCTATACTCCTCTTTTGAGACCTTTTAATCTCTCTCTCTCTATATTAAAAAAAAGTAACAGTCGCCGCTGCCGCCGCTGCTTCAGAAAATCTTCACTTTGACGATTTTGAATTGTCACTATGCAAAAACTATGGAACGGAAATTATTGAAATTTTGACCATTTGTAGACAAATGTATGAGGGTCCTTTTCGTTCCAATAGCTAATTAATGAGATAATTAGTTCTGGAATTATTTAATGTCAAAGTCGAAAATTATTTTTTTCTGCTGCGAGTTCGCCCCCAGCAAAATCTATTCGCAGCAGAAATATGATTTTTTGCAGCCGCATTCTCTTAGATGTGAAGTTTTGCACCTCGTCGCCCTTTTTTCGAATTAGTTTTGGAGTAATTAAGTTTTAAAGTTTCGAAATTTTTGACGGGTTTTCGGTTTTTTCGTTATAAAAGAAAAACTAATCACAGTAGAACTATGATATTTTAAACACACATACAATTATTTTTTATAAAAATATTGGCGTTTTGTTTTTTAAAAAATTCTAATTAGTTTTGGAGTTATTAAGATTCAAAGTTTTAATTTTTTCTTCTCTTTCTGTGGCCGTTCACTAGAGAAACAGGCGAGTTTTATGATGAGTCTAATTTCTTTTATTTTCAACAATGTTTTTTCTACAAAATGGTTGATGATTATTAGTAGACTTGCTGGATATTTTTTAACATTTCGATTAAATTATTGATAAGCTAAAAAAGGAATGTATTTCAGCAACATTTTTGTTGTTAATTTAGGGGAATGATACGAATTAAATTATTTATAAGCAAGAGAGAGGTATTTTCGGTATTACAAGAGGCTTAATTAAGTCGAGAAGAGTGTTAGGCTGGATTGTTGAGATGAACAAGCGAGCTCTGCTCGCTAAGATCGCGAAGCGATCTGAAAAGAACTGCGAAGCAGTTACGGGGGTTGGTGAGCGATAGCGAGCAGGGGGCAGGCCCCCTAGTTGAGAAAAAAAAAAGAAGAAGCGTTTTCAATTTAAGCGACTAATTTTCTTATATTAAGCTAAAAATGACAGCATTAATTTTTAGGTTTCTTTAATGCGATAGAAATTTTAAATAGAACATATACACGATTTTAAAAATTGAATGACTCACAAGTTTATGATAAAATTATTTTGAAAAGAAAAAAACACCAGAAATACGAGTAGTTTTACTTTTTAGAAATATTTAAAAACATGTTTATTTTGAAATCTTGAAATTTTCGTCTCATAATTAAGTTTTGCTACTTTATGAAACTTAACTATGAAAATTTAAATTAATTAACATAAATTAGCAAAACTTTGATAAATAACATTTGATAACTAAATAAAATTTTAATCGTAATCAAACACATAAAAAGGTAAATAAATTTTTGCCTTTATATATTTACCATAACCTTAATATTATATGAAAATATATATACTTAGGAATTTTTTAAATTCAAATTTATTATTAAGGTCATTATTTTTAATGTTTTTTGGTGCACTGAATTTAAAAATTATCTCTGATTTACCATAAAATGTTGTTTCCTGGCAATTTAGGTAACTTTGTAAAATAAGTTATTACTTTAATTTTAATGAAAATAGGTTTATTAAAAACATTTTTTTATTATATATTCATCATGAAAATCATAAAAGTAGAAAAAAGAAAAGTAGGGTAGTTGGAAATGTACAAAAACTATGAAAAATGGGCAAAATTGAAAATAATTTTGCAATTTGTGCAAATCCTGACGTGTATTATTTTTTCAATATTTTTTCCGTTATCGCACACAAAAATACATAGGAAATCACTAAAAATGATCCAAACAGCTTTTTCGTTGCAGATCTAAGTAATTAATTACTTAAAAAATCCCTTATATAACTCACCATTAAAGTTATAAAACTAGGACATATTTTTCTGTCATAAAAAGCAACACGACAGTCTTAATGATATGCACGCGTCATTTCCAACTTCTCTTACGCCTAATAAAATTGAATGGAAAGGTGCTTCTAACCGAGAATGACATTCCAAGCATTCAGAAAGAAGACAAACCGTTAGACGACGGGACTGTCGTTTAAATCCCATTAAAATTATTGTCCTCATTAATGCCAATGACACGGGAAGGACAGAGACTCATTAGCTGGTTAAAAATAGAGAATGCTGTAAAAAACCGAATTGCGCGCTTTCACAAAGAAAAGAACGGAAGAATAAAACGATTGAATGAAATCAAAAGTTTTAATTAAGTCCATTGTTAGAAGGCAATTCGAGGGGAAATTAGTAGGAAAATGATTGTTTGGAGCAAAATGTTTTATAATTATGATGAAAGGGATTTTTTTAGATTGGATTTTTTTCGAGATGGTTTCATGCTTTGTTATTCAAAATGATAAAAGTTTTATTGCCATTATTCTTTGTTTGAATTAAATTCGGTAAAGTGCGAAGCCAAAATGGCTTGAAGATATCTTGGTAATCGACAGTATTTAGGATTTGTTCTTAAGAAAATTTGACCTCAGACGGTTTTTGACCCCTCATTGAATGCAGGAATCTTCATTGAAAGAAAGGAAGTTCTCGGTTTTCCCCTTTCGGAAGACGCAAATTTGACATTGTTATTTCTTACTTAAAGTTGTGTAATATTAATTGTGTGTTTTTTCTGAAATTAACGTTGAAAGTCCGGGCTAAAGACAGAAAGGAAATATTCCATCAAATGGTTTTAGCAAACAAATGACAATAGTACTTGAAAGTTTTAATACCCGTATCTTTTCTTTAAAAATTAATTTTTAAATACTCTCTTCTTTCTCTCCTTGAAATTTTGAAAATTTCAAGATTTCAGCAGGAATTCTTTAAGGAAATTTTGACTTAAATAATTTTGAAAATTTTTGAGTTTAATACCTCAAACAGAAAGATCCACTCTAATAATTTTTTGCATCAAAATAAATGTTCAAATATAATTTTTTTTATTACTATCTATAAAATGTGTTATTTCGTTAAGATAGATTTCAATTTCAGGTATTACACAACTTAAAAATAATTTCGTTGTATACAAAATTCAAAAAAATTTTCCAAAAAATGTTTATTTTTAAACTCCTTCTCACTCAGTATTTACTTTTTTGGCTGGATTTCTTTTCTCCACATAAATCAAGCACACATCTTTAATTTAAAGTATGAATTTTTGAATATTCTTCAATAGTTTCAGAGAAATAAAAAGTTTTCTGAAATTTTCATAAGGAAAAAGGTTAATTTTTTTTTTTTTTTTTTTTTTTTTTTTTTTTTTTTTTTTTTTGATTATACATAATAATAATAATAATAATTTATTTCATTTTTGTACAAAGCGATACAATCGAAAATAGGGGGAAGGCATATTAGTCAGACTGGGGCACATGCCCATTTAGCTGACCAAAAAAAATTATTACAAGCAAATTTAGTACAGATGAGGAAATAAAATCGAAAAAAAAAAGTGTCTTAAAATATAACTAATACACAATACATATGTATATAAAAAAAAAATAATAACACAATTTAAATGACAAATACAAAGAGATAAATGGCAAAACAGCATAGGCATTAAAATTACATGTTGCTTCTATAACTTAAAAAAAACATCTAAATCATCAATGACCAATAAGAAATCAAATAACAAATTCTTAAATTTTTTATTACTTGAGATGTTTTGTAGGTCTAAAGTTAATCCATTAAATAATTTAGGTGCTAAATAACAAAAATGTTTGCGGAAGATTTCTTTATTGAAGCGCGGTATTTGGTATATTTCATTAGGTCTCCGTTCTGAAATTTGATTTTTATATTCACATATTGTTTTATTACGATATAAAAAATAAATCATACGAAAGAAAGCAATGTAGCGTATAGGTAGAAGTTTTATAGATTTTAAATGGTTGGGTGTCGAAGGTTTGTAGTTTAAAATTTTGAAGCATTTATTTTGAAGGGAGATTAATGGAGATAAGTTAGTTTTGTAGTCTCCTCCCCAGACAATAATACCGTAGTTTAATAGAGAATAAAACCAAGAATAATATAATGTATTTAAGAACAACTTATTCACTTTATTCTTCAAGTGATGAAATCTAATTAAAATAAAGCGTAGTTTTTTGCATAGATCACCTATGTGAGTTTTCCACTTCAAGTTAAAATCTATTTGAATACCCAAATATTTAATGGTATTAACGCGTTGCAAGGAATAACAGTTACAATTTTGAATAGTATTGCAGGTGTTACTGTGAAATTTGAAATTTAAGTCAATAGAGCATTCCTGCAATGTGAAATATATATATTTAGTTTTATTTAAGTTAAGAGTTAAATCATTTGACAAAAACCATTTTCTAATTAAAATAAGATCAGATTCAATTTGTCTTTTTAGTTCATTGAAATCATGACAAGAATATAATAGAACTGAGTCATCTGCATAAGTTATCATTTCACCAAAAAGATTTAATTTACAAAAATCATTTATAAAAATTATAAATAATAATGGTCCTAATATTGAGCCCTGTGGAACGCCACGATTTGTTGTGGAAAAGTCACTGTAGGAATCTTTTATTTTTACTCTTTGTTTCCTATTTGAGAGATATGAGATGAACCATTCTAAAATGTTTCCTCTAAAACCGGCATATTGCAATTTATCTATTAATATATAATGATTCACACTGTCAAAAGCCTTAGATATATCAAGAAAAATAGCCACTGTTTTCTTATTTTTATCGATACTGTTGTATATAAATTTAGTGAATTTTATGAGAGCGATTTCCGTATTGCGACCTTTAATAAAACCATACTGATTTTCAGCAAAGAAATTAGTATGAAATAAAAAATTATACATTTTATTAGATAATGCTTTTTCGATAATTTTAGAAAAAGTAGGGAGAATAGAAATAGGACGATAATTTGTTAATAGGTTTTTGTTACCGGATTTAAAGATTGGAGTAATAGTAGCTATTTTTAATGAATTTGGGAAATAGGATAAACTAATTGATAAGTTTATAAAATTTGTTATAAAACCAATATTTTTTACAGAAAACATCTTTACCAGCTTTATGCTGACACCATCATAATCAGTAGAGTTTATATTTGAAAAAGAATTAATTACACTAATAACATCGTAGTCACACACAGGAAGAAATACAAATGAATTTAAACTTGGTAGGATATAGGAGATGTAGTCATTTTGTGGTAGATATGAATTCAGAGTTAAATTAGAAAAATATTCATTGAATTTAGATGCTGTATCAGAGTCGTTTACCAGTTGAGGTAGATTAGAAGGTTTAGTTATGTTACAAATTCCATTTACAAGTTTCCATTTGTCTTTCATATTTTTACAATTTTTAAACTTATTATTGAAAAATTCTGATTTTGCAGCTTTGATATTACTCTTTAACTCGGCAACAGTTGTTCTATAGGCAGTTCTGTAAACTATGTCCCAAGGATGTTTCCTCGTTTTTTTAAAAAGCTTACTTTTTCTATGAATTAAGTTCAAAATATGCTCTGTGATCCAATCATTTTTATGGTTTTTAGAGGCTCTTTTAGGGAACTTAAAATTATTTCTTATATTTTGAAATCTAAAAATTAAATTTTGATATTGAAGATCAAGATCATCAGAAAAATTCCATTTAAAACTATAACCAAGTAGATAATCATAGACTAGCTTATAGTTAATATAAGTTTGCTTGTTTGTATCAGAGTTACTTTTGTCTAAAGTTGATAAAATAGAATTGTTTAAATTGCAGATAGTCATAAAATGATCACTTATGTCAGTAATATAAATTGCAGTAGAAACTGTAAAAATTTTGGATTTTACAAATACATGATCAATACATGTTGAAGAAATATTGACACGAGTGGGTTTGTTAATGTAGCTTTGATATCCCTTAGCTGATAAGGAGTTTAGGTATTCATTAGTATCATTGTCATTGTTTAGTATATTTATATTGAGATCACCCATTATTATAATATTAGGTTGGTTTAAAGTACATAATATATTTTTTAATTCATTAGTAAAATGATCAATTTTAAAGGCGTGTGATCGATATATTGATAAGATTGCCAGATTATAAAAATTACTGCATAATAATATACTTTCAGCAGATTCAAAACATATGTCTAATGCGATCAGATTCAGATGTTTTTTACTGTATACAACAATTCCACCTGAGCGATTTATCTCACGGCAACAAAAAAAGGATTCAAATTTATCTATTGCATAATAATCAATTTCATCACTGTAAATCCAGATTTCTGACAAAATAATGACATCAATAAAATCAACAAAATTTGAGATATGGGAAATAAAACTGTCAAAATTTGCACGAATGCTACGTATATTCAGATGTAAGATAATAATATTATCTTACATCTGTAAGATATAATATAATTTCAGAAAAGTATTTATTTTTCTGAAACTATTTAAGATATTCAAAAACCCTGCATAAAATCAAAAATGTGTGTTTGATTTATGTATGGAGAAAAGAAATCCAGCCAAGTAAATATTAAGTGAGGAGATGCACTTTAAAGTTAGTTAATAAAATAAACATTTTTTAGACACATGTTTTGCAATTTTTTAAAACGCTCTTTAAATTCAGTTTTAGTGCTGTACATTGATTAAAATGGAGGTAAACGTAATTATCACTAAAACGATCATAAAATTAATTTAATTACACAAATATTTTTATGGTGCTGACTCCCCTTAAATTCTTGATTAACTTTTCATTTTAATAATTCATAAAATCTTTAAAATTACCGGATTAAAAAACAGTCTTCAGTTTCAGCATTGGTTGGTCGGGTTTATTAAGACAAAAAAAATTGTTCAAAATGGTGATAATAGATGGTGCCACCTTCATAATTCATGGGGTTCAGTGTTCAATTCATTCTCTGGAATCGAACACGGAAGCAGTGTACCAGATCACGGAGCCGTGAATCATACACCACATCCAAGTTAGGATGGGCAAACCCGTTTCTTGCGGAAGTATGGGTTCGATTTTGACCATGAACGAAAGGTCCTTGGGGTAATTATTTTTCAGGATATTTTATTTTTTAAAAGTAAACTTTATTCTCACAAAGAAATCAGTTTATCTACCATTATTTTCAATGCAATTTGTGGGTCATGCTGCTGGATAGCACGGTAGGTTATTTTCGAAATCGAACATTAAGAAATTACGTTGGCGCCATCTATTAACATCATTATGAACTAAATTTTTTATTGCCTTAAAAAATCCAATGATCAACCAATGCCAAACAACTGAAGATCGTTTTTTTAATTGGTTATTTTTCTAGATGTTATGAATTTTTAAAATGTTTATGGACTTTCCGTTCACACTTTACTTATTTTCCCATCTATGTGAACCTCTGAAAAAAAAAAAATTTTGTCAACAAATGAATCCCTTTGTCAACTACAGAATCAATTTTATTTCAGAAAAATATTTTTTTATGAAATTAAATAAATTAGTACTCATTATACAATACAGTGTCCATTCTTAACGCTTTTTACGACCTTTACTCCTGAACGCCTGGAACTATTTCCACAAACGTGGTGCCCACCCCTAGTAAAACGCCTACGCTCTTGCCTATATCAAAAACTATTAGAGATACGAGAAAAAAGTCAGTGATAAAGTTGTAGAACATTGTCTATTTTATACAAAAAGACACCTTGTACTTGTACACAAAAATGACAAGAACCAAACCCGAAAAAGTGAGTTTTCTATCCGCGTTTTCGTACACTTAACCCCACTTAACGTCCATGGTAAGCACCATGTTTATGGAAATACCTGAACGCGTTCTGGAGTAAAACCCGTGATAAGTGTTAATAATAAGTTCTACATTTTTTTTTGAATGCATCACTTCTATTCTAATTATAATTCAATCTACATGTAATTTATGTAAGATATTTTTCTGCGCAAACATTTTGGAAAGTCTCTATCCCCGAAAATGTCTACATATTTTGAGGACGGCTTACCTATTTGTTAAAAAGAACTGGAATGATTATTTATGTTAAATATCTACATTATTATTTTGAGGACTGCTTTATGCAAACTTATATTTGATAAGGAACTGGAATGATGATTTGTGTTTAAAATGAACTGAACAGGTTATTCCATTTTGAAAGGAACTGAAGTAAGTCTCCCTAAATATGTGTATAAATACATATTCATAAAATTAGTGAAATATTGAAAAACTGTTCTGTTAATCAGAACCAGGGCACCCCCCCAGCTGCTGTGGAGTCCATATACAATTTTGAAACTGAATGATCGATGCACCGCCACTACGCCGGGTATTTGCTTCATATGTGTAGGTAAGGAAACAAACTTTTTATAAAAATTTTTTAGTATGAAGTACTAAATATCCTACTTTAAGTGTTTAATGTAGTAATCTTACCTTGCTAACTTATTTTTATGACTTCACTGTAAATTCGTGAAACAATAGTGTAACGCTAAGTAAACATGAACTTCCTGACGAGGAGAAGTTAGAGGATTAATATATCTCTGAAATGGAAAATTTTTAGGTCTCGCATGACAAATAAATTTTGGGCGAAACTTCCCGGGCCCTTAACTAAACTTTTTTGTTTCGGAATGGGAGTACCCCATCATGTTAATGCAGTGTATTTTTAAGTCATTTTGAGACACTTTGGGCCGGTCCGCCTTTAAGCAATGAAATTTCTTATTTTAAGATCATTTTACGAAATCCTGTTCGTGAGCAGACTTAAAAGTGTTTAGTTTTCAACCAGAGTTTAAAGGCGCTTTTGATTACATAATTCAATTGCTTTTTAGTATGAAATTTAGCTGTTAGTTTATTTTTATTTATCTGATGAGAGGATACATCTTTTTGTTACCCTCTACAGGTTTATACTGCAGTAGTTATAAATTAAGTCACTTCTCTGGTATCTACACATAACCACGGGAATTTCCCATTGGATCCATTGTTGGATAAATTATTTCTGCGCATAAAAATTTCTTCAAATATTTTTTGCAAACTATTTAAATGCCCCCAGTCGTTTGAATTTTGACTTAAAACACAATGACAGTCCCATTGTTCACCTAAATACTGTAATAATACTTCATAAGCAACAACAGTAATAAAAAAAGCAATTTATTTATCAAAATTTAAGTTATTTGAAAAGATTTTCTGCCAAATTCTAAAACTCTCTGCGCTTGGCGCGTTCTTTTGTATTATCCAAGATGGATGGATCTCTTGCTTGATTTTGCCACCGTTGTGTTTTATGCGAACTCTTTAACAGATTCATTTTTTTTAGATTGGATCCTTACGGAAATGACTTTTGGAAAAGGGCGGACCCAACATCAAAGTCCGGCAGGACCTCTGGAAGAAGGCGGCATCAACTTTAAAGTCCGGCAGCTTGAAATAATCTCGGCGATCGTCTTTGCGTGTCCGGTGAGTTAAAAAGCTTTTGCAACCTAATTTGCACGAGTTGTATCTAGCTCTAGTTTACATTTCTGTTGCCAAGGCAACAGGACTTTCATAATTTTAAACGGGGAAATTTGATAGATTGAATCACTAGTCCTCTTTGTTTATTATTTTAACAGTTCACTATAGAGTATTTTCAATCACATGACTCTGCCTAACAACCGCCTTAGCAACGTTGTTTATTCGCCAAGTGACGTCATGTGCGAATGCTGCTATTGGGTACTTCTATGTCCCGCCCCTAACAACAGCCTTAGCAACGTTGATTTTGTCCTCCAAGTGACGTCATGTGCGAATGCTCTATAGAGTGTTTTCAGGTGACGTCACAACCGGTTATTTTCTTTTAACTGTGTACCTTCTGTAGGGCTTTTAGCTGTTTCTAAGGCCCTTGTTTATCTGTTGCTAAGGCGGTTTTTAGGTATGGGGTCACGTGATTGCAAATGCTCCAATAGTAGAATTCCACGGCTGGTCATTTTTTGTAACTGTTAACCTCTGTAGGGCAAAACCTCTGTAGGTTGTGCTGCTTATTATTAATTCAAGTAAATTGAAAGAAATTAAAAAAAAAAAAGTAGGGGAGATTGAGGTAGGAAGAGACACCTTCAATAATTCCTTAAAAAAATAATTTTAGTTTGTCTTCCACCAGTTAAAGGTATCATTGTCTCATACTTCTTGATGTTTACTTTAGCTGAAAGCACCCGAGTTATTATAGTGAATGAAAAAGGTTGTTTTACGAAATCAAAAACAACTATTCAGACTTTTAAAGTAGATTTTCAATCTCGTTCTCGTTTGTTGACTTAATTATTATTTGTGTTTTGATAAGTCGGAAATATATCCTTTATGAATAAAGAGTTGAGTTAAGCTTAAAATCTATTCTTTTACTGTAAGATTCTATTTTTGAAAAATTTTACTCTTGGGATAGGATGTGACACTATTAATTTTGTGATCAAGCATACAGACCGGAAAACGTATGTACTTTCAATCCAATCCACTATTACTTAGAGCAGGAAGGTTTCAAAATGTTATTTTGAAAGTTTCAAATTTGTCACAAGAGGGAATAATCACTTGGATGAACATTAAAAGTGACACAGAGTAAATTAGCTTTTAGGGGAACGGTGTTCGGGTCCTTCCCGAGAAAATTTTTGAATTTTAACGTGGAAAATGTGATTTCAAGCTATTATCGGGGGTTCCCGGGGTGCATGGATCTCTCTGGGAGTTGATAGAATTAATACTTGGGTTAAATTTCCGTTAACTGCAAATTTGTGATTTAATTCGGTCTTATAAATTTTACAAATTAACAACTTACGAAACGTGTACGCATTTCCCCTCCTTTTTTTGCGAATAATACAATTAAAAAAGCCACCTAAAAGAGCAGTTCTACCTCGATAAGTTTTCCAATAGTTCAATCCCTGTGTTTGCAGCACATTTGCGTACTTTACTGGAGTACAAATTGATAAGATTTGTAGCTTCTACAAACAAACATTGAATCTGCTAGCCATTAAAAAATAATCCCATCGAAGGCCCGCGAGTTAGGTACTACCCCTGGTTTAGGAGATATAGTCCGGCTTTTTATGACAACAACGAACAACTGTGGAAATTAAAATCCTCAACAGGCCGGCCGTGAACCCTATCTTCTGTTTCAAACTCCTGTAGATAAAATTGTTTTTAATAAAATGGCGTGGATCTAAAATATTCTTTATGAAGATAATTCAAAATTTTCCTTTAATGCTAATCAATCATTTAATCTCGTTCCCAAAACATACATAAGTGTAAACCAGAAATTTCAACCAATCAGGGAAAACTTTTCGAAAAGTGAATAGGCAGCGGAAAGAATTAAGTGAATTTTTCAGCACTTGGTTCTTTCAAAGGAAATAACTTAGAATGGACCATTTAAATAGGATATCTTGGCCTTTGTAAACGTGATGTTTTTAAGAAGCAGAAATTTTGAGTTTGATATTCAGTTATTTTTCGCTTTAATTCTCAATAGATATCAATAAATTTGCTTGGTAACTTATATCTTCCTTTTAGCTTTACTGGATCTTCTTTTGATTTTACTAATTAATATACAAATTAGGTCGGATGATCATCTTTTATATAAAAATATTTTCATAATGCATAAATTTATTTTTTGAACTGTGGGGCTCGTCAGTCTCCATTTAACTCTGCATCTTAGGATAAAATGTAATGTACATTTTTTAAAGTTATTAAGAATGGACTCTAACCGTCTGACGTCACACGGAACCAACACGTGACCTACTGAGCTTGCGATTGGTTACCACAGATACTACACTAGTAGATCTACTAGTGTAGTATCTGTGGTAACCAATCGCAAGCTCAGTTGTAGGTCACGTGTTGGTTCCGTGAAGTCTCGAACCAGATAGGCGGTTAGAGTCCATTGTCAATCATTTAGGCTGCGGGTAAACTTTTCTGTTTTTCTAGTATTTTGCTCAGGCCCTGATTTACCATTAGGCCCGGGTCTAGGGGCCCCCTAATTTAAAAAAAAAATTAAAAAAAAATCCGTGCAATGGACTCTAACCGCCTATCTGGTTCGAGACTTCACGGAACGAACACGTGACCTACAACTGAGCTTGCAACAACAAGGCTTGGCAACAATCGCAAGCTCAGTAGGTCACGTGTTGGTTCCGTGTGACGTCAGACGGTTAGAGTCCATTCCCTCATCTTCCAATGTAAATAATACTCTAATGTAATCCGAAAAAGAGGCTGTATTTCTTTTCCGCCGTTGGCAACAATCAGTTTGTTTACAAAACGCGCCGATTGTTTTGAGTTTTTCCGTCCGATAGAGATCGCTGTAGATTTTTCCTAAATAATAAGTGTTTAGAAGGATTTAATGTCACTACTTTAATGTTTTTAAAAGAAAGTAGAGATTTTAGGCGTGAAAATTGCGCATTAATTTTGATTTCGATCGGCGAAGTTTGTTGACAACATGTATCGGTTCGCTGGATTTCCCGGATCGCATCTGCCATTTGAAAAAATTTCAGATTAGGTTAATGCCGCTTATTTAGATTGCTTTGGTTCACTGTTATAGGCAATAATAAGTGGTCAGCGAATTGATATCATTACACCATGAATGGATATGTTGCTTTACTTGCAACACATGAGAAAGTCCCACATAACATGACAGCATTAAATGTACTGTGCAGCTTCTAATTTTTGGAGACTGTTTGAGCATTAGTGGTATGATTGATGCCCTATTATGTAGTTTATTCACATATTAAGTTTTAAGATATTGTATATTTCCACGTAATTTCAAAAGCTCTGTAGTATTAGCCGAATATGTCTTCCCACCTAGAGCAAGCCCCATTCAGCTTACTTTATGCTGGGCCTTTTTTGATGTATGACAATTATACTCCTTTGAAATCTAATCACTGTATTAAATTGATACAACAAACACACAGCACCAACTTTCAGACAAAAAATAATAATCCATTCCGTTTGTCCATAAATTAACACGTGATGAGCACCACTGAATGGACAAACGTGACAGCGGGGCAAGATTGAGATCCGAGTATAAAGGTGGACATAAATTAGAGCCGAGCAGAGAAGGGGAACAGTCACGAACACACTCTTAATTCTTCCAAAAAATTTCGGCTTTTTCTCGGAAATATATTGTACTTTAGTAATAAGTTGTCGACTACTTTCCACGTTTGCCTACTTAAAGAGTATACGGAACACTGCAATAAAGAAGCATGCGTCTTCCTAAAGTGCAACTATTCATTCATTAAAAACATAGAAATATCGAAGGTAGGAAACCATGCACATCAGTAGTAAAGCTCAAATTGGAAACACTTGATTATTTCACAGAAACTGAAAATTGTTTGCCAGACTTTTGAATCAATTTCTGCAGTAGCTCTAAAATTTGAATTATTCAATTAAAATACTTTTGGCACAGAATAGTCAAATGAAATTTTTGTGTTCAGACTTAATGGGTTCATACTCAACATTACTGGGATACTTTTTGTGGACCATAATAAGTTTTCTAATAACACACCCTTTATGCCGACATTAAAAGGGTAGAAATCATACACATGAATGGCAAAGAAAAAGTTGTAAACACGAGTGAGTGGGGGGAAAGGAACCGGGTACTCTTTTGATGAAACTAATAGTTTTTGGTTGAGTTATTCACTCATATGAAACTATGTGTGACTCTCAAGGATATGGTGTTTTGGGTCAGTTTTTATCATTGTTTCAAAGTGTTAAGTAGGATTCAATAGTTTTTATGTTATACGGTTGAAGTTTTTATTGGTTGAGGGAATGCTACTTTTGGTAGACTTTCACCGGTGAATGTCAACATTCATATAGTCACTTGGTGTATGTGCGAAATATTTGCTAAATACCCTTATTTCTGACTTACATCAGTAAATGTTGACATTCACCATGCACTAATGGTGAATGTTGAACATGTCCATGATTTATATTTTCTTCTCCGTAATTCAGTCGTGAGAAATTTTTCGCCTCTCTTTCCGAGAGGAATGACAAAGAACTTAAAACACACAGTTAATTCAAAATGAGAAAGGAAAATAATAGAAGTTAAAAACTTACTCAATTAGTATACAGTACATTCAAAATGAGAAAATCAGGCTCCTCTCTGTTTGACCTCCACCAGAGCGTATCTGTGATTGTCGACATACACCGGCGAATGTACAAGAATGTAATGAAATATTTGATTTTTAACCGATGTATTTGGTGTTTGTTGACATTCACCGGTGAAAGTCTACATTCTAAAATTTTGGGTCTTTCAGAGTAACATGTTCACTTAACAGATCATGTATGTAAATTTTTAAAAAATTTAATAGAGATGAATAACCCCCAAATGTGCTAGACTAATGAAGTTAGTAACTGCTTAGTGAGCAGGGGGCGATAGCCCCCTAGTACAATTTTATTTTAATTTAAAAGTTTTCTCCCTTTTTTATCCAATGACTCCAACGATATTCACTTGCTCCATTGATAGGTCCTTAATGACCTAGTTTCATAACAACTTTCAAATTTATTCGTCTGAGTTTTTCTATTTTTCACTTAAGTGCTGTGAATTAAGCAAACATAATTTAGTTGTCCATTGAAGTAGTTATTCAGATTTTGTTGATCTGAAATTTTAAAAGCTTGACAAAGGAAATAAGTCAATCTACTTTTTTCAACTGTAAAATATTTTTGAATATACTAGTTTTTTGATGATTAATCAGTACTCTAAAATAGGGTCCTGAATTTCATTTTCAGAAAAATTTTGTGGTTATACAATGGAAATTAAATTACTTATACGTTTTTTTCTTCAATTTTCCCAAAACTTGGTTTTTGGACTTATTCCCTTTTTCTAACTGACGATTCAATTTGTATGCAACTGTTTGCGTCAACTCGACAGCAACGTTTCCTGAACCCAGTACGTCACTACGAGGAAGGTGAAAATGGGTGATCACAAAGCATGTTAGGTTGCTAGGACGAGTTTCGGTACACAAATCGCGTGATAAAAAAGCACTGTATATACTCGGGTTTAATGAAATAATCATATTTTTAAATTGACGTTCTTCATTTCACTCAAAATTCAGACACCACTATGGGAACTACGTTGTTAGTGACGTCATAGGGTCAACTAATGTTGCTGTCTAGTATAGTAGAGGTTATCCGCAAAAAGTGCAATCTGACTGGATCTGCCCTTTGGAGTCATCATGTTGATTTATTTATGAATTAGTATGTTAAGGTACTAGGTAAACTGAGAAAAAAATAATTGGTGTAATGGAAATGTTTGTAATATGTTTAAGTGATATAATTTTTAATTTATTATATTAAGTAATGATATAATGGAAATATAAATTTTCAATCTCCTCATTTCTTATAGCAAAAAGCTTAGTGTCATCCAAAATGGACAATTCTGTCGTAATACATCCTGCAGATGAGCATAAAGGTCAAACATGAGAAAAGGTGGCTTACAGCAGCTTGGTTGATTGTCAGGAATTGCAAGATGTAAAAGAAGATGTGCAAAAGAAGGTAAATTGTTGTAGCGATTCGGACTTTCCATCAAGCAGACTATCTATGGTAGGTGAAAAGTTATGTTCAGAGCTGATGCCTTCGTTACATATTGTGTCTGTTTTCTTTTTATGTATCTTTGTACGTAAATAAACGTTAGCCTTCTATTTGAAACTTCTTGTAATGATTGTCTATTAGATCACACATTTCACTATAGTACTTGGTTGCAACGTTTCTTGAACCCAGTACTTCACAAATGCGGAAGCAGAAATTGGTAAACACGAAGCCTGTTGGGTTGTAGAAGGAGTTTTGGTACTCAAATTGTGATTGAAAAGCACTATATATACATAAGTTTTAAAAAATAATCATATTTTTAAATTGATGTTCTCCATTTCACTCAAAATTCAGACACAGCGATGGGAACTACTTTGTTTAAGAGTGACGTTGTAGGCTTAATTTAAGTTTCTGTCTAATATAGTTAAATTTCCATTAGAATTTAACATGCATGTTATCGAGAAAGTATAGCGAATCATTCTGTAACTTACTAGTAGATAGTAAATGATTAAGTTAATCTTCAATTAGGGTGTTTTTTTCTTTTCAATATACATTTAGTGTTGAAAAAGTTTTAGCTGACTGAGGAAAAACTTATCTTTGTAGAACTTTGAAGATGTATAAGTTTTTAGTTATAAAAAAAAAATCTTCACTCTTCAATCTTTTCAGTCTTCACTCTTCAATCTTTTCAGTTTTCACTCTTCAATCTTTGCAGTTTTCACTCTTCAATCTTTGCAGTTTTCACTCTTCAATCTTTTCAGTCTTCAATCTTTGCAGTCTTCACTCTTCAATCTTTGCAGTCTTCACACTTCAATCTTTTAAGTCTTCACTCTTCAATCTTTTCAGTCTTCACACTTCAATCTTTGCTGTCTTCACTCTTCAATCTTTGCTGTCTTCACTCTTCAATCTTTGCTGTCTTCACTCTTCAATCTTTGCTGTCTTCACTCTTCAATCTTTGCAGTCTTCACTCTTCACTCTTTTCAGTCTTCACTCTTCACTCTTTTCAGTCTTCACTCATCAATCTTTTCAGTCTTCACTCATCAATCTTTTCAGTCTTCACTCATCAATCTTTTCAGTCTTCACTCTTCAATCTTTTCAGTCTTCAATCTTTTCACTCTTCAATCTTTTCAGTCTTCAATCTTTTCACTCTTCAATCTTTTCAGTCTTCAATCTTTTCAGTCTTCACTCTTCAATCTTTTCACTCTTCAATCTTTTCACTCTTCAATCTTTTCAGTCTTCAATCTTTTCACTCTTCAATCTTTTCACTCTTCAATCTTTTCACTCTTCAATCTTTGCTGTCTTCACTCTTCAATCTTTGCTGTCTTCACTCTTCAATCTTTGCAGTCTTCACTCTTCAATCTTTTCAGTCTTCAATCTTTTCACTCTTCAATCTTTTCAGTCTTCAATCTTTTCACTCTTCAATCTTTTCAGTCTTCAATCTTTTCAGTCTTCACTCTTCAATCTTTTCACTCTTCAATCTTTTCACTCTTCAATCTTTTCAGTCTTCAATCTTTTCACTCTTCAATCTTTTCACTCTTCAATCTTTTCACTCTTCAATCTTTGCTGTCTTCACTCTTCAATCTTTGCAGTCTTCACTCTTCACTCTTTTCAGTCTTCACTCATCAATCTTTTCAGTCTTCACTCTTCAATCTTTTCAGTCTTCACTCTTCAATCTTTTCAGTCTTCAATCTTTTCAGTCTTCAATCTTTTCAGTCTTCAATCTTTTCACTCTTCAATCTTTTCAGTCTTCAATCTTTTCACTCTTCAATCTTTTCAGTCTTCAATCTTTTCACTCTTCAATCTTTTCAGTCTTCAATCTTTTCACTCTTCAATCTTTTCAGTCTTCACTCTTCAATCTTTTCAGTCTTTACTCTTCAATCTTTTCAGTCTTCACTCTTCAATCTTTGCAGTCTTCAATCTTTTCAGTCTTCTCACTTCAATCTTTTCAGTCTTCTCACTTCAATCTTTGCAGTCTTCACTCTTCAATCTTATCAGTCTTCACTCTTCAATCTTATCAGTCTTCACTCTTCAATCTTATCAGTCTTCACTCTTTTCAGTCTTCACTCTTCAATCTTTGCAGTCTTCCCTCTTCAATCTTTTCAGTCTTCACTCTTCAATCTTTTCGTCTTCACTCTTTTCAGTCTTCGGTCTTCACTCTTTCCAGTCTTCACTCTTCACTCTTTCCAGTCTTCACTCTTCAATCTTTTCAGTCTTATCTTCAATCTTTTCAGTCTTCACTCTTTCCAGTCTTCACTCTTCACTCTTTCCAGTCTTCACTCTTCAATCTTTTCAGTCTTATCTTCAATCTTTTCAGTCTTCAATCTTTTCAGTCTTCACTCTTCAATCTATGCAGTCTTCACTCTTTGCAGTCTTCACACTTCAATCTTTTCAGTCTTCACACTTCAATCTTTGCTGTCTTCACTCTTCAACCTTTGCAGTCCTCACTCTTCTATCTTTTCAGTCTTTACTCTTTTCAGTCTTCACTCTTCAATCTTTGCAGTCTTCACTCTTCTATCTTTTCAGTCTTTACTCTTTTTAGTCTTCACTCTTCAATCTTTGCAGTCTTCACTCTTCAATCTTTGCAGTCTTCACTCTTTTCAGTCTTCACTCTTCAATCTTTTCAGTCTTCACTCCTGGTCTTTTCCTACTGAACCAGAGATGGACGGGAGGGGAACCTATCTTTAATCTCCTGGTCATTTCCTACTGAACCAGGGATGGAGGGGAGGGGAGGGGGGGAGGGGAGTCTCCAGTCTCCAGTCTCCAGTCTCCAGTCTCCAGTCTCCAGTCTCCAGTCTCCAGTCTCCAGTCTCCAGTCTCCAGTCTCCAGTCTCCAGTCTCCAGTCTCCAGTCTCCAGTCTCCAGTCTCCAGTCTCCAGTCTCCAGTCTCCAGTCTCCAGTCTCCAGTCTCCAGTCTCCAGTCTCCAGTCTCCAGTCTCCAGTCTCCAGTCTCCAGTCTCCAGTCTCCAGTCTCCAGTCTCCAGTCTCCAGTCTCCAGTCTCCAGTCTCCAGTCTCCAGTCTCCAGTCTCCAGTCTCCAGTCTCCAGTCTCCAGTCTCCAGTCTCCAGTCTCCAGTCTCCAGTCTCCAGTCTCCAGTCTCCAGTCTCCAGTCTCCAGTCTCCAGTCTCCAGTCTCCAGTCTCCAGTCTCCAGTCTCCAGTCTCCAGTCTCCAGTCTCCAGTCTCCAGTCTCCAGTCTCCAGTCTCCAGTCTCCAGTCTCCAGTCTCCAGTCTCCAGTCTCCAGTCTCCAGTCTCCAGTCTCCAGTCTCCAGTCTCCAGTCTCCAGTCTCCAGTCTCCAGTCTCCAGTCTCCAGTCTCCAGTCTCCAGTCTCCAGTCTCCAGTCTCCAGTCTCCAGTCTCCAGTCTCCAGTCTCCAGTCTCCAGTCTCCAGTCTCCAGTCTCCAGTCTCCAGTCTCCAGTCTCCAGTCTCCAGTCTCCAGTCTCCAGTCTCCAGTCTCCAGTCTCCAGTCTCCAGTCTCCAGTCTCCAGTCTCCAGTCTCCAGTCTCCAGTCTCCAGTCTCCAGTCTCCAGTCTCCAGTCTCCAGTCTCCAGTCTCCAGTCTCCAGTCTCCAGTCTCCAGTCTCCAGTCTCCAGTCTCCAGTCTCCAGTCTCCAGTCTCCAGTCTCCAGTCTCCAGTCTCCAGTCTCCAGTCTCCAGTCTCCAGTCTCCAGTCTCCAGTCTCCAGTCTCCAGTCTCCAGTCTCCAGTCTCCAGTCTCCAGTCTCCAGTCTCCAGTCTCCAGTCTCCAGTCTCCAGTCTCCAGTCTCCAGTCTCCAGTCTCCAGTCTCCAGTCTCCAGTCTCCAGTCTCCAGTCTCCAGTCTCCAGTCTCCAGTCTCCAGTCTCCAGTCTCCAGTCTCCAGTCTCCAGTCTCCAGTCTCCAGTCTCCAGTCTCCAGTCTCCAGTCTCCAGTCTCCAGTCTCCAGTCTCCAGTCTCCAGTCTCCAGTCTCCAGTCTCCAGTCTCCAGTCTCCAGTCTCCAGTCTCCAGTCTCCAGTCTCCAGTCTCCAGTCTCCAGTCTCCAGTCTCCAGTCTCCAGTCTCCAGTCTCCAGTCTCCAGTCTCCAGTCTCCAGTCTCCAGTCTCCAGTCTCCAGTCTCCAGTCTCCAGTCTCCAGTCTCCAGTCTCCAGTCTCCAGTCTCCAGTCTCCAGTCTCCAGTCTCCAGTCTCCAGTCTCCAGTCTCCAGTCTCCAGTCTCCAGTCTCCAGTCTCCAGTCTCCAGTCTCCAGTCTCCAGTCTCCAGTCTCCAGTCTCCAGTCTCCAGTCTCCAGTCTCCAGTCTCCAGTCTCCAGTCTCCAGTCTCCAGTCTCCAGTCTCCAGTCTCCAGTCTCCAGTCTCCAGTCTCCAGTCTCCAGTCTCCAGTCTCCAGTCTCCAGTCTCCAGTCTCCAGTCTCCAGTCTCCAGTCTCCAGTCTCCAGTCTCCAGTCTCCAGTCTCCAGTCTCCAGTCTCCAGTCTCCAGTCTCCAGTCTCCAGTCTCCAGTCTCCAGTCTCCAGTCTCCAGTCTCCAGTCTCCAGTCTCCAGTCTCCAGTCTCCAGTCTCCAGTCTCCAGTCTCCAGTCTCCAGTCTCCAGTCTCCAGTCTCCAGTCTCCAGTCTCCAGTCTCCAGTCTCCAGTCTCCAGTCTCCAGTCTCCAGTCTCCAGTCTCCAGTCTCCAGTCTCCAGTCTCCAGTCTCCAGTCTCCAGTCTCCAGTCTCCAGTCTCCAGTCTCCAGTCTCCAGTCTCCAGTCTCCAGTCTCCAGTCTCCAGTCTCCAGTCTCCAGTCTCCAGTCTCCAGTCTCCAGTCTCCAGTCTCCAGTCTCCAGTCTCCAGTCTCCAGTCTCCAGTCTCCAGTCTCCAGTCTCCAGTCTCCAGTCTCCAGTCTCCAGTCTCCAGTCTCCAGTCTCCAGTCTCCAGTCTCCAGTCTCCAGTCTCCAGTCTCCAGTCTCCAGTCTCCAGAGGTCCGGGGCTGGGGTTCTCGAGCGTTCCTCCCTGCTTAGTGGGCTTTTCGCGCGAAAAGGCCCACTAAGCAGGGAGCCTCCTTGCTCTCGAACCCTGGTTGCTAGCGGGTCACTCAGAGGTCCGGGGCTGGGGTTCTCGAGCGTTCCTCCCTGCTTAGTGGGCTTTTCGCGCGAAAAGGCCCACTAAGCAGGGAGCCTCCTTGCTCTCGAACCCTGGTTGCTAGCGGGTCACTCAGAGATCCGGGGCTGGGGTTCTCGAGCGTTCCTCCCTGCTTAGTGGGCTTTTCGCGCGAAAAGGCCCACTAAGCAGGGAGCCTCCTTGCTCTCGAACCCTGGTTGCTAGCGGGTCACTCAGAGATCCGGGGCTGGGGTTCTCGAGCGTTCCTCCCTGCTTAGTGGGCTTTTCGCGCGAAAAGGCCCACTAAGCAGGGAGCCTCCTTGCTCTCGAACCCTGGTTGCTAGCGGGTCACTCAGAGATCCGGGGCTGGGGTTCTCGAGCGTTCCTCCCTGCTTAGTGGGCTTTTCGCGCGAAAAGGCCCACTAAGCAGGGAGCCTCCTTGCTCTCGAACCCTGGTTGCTAGCTCAGAGATCCGGGGCTGGGGTTCTCGAGCGTTCCTCCCTGCTTAGTGGGCTTTTCGCGCGAAAAGGCCCACTAAGCAGGGAGCCTCCTTGCTCTCGAACCCTGGTTGCTAGCGGGTCACTCAGAGATCCGGGGCTGGGGTTCTCGAGCGTTCCTCCCTGCTTAGTGGGCTTTTCGCGCGAAAAGGCCCACTAAGCAGGGAGCCTCCTTGCTCTCGAACCCTGGTTGCTAGCGGGTCACTCAGAGATCCGGGGCTGGGGTTCTCGAGCGTTCCTCCCTGCTTAGTGGGCTTTTCGCGCGAAAAGGCCCACTAAGCAGGGAGCCTCCTTGCTCTCGAACCCTGGTTGCTAGCGGGTCACTCAGAGATCCGGGGCTGGGGTTCTCGAGCGTTCCTCCCTGCTTAGTGGGCTTTTCGCGCGAAAAGGCCCACTAAGCAGGGAGCCTCCTTGCTCTCGAACCCTGGTTGCTAGCGGGTCACTCAGAGATCCGGGGCTGGGGTTCTCGAGCGTTCCTCCCTGCTTAGTGGGCTTTTCGCGCGAAAAGGCCCACTAAGCAGGGAGCCTCCTTGCTCTCGAACCCTGGTTGCTAGCGGGTCACTCAGAGATCCGGGGCTGGGGTTCTCGAGCGTTCCTCCCTGCTTAGTGGGCTTTTCGCGCGAAAAGGCCCACTAAGCAGGGAGCCTCCTTGCTCTCGAACCCTGGTTGCTAGCGGGTCACTCAGAGATCCGGGGCTGGGGTTCTCGAGCGTTCCTCCCTGCTTAGTGGGCTTTTCGCGCGAAAAGGCCCACTAAGCAGGGAGCCTCCTTGCTCTCGAACCCTGGTTGCTAGCGGGTCACTCAGAGATCCGGGGCTGGGGTTCTCGAGCGTTCCTCCCTGCTTAGTGGGCTTTTCGCGCGAAAAGGCCCACTAAGCAGGGAGCCTCCTTGCTCTCGAACCCTGGTTGCTAGCGGGTCACTCAGAGATCCGGGGCTGGGGTTCTCGAGCGTTCCTCCCTGCTTAGTGGGCTTTTCGCGCTAGCGGGTCACTCAGAGATCCGGGGCTGGGGTTCTCGAGCGTTCCTCCCTGCTTAGTGGGCTTTTCGCGCGAAAAGGCCCACTAAGCAGGGAGCCTCCTTGCTCTCGAACCCTGGTTGCTAGCGGGTCACTCAGAGATCCGGGGCTGGGGTTCTCGAGCGTTCCTCCCTGCTTAGTGGGCTTTTCGCGCGAAAAGGCCCACTAAGCAGGGAGCCTCCTTGCTCTCGAACCCTGGTTGCTAGCGGGTCACTCAGAGATCCGGGGCTGGGGTTCTCGAGCGTTCCTCCCTGCTTAGTGGGCTTTTCGCGCGAAAAGGCCCACTAAGCAGGGAGCCTCCTTGCTCTCGAACCCTGGTTGCTAGCGGGTCACTCAGAGATCCGGGGCTGGGGTTCTCGAGCGTTCCTCCCTGCTTAGTGGGCTTTTCGCGCGAAAAGGCCCACTAAGCAGGGAGCCTCCTTGCTCTCGAACCCTGGTTGCTAGCGGGTCACTCAGAGATCCGGGGCTGGGGTTCTCGAGCGTTCCTCCCTGCTTAGTGGGCTTTTCGCGCGAAAAGGCCCACTAAGCAGGGAGCCTCCTTGCTCTCGAACCCTGGTTGCTAGCGGGTCACTCAGAGATCCGGGGCTGGGGTTCTCGAGCGTTCCTCCCTGCTTAGTGGGCTTTTCGCGCGAAAAGGCCCACTAAGCAGGGAGCCTCCTTGCTCTCGAACCCTGGTTGCTAGCGGGTCACTCAGAGATCCGGGGCTGGGGTTCTCGAGCGTTCCTCCCTGCTTAGTGGGCTTTTCGCGCGAAAAGGCCCACTAAGCAGGGAGCCTCCTTGCTCTCGAACCCTGGTTGCTAGCGGGTCACTCAGAGATCCGGGGCTGGGGTTCTCGAGCGTTCCTCCCTGCTTAGTGGGCTTTTCGCGCGAAAAGGCCCACTAAGCAGGGAGCCTCCTTGCTCTCGAACCCTGGTTGCTAGCGGGTCACTCAGAGATCCGGGGCTGGGGTTCTCGAGCGTTCCTCCCTGCTTAGTGGGCTTTTCGCGCGAAAAGGCCCACTAAGCAGGGAGCCTCCTTGCTCTCGAACCCTGGTTGCTAGCGGGTCACTCAGAGATCCGGGGCTGGGGTTCTCGAGCGTTCCTCCCTGCTTAGTGGGCTTTTCGCGCGAAAAGGCCCACTAAGCAGGGAGCCTCCTTGCTCTCGAACCCTGGTTGCTAGCGGGTCACTCAGAGATCCGGGGCTGGGAAAGGCCCACTAAGCAGGGAGCCTCCTTGCTCTCGAACCCTGGTTGCTAGCGGGTCACTCAGAGATCCGGGGCTGGGGTTCTCGAGCGTTCCTCCCTGCTTAGTGGGCTTTTCGCGCGAAAAGGCCCACTAAGCAGGGAGCCTCCTTGCTCTCGAACCCTGGTTGCTAGCGGGTCACTCAGAGATCCGGGGCTGGGGTTCTCGAGCGTTCCTCCCTGCTTAGTGGGCTTTTCGCGCGAAAAGGCCCACTAAGCAGGGAGCCTCCTTGCTCTCGAACCCTGGTTGCTAGCGGGTCACTCAGAGATCCGGGGCTGGGGTTCTCGAGCGTTCCTCCCTGCTTAGTGGGCTTTTCGCGCGAAAAGGCCCACTAAGCAGGGAGCCTCCTTGCTCTCGAACCCTGGTTGCTAGCGGGTCACTCAGAGATCCGGGGCTGGGGTTCTCGAGCGTTCCTCCCTGCTTAGTGGGCTTTTCGCGCGAAAAGGCCCACTAAGCAGGGAGCCTCCTTGCTCTCGAACCCTGGTTGCTAGCGGGTCACTCAGAGATCCGGGGCTGGGGTTCTCGAGCGTTCCTCCCTGCTTAGTGGGCTTTTCGCGCGAAAAGGCCCACTAAGCAGGGAGCCTCCTTGCTCTCGAACCCTGGTTGCTAGCGGGTCACTCAGAGATCCGGGGCTGGGGTTCTCGAGCGTTCCTCCCTGCTTAGTGGGCTTTTCGCGCGAAAAGGCCCACTAAGCAGGGAGCCTCCTTGCTCTCGAACCCTGGTTGCTAGCGGGTCACTCAGAGATCCGGGGCTGGGGTTCTCGAGCGTTCCTCCCTGCTTAGTGGGCTTTTCGCGCGAAAAGGCCCACTAAGCAGGGAGCCTCCTTGCTCTCGAACCCTGGTTGCTAGCGGGTCACTCAGAGATCCGGGGCTGGGGTTCTCGAGCGTTCCTCCCTGCTTAGTGGGCTTTTCGCGCGAAAAGGCCCACTAAGCAGGGAGCCTCCTTGCTCTCGAACCCTGGTTGCTAGCGGGTCACTCAGAGATCCGGGGCTGGGGTTCTCGAGCGTTCCTCCCTGCTTAGTGGGCTTTTCGCGCGAAAAGGCCCACTAAGCAGGGAGCCTCCTTGCTCTCGAACCCTGGTTGCTAGCGGGTCACTCAGAGATCCGGGGCTGGGGTTCTCGAGCGTTCCTCCCTGCTTAGTGGGCTTTTCGCGCGAAAAGGCCCACTAAGCAGGGAGCCTCCTTGCTCTCGAACCCTGGTTGCTAGCGGGTCACTCAGAGATCCGGGGCTGGGGTTCTCGAGCGTTCCTCCCTGCTTAGTGGGCTTTTCGCGCGAAAAGGCCCACTAAGCAGGGAGCCTCCTTGCTCTCGAACCCTGGTTGCTAGCGGGTCACTCAGAGATCCGGGGCTGGGGTTCTCGAGCGTTCCTCCCTGCTTAGTGGGCTTTTCGCGCGAAAAGGCCCACTAAGCAGGGAGCCTCCTTGCTCTCGAACCCTGGTTGCTAGCGGGTCACTCAGAGATCCGGGGCTGGGGTTCTCGAGCGTTCCTCCCTGCTTAGTGGGCTTTTCGCGCGAAAAGGCCCACTAAGCAGGGAGCCTCCTTGCTCTCGAACCCTGGTTGCTAGCGGGTCACTCAGAGATCCGGGGCTGGGGTTCTCGAGCGTTCCTCCCTGCTTAGTGGGCTTTTCGCGCGAAAAGGCCCACTAAGCAGGGAGCCTCCTTGCTCTCGAACCCTGGTTGCTAGCGGGTCACTCAGAGATCCGGGGCTGGGGTTCTCGAGCGTTCCTCCCTGCTTAGTGGGCTTTTCGCGCGAAAAGGCCCACTAAGCAGGGAGCCTCCTTGCTCTCGAACCCTGGTTGCTAGCGGGTCACTCAGAGATCCGGGGCTGGGGTTCTCGAGCGTTCCTCCCTGCTTAGTGGGCTTTTCGCGCGAAAAGGCCCACTAAGCAGGGAGCCTCCTTGCTCTCGAACCCTGGTTGCTAGCGGGTCACTCAGAGATCCGGGGCTGGGGTTCTCGAGCGTTCCTCCCTGCTTAGTGGGCTTTTCGCGCGAAAAGGCCCACTAAGCAGGGAGCCTCCTTGCTCTCGAACCCTGGTTGCTAGCGGGTCACTCAGAGATCCGGGGCTGGGGTTCTCGAGCGTTCCTCCCTGCTTAGTGGGCTTTTCGCGCGAAAAGGCCCACTAAGCAGGGAGCCTCCTTGCTCTCGAACCCTGGTTGCTAGCGGGTCACTCAGAGATCCGGGGCTGGGGTTCTCGAGCGTTCCTCCCTGCTTAGTGGGCTTTTCGCGCGAAAAGGCCCACTAAGCAGGGAGCCTCCTTGCTCTCGAACCCTGGTTGCTAGCGGGTCACTCAGAGATCCGGGGCTGGGGTTCTCGAGCGTTCCTCCCTGCTTAGTGGGCTTTTCGCGCGAAAAGGCCCACTAAGCAGGGAGCCTCCTTGCTCTCGAACCCTGGTTGCTAGCGGGTCACTCAGAGATCCGGGGCTGGGGTTCTCGAGCGTTCCTCCCTGCTTAGTGGGCTTTTCGCGCGAAAAGGCCCACTAAGCAGGGAGCCTCCTTGCTCTCGAACCCTGGTTGCTAGCGGGTCACTCAGAGATCCGGGGCTGGGGTTCTCGAGCGTTCCTCCCTGCTTAGTGGGCTTTTCGCGCGAAAAGGCCCACTAAGCAGGGAGCCTCCTTGCTCTCGAACCCTGGTTGCTAGCGGGTCACTCAGAGATCCGGGGCTGGGGTTCTCGAGCGTTCCTCCCTGCTTAGTGGGCTTTTCGCGCGAAAAGGCCCACTAAGCAGGGAGCCTCCTTGCTCTCGAACCCTGGTTGCTAGCGGGTCACTCAGAGATCCGGGGCTGGGGTTCTCGAGCGTTCCTCCCTGCTTAGTGGGCTTTTCGCGCGAAAAGGCCCACTAAGCAGGGAGCCTCCTTGCTCTCGAACCCTGGTTGCTAGCGGGTCACTCAGAGATCCGGGGCTGGGGTTCTCGAGCGTTCCTCCCTGCTTAGTGGGCTTTTCGCGCGAAAAGGCCCACTAAGCAGGGAGCCTCCTTGCTCTCGAACCCTGGTTGCTAGCGGGTCACTCAGAGATCCGGGGCTGGGGTTCTCGAGCGTTCCTCCCTGCTTAGTGGGCTTTTCGCGCGAAAAGGCCCACTAAGCAGGGAGCCTCCTTGCTCTCGAACCCTGGTTGCTAGCGGGTCACTCAGAGATCCGGGGCTGGGGTTCTCGAGCGTTCCTCCCTGCTTAGTGGGCTTTTCGCGCGAAAAGGCCCACTAAGCAGGGAGCCTCCTTGCTCTCGAACCCTGGTTGCTAGCGGGTCACTCAGAGATCCGGGGCTGGGGTTCTCGAGCGTTCCTCCCTGCTTAGTGGGCTTTTCGCGCGAAAAGGCCCACTAAGCAGGGAGCCTCCTTGCTCTCGAACCCTGGTTGCTAGCGGGTCACTCAGAGATCCGGGGCTGGGTTCTCGAGCGTTCCTCCCTGCTTAGTGGGCTTTTCGCGCGAAAAGGCCCACTAAGCAGGGAGCCTCCTTGCTCTCGAACCCTGGTTGCTAGCGGGGTCACTCAGAGATCCGGGGCTGGGGTTCTCGAGCGTTCCTCCCTGCTTAGTGGGCTTTTCGCGCGAAAAGGCCCACTAAGCAGGGAGCCTCCTTGCTCTCGAACCCTGGTTGCTAGCGGGTCACTCAGAGATCCGGGGCTGGGGTTCTCGAGCGTTCCTCCCTGCTTAGTGGGCTTTTCGCGCGAAAGGCCCCACTAAGCAGGGAGCCTCCTTGCTCTCGAACCCTGGTTGCTAGCGGTCACTCAGAGATCCGGGGCTGGGGTTCTCGAGCGTTCCTCCTGCTTAGTGGGCTTTTCGCGCGAAAAGGCCCACTAAGCAGGGACGCCTCCTGCTCTCGAACCCTGGTTGCTAGCGGGTCACTCAGAGATCCGGGGCTGGGGTTCTCGAGCGTTCCTCCCGCTTAGTGGGCTTTTTCGCGCGAAAAGGCCCACTAAGCAGGGAGCCTCCTTGCTCTCGAACCCGGTTGCTAGCGGGTCACATCAGAGATCCGGGGCTGGGGTTCTCGAGCGTTCCTCCCTGCTTAGTGGGCTTTTCGCGCGAAAAGCCCGGACTCTAAGCAGGGAGCCTCCTTGCTCTCGAACCCTGGTTGCTAGCGGGTCACTCAGAGATCCGGGGCTGGGGTTCGTCGAGCGTTCCTCCCTGCTTAGTGGGCTTTTCGCGCGAAAAGGCCCACTAAGCAGG